>OY978224.1:18453163-18984663 GCA_963854785.1 Vaccinium vitis-idaea | reverse complement strand
AATGGGAAAAACAGATTTCTAACTGAGAAGAAAAAAGATCACACTCATAATTTTGGGCTGCTAAAACATTGGATTCGATCCAGCTCCCAAATTAGATTACCAATTTCTAACTGAGAAATTGGGATAAAGGGAAAAACAGATTTTCCACACCTAATATTCTTAGTACTATCAAGAAACCCATTTCAAAATGAAGCACGAATCCTTGTCAGGCTTTAGAAGTTTTTTTTTTTTTTTTTTTTTAAAGACGTCGTCAAGCAATTCATTTTATCAACCGGCACTAAGGCAAAGATTTCATCACAATAAACAAGAATGAACCAAAACTACCAAAATCAAAGACACGAGCAACTACAAAGAGCACACAGACTCACAGGCCCAAGACACATACTGCACAAGCAGACTTACACTAGGTGCGGACGTAAAGTCCGTCCTCAATTTGATAGAAGAGAATCCCTTTTGAAGTTAGAACACGCATTAGTCAAGAGAAATTAAAATGCAATTGACCACCAAATGTACAATCGTGTTAATATCAGAGGCGGGGCCCACTAAAATAGATAAGTGGTTCACTCAAATCATCTGAATGTCATGTATGTAATAATGTGTGAGAGAGAGAGAGAGAGTGAGAATGACTATAGTACTATATATGAAATACTACGTATTTCTCAGGAAATGGGTGAGCTAATTGAATAGAGTAGTCATAGCTGGAAGTAATGTAGCCAAAACTACCGTACACGTGTCGTAAGTGGAAATAAAGTTGGGGTACCCAATTGTAGTTGGGTTCACGCTTAAAGGGGAGATTGTGTGGAGTAACTGTGCAGTGTCCTGGAATACTGTCTCTTGGTGTTCTAAGGAAAATTATTTCATGGTTGGGGAATCCTCACTTCCTTATCTATTACTACTACTATTGTACTGAACTCATAGAAATATGTGGTGAATAAGAGTATTGGAATACCACGTGACGGTACCCTAAGACATGGAATAATTAGTCGTTCTATGGCCCTCGAGAAATGAATATGGATCAATTGGGCCGTCACCTCATCCACCATATATTGGTGTGGCGAGGGGTGGTGCTATTATAACATTAGCTTCTAAAAATGCATTGAAAAAAAAAACATTTAAATATAAAATTAAATTTTTTTACTATTGTCAACACTCAATTACTCATGCAAGGTTAAAATAAATGAAATTTCAAATAAATTTGAACCAAAATGTATAGTCCAACAAAACAAAACAAAACAAGTCTAGCCAATAAGTTAAGCTTTTAGCCAAATAAATTTGAACCAAAATGTTTGCCTAGTCAGAGTTTTTTTTTTTTCTTTTTCCATGCAACTTTTCATTATAGACATGTTATGTATTTTTGTTAGCGCTGGAAGAAAATCGTGGAGCCGCCCATGGTGTGGCTAATATAGTTGTTCATGAACCTAATATAAATATGTGGTAAAAAAGGGGTATGAAACAATACATAATAATGCCCTCAAGAATTCTCATAATTTTGATCATGGACTCCATGAAAATGTAGGGATTGTTTGTTGGGGAGAAGAGGGTGGGATAAGGTGGAGTTGGGATAAGGTAAGAAGAGTGTAGGAATAGGTTCTTGCTTAATATGATGAGTTGGAGAGGTATGGATAGTCAACAGTAAAGACACAGTAAGAAGGAGAATAAAGTGGTCTAGGAGAAGGGTGAAGAACAGAGCAGGTGTGCACAGAAAGAACTAAGGCAGTGGATTGCTCTCAGTCTAATCCGTGATACCCCGGTGACCTAGGAGATGGGGACTGACTTGCAGAGAGAATGTTCTCCTCTCGATCAATGATTACCCTTTTCTCTCTCTAGAATGGCATATGCTCTGCCAAGATCTCACCAACCTCTGGGCATTGAAAGGGAATGTCTCATATTTATAGGCACTTTGGACCAATGATTAGGTGTCAAGCTGTCACCCTATAATATGATGACACGTGTCATTTCCGTACAACCTGAACGTACGGGTGACGTCACCACCGCACGACTGACCCACGCGGTGACAAACCATTTCCCCGCGCAACGATCCCCTTGTTCTTTATAGCCACCAAGCCACTGGATCTCCCTTATTCCCATAAGGGCAAGGTTGTGACTTGTTCAGTCACGCCTGTACCGCAGCCAAGCCTCAGGGGGGCCCCGGGGTCCTGCCTTTAGACCGGAGCAGGTATAATTACCTGGGCTAAGTTGGACTAGCTTCTCGCGTTCTCGCCCTTGTTCTGGGCCACGCTAATCGTTTGGGTCATGGGATTTTCTCCTGTTCGGATGGCCCATGATTGCCCAAACACTGCCCCTTGTTGGGCCTGAGGTGTGCGCCATTAAGGCGCCTTACACAAGAGGGTTCTGTGCCAGTGGCCCCTTGCGCGGAGACTCGTGCCCGCGCCAGTGGCCCCCCTTGCGCAGAGGTTTGCGCGGAGAATGCCACGTGTCGCGGGGAGATCATGCCACCTGGGTGACACTTGTCATTATTCCATTGGATGGTCAACGTTGACTCTGGTCAATGTGAGGGTCGCGCGCTGACCTATCCTACAGTGGCCCCCACGCACGTGTGGAACACGCAGGCGCGTGGCGTGACTTTCACGCGCTTTCCCACGCGTGCGTGATGTCAGCGTCATCCGTTTTCTGACACCTTTTCGGTTGATTAACGCGACCGTTTGGGGGCGCCTTTTCGGCTGTCTGAGGTCATCATTATGCTAACGTTTTGTTTCCGACGTGATGGTTGATTGGGACCGTTCGGGGCCCCCTTCTTTCCTTATAAATACCCCATTTTCCTCCATTTCCTCACTTCTTTTCAATCAAAACTCAGAGCTTTCAGGCCCTTCTCTTCTGCAACTCTTCTCTTCCGCAACTTTTCCCTTCTACCTCTTTCCCCAAACACTTCTTCTGTGTTAAGATGACTGGTGGCGAGCAAGTGATAGGGGGTAGGCCCACTGTTCAAGGCGGTCCAGTGCCTCCTTCAGACCAATGGCGTAGGGCACCCTACCTCAAGGGTAAAAGTGATCCGTCTGGAAGAAGGTGGAGTCTTACACTCCGGTGGGCAACGAGTTGGACAATGTCTTATGCGTCCGCCCGGAGGCGTCACTTGAGGAGGGAGATATGGTGTCACCCTCCTCTATTCTCCGTCTTCGCATGGAGAGGGGAGACTTTCCTTTTTCTTCAGTTCAGTATTCTTCCCTCTCTGCACCCCTTGCTGGCTGGAGCGAGTGGGTGAATGACGTGATTGGCGATGATGATTACAAGAAGATCTTAAAGCGTTCTCACATACTGGAGCCCGTCAAGATTTCCCAGGTTTTGAAGTTGAATCGAAGGAATGAGAACGTTGATTTCCTAGTGTCACGGTGGAGTAGTGACACCCATACTTTCATATTTCTATGGGGAGAGTTTGGCCCCACTCTTCGAGATACCAGCACACTCCTGCACCTCTCCTCGCGCGATAAAAAGGAATTTGAGCCCGCCAAGGCTACTTATGGGGATCAGGAGCTGTCAGGGAGACTCAAGTTGGCTTACAAAGCTGCGGGCCACCGGGGCTTGCAGTGGGACAGGAATGGGAATCGGAGGGCCATGACTGACCCAAATAAGACTTCTTGGGGTTCTTGGATAAGGTATTTCTTTAAAGATCTTCAGTCCACGCAATCTGGGAGCACGGAGCGTCAGGCCATTGATGGCCCGGAGTACAAAGGTGACTTATACCTACCTGCCTTTATTGCTTTCTTACTTTCGTTCTTCCTATTTTCAGATTTTTCGGTTGACGCGCCAGTGAGTTCGTTTTTTTACCTCGCGGTGAGGATCGTGTGAGGAGACAGGTTTCCATTGGGCCCTCTGTTTCTTGGGCACTTGTTTCAGCAGTTGGACCGCCTCTCCGCGGACTTTGAACGCTCGGTGGGCCGTTACGACATCATTTCTATGGTGCATACTCACGTTGTGTTCGGTTGGGTCCTTTAAAACCGTTTTTGAAGACTTTTTGTGAAAACCTGGTTCCAAAACATCCCTCAAAATTGTGGGGCCCTCCAAAGATATTACTCCGTATTGCCATTCCCTTTCTCTCTTTCTGCAATACCAGGCAACTGTGGGTCCCTCCACTATCATACACCTCTCGCCACTCTCTCTCTCTCTACAATTGTTTGTACTTTTTTTACATTTTTTGTGGATAAAAGTGCAAGCCAATTACTCTGACTGAGGTCAGATCCTACTCAGAGGGTTTTTGGGGAAACTCAGAGGGAAACCGAACAAGGGGTGGTTTCCAAGACCGGTTCCAAGAACCCAACCGAACACGGCCTCAGTTCCTGGCGACACTGGTGTATGAACATTTTTCCATTGGTGCTCCAAAGCCCAAGAAGTTCCCCGCGCAGGTATCCAAGCCAGTCCTGAATAGCAGGGGTCACCCGGTCAAGGAGGCTGACGATCGCCAGAGGTACATTCTTGAGGGCCCAATATAGCCCATTATCCTCCATTGGAACAACACGACCACATCGAAGCTCTGGGAGGAGTATATGGACGATGAGTACCATTTTTACCCGCGCCCCTACACCCAGACCCTGGATGGAGTTTGCAATTACAACCCCAGCATTCCTAAGGAGGTTGATTTTTCTGATAACAATCCCCCCAGGCGAAATTTTCTTGCCAGCATATTTTGCATGAGCCGCCCGGCTTACCTGCCTGCGCTTGGAGTGGAGAACTGGCAGACCATGGTATATAGGCCAGACAGGGTGGCGCGCTAGTTGGGGTACGATCTGGTGGTACCCGCGGCCGGGCCAGAGCCCGTGGATTTCCAAGCCGCCTTCAACCAATTCCTTGTCTCTTATACAGACATACTCTTGGACGAAATTGGGCGCTAGCGCTTTCCAAGATCCATCCGTCCTCCCCTTGTCTCCACCCAGTTCCGTTTGCACTGACGCAGGAATCTGGATTCTTTTTTCGCCTTCGTGCAAGGCGAAGTGGTCAGAGCCCCCCCCCCCCCCCCCACATGCGTTGTGTACAAGTCAGAATTCACACTTCACGGGCCCAAGCCCCAATTCGACGATTGGTGTGGTGTACGGAGCCGTTGGGCTTTGAAGGAAAGTACTATTGTTGCTGCTCCAGAGGCTAGGGTTGTGGCGCCTCTATCTGTTGTGCGCGTTACTAGATCCCGGGCAAACGCCCAAATGTCTTCTACAGATGAGAAAGAGGTCGTGCGGCCACCTACCCGACGAAGGCTACGCAGGGTACGTAATATATACTCTTGTCTGTTTTGTCCCCTTTGTTAATTGCGACACCACCTTTTTTACTTATGGTTACCTCTCGTCCTCTTGTTTCAGGCGGTGACTGGTGAACGAGTTAGAGAGTCACCGGAGCGCAGGACCAGGGTTCTGATACAGAGGACGCGCGCGTTGACTGTCCGTGCTACTAACTTGCTAGCCGAAGCGCTGACTCAGGGTCAAGTTGGGGGGCCGTTCGTCCCCGCTTAAGAGCGCGCTGGCGACAGTGATAGTGATGACGACCAGACCCCAATCAGCACTCTCCTCGGCAGAGGCAGAGCTTCCAAGGAGGGTGAAGGGGCCGGGGTCGGAGAGCAGGAGGCCGGGAAGGATGCATGAGCCACTTCTATTCCCTTCCCAGTTACCCAGCTTGCAGAACTTGATGAGGAATCCACTCCGCACCCGCAAGCGGCAGAAAGGCATGCTTTCTTGGAGATGATGCGAACGGAGGAGCGAGTTAGCCCTTCAATTGATGAGATACTTACCCCGCGCAGTGCGAGTGGCTCTAGAGGAGATGAAATAAGCGGGATACATTCTGGAGGGCGCCGCGCTCCAGAACCGCAGCTAGAGAAAAGTTTGGAGGACACTGTTGAGGGCTTTGGCAGGGCCTATGAGCACGAGTTCATGCAGCCATACGTCAACAGTGAGAATGAGCAATGCCATCATACAATTGTTGAGACTAGTCAGCCATCAATTCGTTCCCATATTCCTACCGAGTCCACCCCTCAGCGCACATCGTCTGCGGAGAAAGGTAACCACCCTGATTTCTCCATCACTTTCCAGAACATAGGGGGTGATATTCACGCAGGGCCAAGCTTTAAGCCGCGCATTACTCATAGTATAGGAGAATTTGTGCCAACTTCAGTTGATCCCATTATTCATGAATTATTCAAAGATGATTTTTCAGAATTAGAGGCTACTGAGGACCCCCAAGGAAGGGTGGAGGAGATGCAAGCCGCGCTACATCAATCTGTTTCAGAACAGAATGAGCCTCTAACTGAGCAGCAAGATGAGACTCAGCAGGAGCGCTTGGCTGCTATTGCTGAGGGGGACGCACCAGAGGGGGAAGATAAGAGCGAGGTAGAATCCACCGCTCCGTAGGAGGGTATCGGGCATATGGTTGTTTATGGCGAGAAGGAGACCATAAACATTGCTGATGGCTTGGAGGATTCAGAGGGTTCAAAGGATTCAGCACCGCAGCCTCCTTCAGAGTACAACGATTCTCAGTGTCAAGTGGAGACGCCCACCGCAGTCCCAGCTTCTCAAACAAGCTTCTTGTCATTCCGCATTTTTTAGGAGAGCTTGCCTGCTTTGGAGGCAGTCCAACGGACATATCCGGAGACCTTTGCTAATTTCCAGGCAACAAGCCCCTTAAGTTGTGGCATGTTTTTGGATAATCTGGCTTTAGTGCTTAATTCTATGAGAGCCATTCCCCTTAAGCAATTTGGCGAAGTGTCTTTGCGGGATGGAAAATGAGCCATCACGGACCTTCAAAGTTGCGCAGGACTGGATCTTGGTTGGCTCATTTCTCATGTGGACCGCATGTATGCGTTGCGCCCGGGGTTTCAAGCTTCTGCTTTGTGTTGAAGCGAAACAAAGAGAAGTCGAGCGGGCCCGGGAGAGAGTCAACCTTGTGCGCACAACACTTGTTCAATGGGAGGCCGACTTAAGGGGTAGACAGGCTGAACTGGAGGCCGTTCTGCGTGAGAAGGCAGAGTTTGAGGCTGCAGGTGGGGTAGCATTTGACAAGAATGACCCCGTTTCCAAGGGCCTATTCCCTGATCCTTTGCAGTGATTGTGTTTTCTTTTCTTTTTCTTGTAATGAACTATCACATTATGAATAAGAAGGGATTTTTTGGTTACAGTTAATTCTTTTCTGACTATATCAATCCACTATCTGCCTTGACACGAGATGGGATTCTATTCGCAACTTTTCATAAGAATCCATGCATTTCATTAACTTTCCGTGATCAACAGGAAGGAAATTACAAAGAAATGAGGAAATCAATTAGGGACTGAAACAAGAAATTTCTTTCATTCAGGGGTAATACTTCTTCATAAACTTGATGTTGATGGGGCCGGTGAGGAAACCATCAGATACCGTGGAAAGCCTATAGTGACCACTCGTCCTTGCGTGAATGACATGATAAGGTCCCTCCCATCTCGGGGTGAATTTAGGGAGTTTGACATTCCTCATCATGTCTATGGTTGACTTCCAAACCAAATCTCCTACCTTGAATTCTTGCGGAATCACACTCTTGTTGTAGAATTTTGATACTGACTCCCAATACTTGGCCTAATGCTCCGCGGCAAGCTCCCGTCTTTCCTCTAATGCTTCTAGATCCGCGCGCCGCTCCACAACAGTGACCTCTGTTGACAGAGCCAATTGCGCGGAGGGCATGCTCAACTCGACTAGGAGTACGGTTTCCGCTCCATACACCAAGTTGAAGGGGCTAGTTCGCGCTGCCTTTCTTTTTACTGTGCGATATGCCCAAAGTGCCGTGATCAGGTGGTCATACCATGTTCCACCTTTCTCGTCTAGCAGTTTGCTCAAGATCCGCACAAAGACTTGTTTGTGGCTTCATCTCGACCATTCCCCTGAGGGTAATAAGGTGTTGAAATCTGATGTTCCACGGAATAGGATTGGAGTAGCTCACCCACATCTTTGTTGATGAACGGCGTCCCGTTATCTGACAGGATCACTTTGGGTATGCCAAATTTGCATATGACGTTCTCTTTGATGAATTGGGCAACCGTCGCACCAGTCGCTTTCTTCAATGGCACTACCTCTACCCACTTAGTGCTGACTTCAGTGGCTGTCAGAATCCACTGATGCTAGCGCGAGTGTGGCGAGATGGGGCCAATAAGGTCCATCGCCCAAGTATGGAAGGGGTAGGGCGCGCAGATTGCATGAAGCTCTACTGCTGGCGTGTGGACTAGATTTTCAAATTTTTGGCATACGTGACACTGGCGCACGTGCGCCTTGGCATCAGACTCCATCTGTGGCCAGTAATACCCCAAGTGGATAATATGCTCGTATAGTTTCCGTCCGCCCTGATGCTCTAGTTCGTGGGCTTTGTACAACACTTCCTCAGTCTCTTCAATTGACAAACACCGTAATGGGATGTTGTCCAAGGCTCTCCTGTACGGACTTCCATCTTTAATGAAGAAACGACCAGCAGACATCTTAACCTGCCTTCTGTATTCTTTCTCAACAGGTAGCGCGCCCTCCTGTAGGAAATTAATATATTTCTGTCTCCAATCCTGCTCCACTGAGAAATAGCATTCCTGTGTTGGGATGGCTAGCGCGCACCTCTCGCAATTCTTTAATACCCTCGCAATATTCCTGTGTTGGGATGGCTAGTGGCCCCCTTACGCGGAGGTTTGCGCGAAGCATGCCACGTGTCGCGGGGAGATCGTGCCACCTGGGTGACACTTGTCATTATCCATTGGATGGTCAACGTTGGCTCTAGTCAACGTGAGGGTCTCGCGCTGACCTATCCTACAAAGGGTATCTCCTAATCCGGTGTTTGGTTTGCTTTTAGTACCTGGATTGTTTGTCTTTTGAATAAGATGAGACACGTGCATAAGCATATTCGGATGTGGGATTGTGCCCCTAAAGACTCTCCAAAGTCTTTTTCTATTACATTACAAGGATTAGATAGGGCTATTAAATAATTTCTCACGCAATTTTTTTATCCACTCACTCTTATCCACTCATATCAACTACCAAACAAACTGCTCCTTAGATAATCCCCCGTCTTAATAATCCTTACTTATATATGATATTTATCTCTAATCCACTCTCCTTACTTATTCTGCAAAAACTTATCCATCCGACAAACGGACAATCGTATTTGATGGCTCTCGAACCTCGCATAGAGTTGTCCAAGGGGTGTACAATTACTTTTAGGTAATGAATTTTGCACTTTGTTTTTTTAATAATGCACAGACCAAGATTTGTCTCCAAGTATTTAAAATTGCACACAAAAAAAGTTATATATAAATTCTAGGATGCAGGAATTTTTTTCCTTACTTTTTCGGTTGTGTTGCCGGACAAATCAAAGGATTAGTTGGGTTTGGTCGGAAAAGTGACAAACGTACGGATCCGTTCCCGTGAAAATTACGATATGTGGGCGAATTATTATTATTATTATTATTATTATTTCTTTCATTTTGGTTGATTTTTCAGCTTACTGGATACTCTGACTAGCAAATGGGTCACCGTATTAAATTCGGCAATTGCTGTTGGGTCCAACCCATTTACTCATACTCTCAGATGAACCATAGCACAGGCCCCACACCAACGTAACTGCAATCCAACAGCAAACTGGCCTACCATTTAAATTCATGCACCGAATAACAAAATTGGAAAATTTCAGAAAATCCCTCAAACTTTGACCTCAAAATTAAAAAACTCAACCGTACTCTTAAACTTTGCTTTCATTAATCAAATATACTCCTACCATCTAAATCCGTCGAAGTACTAACTGAATTTGTTGAGTTGCCCGTTAGATTCAGTTAAATATGCTTATGTGGCATCCAATTCCATTTAAAATGTGACACATGTACATCAACACACACACACACACACACTCTCTCTCTCTCTCTCTCTCTCTCCTCTTCGTCCCAAAGAAATGCCAAAAAGAAATCATTTTCAAACTTAGTTTCCAATTTAAAAAAAAAACATATTTTTTCAAAAGATTCAAAAAAATGTTTTTAAACATTATTTTCAAAAAACTAAAAATCAAATGTTTTTTCACAAAAATTTAAAACTGTTTTTTCTCAACACACTTAGAAATAGTTTTTTAAATAAAAAAATAGCTCTTTTCGAAAATATTTTTACAAAAAAGTGATTTTGAAAATCAAAGTTTTAAAAAATTACATTGAATTGTTTTGTAAAAACATTTAAATTGTTTTTAAAAATTTGGAAATAAAGTTAGAAAACAGATTTTTATTTTGGGCATTTGTGAGAGAGAGAGAGAGAGAGAGAGAGAGAGAGAGAGAGAGAGAGAGAGAGAGAGAGAGAGAGAGAGAGTTTTGAATAAAAATACTTCTTTATGGGAAACACTTGTTGAAATCTATTTTTTTTTTTTTGGAAATATAAAGTTTTTAAAATAGTTTGTAACAATTAGTGAGAAAAAAATAGTTTGGAAATAGTTTTTCCAATAGAAATAAAATGTTTTTTCTTAAAAAAATTGTTGAAAATAAAGTTTAGAAACAGTTTTTTAATTCTTTTTTAACTTTTTGAAAAAATATTTTTTTAAAACAAAGTTTGAAAATAGATTTGTCACATTTTAAGTGGAATTGGACCCATATAAGCATATTTAATTGAGTCTAACAACCAAGTCAGCAAATTCCATTAGTGCTTTGACGGAATTAGACGGTAGGAGTATATTTGATTAACGGAAGCTAAGTTTAGGAGTACGATTGAGTTTTTTTTGAAAGTTTGGGGTTTTTTTATTGAAATTTTCCCTAACATAATTGAAATTGAGCTAAATGAGATTAAAGATTAGATTACATAAGATTCGAAAGATGGGATAATTTTGTGCATCAAGGGTAGGATAATTTCTTTTATTGAAGCAATAACAATCTCTAAATCCCAAGAAAGATAGGAATGAAACACCCTAAAATTTGTTTATGGGTTTATGGGTCATTGAGAACCTTGAAGATTTCGTTTGTTTATTTTGTAATAAAAACCGAGATATATAACTTAATCCTAAAATTAGCACCCAATCACTACAGATTATGTTTTCATCCTACAACACACTCCTTATAGATCTATTGAGGACTCCGTCACGGAAATTCCGTGAGGGCCTCATGGATCGGGGTCGAATCTCGACGATCCGAACCGCTTAATTGTTCAAAACGTATTTTTAAGGGTCATCGCAAGGAATCGCGACAAAAAAAATATCCGGAAAGGCTTCATCCGAGTAGTTTTTGATAAACTGTATATTTACGGTTATTATGAAAAACTTCTCGGATGAAGCCCTTCCGGGTTTTTTTGTTTTTGGCAAATCCTTGCGTTGGCCTTGGAAAACACGTTTAAGCACATTGAGCGTTTCGGATCGTCGAAATTTGGTCTGGAAAGTCGAAAATAGGGGTGGTCCGCACGGAGGGATCTGTGAGGGAGTCCTTGAGAGATCAGGATTGTATATATATACTCCCCTTATTTATGACCACACTCCTTAGGGCATCCTCATCAGACTTAACAAAAAAAACACCAAATTTAACCTCAAAAACACCTTTTATAAATTAGCAAATCACTTATCCAAAAATTCACAAAATCAGACTCTCTATCCAAACTTTACTATTCCCCTCAAGTCTCATAAAAAAAGAAAAGGCAACAACATTCTTTTCTACCCTAATGACATATGTTAAACATTACCGTCACCTGTGATTAGCTATGAATATAAATACAAACAAGTTCGGATTTCAAAAATAAATAAATGATAAGAACCACTATGCTTCGTGCATCCATCCGTAGTGAGCTTTGTGGTAAGCATGCATTGAGACAAAAATAGGTGTCAAAACATATCCGATCTTTTTACGTTTTGCATTCTCAATTTGTCTTATTTTTGCATCTTGCTGATCCTATGTTTGTTGAATAATGCATGGTACATAGAATTTTTTTTTCCCAAAGTAAATGGATCTGATGATTTTGTTATACCATGGTACACACTGTACCATGGATCTGATGATTTTGGATGTCATTTGGCAGGTGGACATGGACCACGTTGAAGGATCTCATTTTGAAAGTTATTCGTCGAACTTTATGAATATGTGGAATCAGAAAGAGGAAAGCAATATGAATCTGGCAATAGCCTTTGTGCTCATTTGGAAGTGTCGAAATGATCTGGCCTTCGAGAACAAACACACATATCGTAGCTGCTAAAATTGGAACACGTGTCTTGAAACACCGGACGAAAACCATTGAAACCATTTTTTTCAACTTATTTGTGTTTCGATGAGGCACTTAACGATATTCGATTGAGTTGATCTGGTTATTTGGACTCACAAGATGTGGTTATCTGGTGATTTTGGACTATGTCTTTTTTTTTTAAGCCTACTTGGGATCAGATGTGGTTATCTGAACTCGCAAGAGGTGGTTATCTGACTCTGTGGTTATTTGGACTGTAATTGTTTTTTTAAAGCCTACTTGGGATTTGATGTGGTTATCTGGACTCACAAGATGTGGTTATATGGCGATTCTGGACTATATCTTCTTTTTTTTAAAGCCTAATTAGGATCTGATGTGGTTATCTAAACTCACAAGATGTGGTTATCTGGTGATTCTGGACTATATCTTCTTTTTTTTAAAGCCTACTTGGGATCAGATGTGGTTATCTAGACTCAGAAGAGGTGGTTATCTGGACTCAGAAGATGTGGTTATCTGTACTATGTCTTTGTTTTAAAGCCTACTTGGGATCAGATATAGTTATCTGGACTCACAAGAGGTGGTTATCTGGACTATATCTTTTTTTAAAAAGCCTAATAGAGATCAAATCCTCATCCACTCAAACATCACATTTGCATGCAATGCTCAACCCATTTCTGCTTGCCAGAGACAAGCAATTGTCACATAAGACGCCACAATCGAGAATGTGAATTATTTATGCCTCATAACATTCTGCATCCCCCTAAAATTTGGAAAATATTTTTAGCAAACATATACTCCTATTAGTACTCCTTTACTAGTCTACTACTATTTTTTTTTCTTTCAACGGAGCATAAATGTGTAGTTGTGTGTGTGCGCTAGTGTGCCCAAAAAGCTGTCCTCCATTGTAGTAAAATACTCTCGCCACCCTCCTAGTTTGGTACACGTATGTCAGCTATGTTCCCAGAGAGTTGAGATCAAAATTGAATGTTTGTTTACAGGCAGAGATGATGCATGTGCGAGAAGAAAATTCTCAATCTGGTGTGCAGCTGACACGGGAGGAGATGTCCAGGGAGGTTCTTGGGAATAAGAAGAAATACATACTTGGGTTTGGGGTTGGGCCCAAGCCTTCATTAAGTACATCGAATGCTGCATCACATGCACGCGATGAGGAGTTTCTGAATATCAAAGCTCAAATGGAGAAGATGCAGATGGAGCGCGAGGAGGAGAAGAGAGCACGTGAAGCTGAGATGGAGAAGCTGCGGATGGAGCGCGAAGAGGAGAAGCTAGCACGTGAAGCTGAGATGGAACAGTTGTGGAGAGAGCGCGAGGAAGAGAAGAGAGCATGTGAAGCTGAGATGGAAAAGCTACGGATGGAGCACGAGGAGGAGAAGAGAGCACGCGAAGCTGAGATGGAAAAGTTTGCAAGCTTAGTGACACAATTCACGCACGGAAAGAGCCAAACACAGTCAACTGGCGGACACATTTCTTTGATCGCTGGTCACCCTCGTCATTGGTAAGTACACTTAACTACATTGCACCCATTAGATTACAACTTCAGATTTCCACTTGCATGGTGTTGCACCATTGTAGAAACGGATGAGTTTTTGCTACTTTAGAGAAGATAAAAAAAAATAAAGACATCAATGAAGATAGAAAAAAAATAATAAAGACATCAACGCTGGAAAAAGCACATTAAGAATATGCATATTTAGAAAACAAGTACTACTATATGAATTGCAAAAATAGGGTAGAGGCTCTACCATCTTACTTAGGGAAGCGGGGTGCTAGTGTTCACTTCTTCGTGTGCGTCTGCTTCTTATATCTTTTGCTGTAAATCTGTGTATTTTTACATGGGGGATATGAAATTATGAATAATATGGCTTGGCTTGAGTATAGGTGTCACTGAAATTCTCGACAAAATCAATAATATGAACAGTTCCAATCATTATTATAGACCTAGACAACCCACAAAATGAAAAACTTGGAAGGAACCGGTTCCTTTACAAAATGGTGAACGACCGTATTGTTGTTATTGTGGACCCTTTTGACTGGGACCGGAAGCTTTGTCCCCAGAAGCACTCTTCATCCAAACACTGCCTAATAAACAAAATTAGAAACTGCAGTGAGTATCCCACTGTCCCAGCGAGACGCCGATTCCCCTCTATCTGCAACGATCCGATCATCTGACCAATTGTCTTCAACTCCATCGCTACACGATCACACACTCTCTCATGTATCTGTAGATGGTGTAAGAAGTTTTTGTAGGGGAAAATGAGCTAAAAAATGTTGTGAAGAAATGTAAGAAGTTTCTGTTTGTTTTCCATGGGATTACAATCTGGATGTAACGTGAAGAAATGTAATATCAAATCGTAATGTGATCGTGATTGTGTTAGCATTTTCTGCAGGCTAAACATGTAGTTGATGGAGTCCAAAACACCGTCTTTGATAGGTTTGAATGCTGAGATACAAAGCTGAGCATTGCTTTGACATAAGGCAACTTATTAATGGAGCAATTGCGAATGAACAAGATATAGAGTGTGAACATGCACAGTTGTTGCAAATGAACAAGAAAGTTCTACACTTATTGGAATGATTAAGACTTGTTGGACTCTGTTTTGGTGTAGTTTTTAGTTTGTACTACTAGTTCCATGCTTAAGGGATTGATAAGATGAATTCTACTTGCACGTATATTTGTCTCTTTTATTGGTATTAATTGTATTTATTTGTGCATTTACAAATCAACGTGGACTTCTTCGCAGTGTTGGCATATACTTTGGATATGGATGCCTTTTGCTTGAATGATGGCTATTCCGTATATATTTTGGATATATATGCATTTTTTGGATGGTTATTCAAAAGTAAAATTTCTTGTGGTCTATGTATTTAGTTTTGCTTGGTGACAGGTATGACATTGAGATACTAATGCACTGTTTCTTATTTGTAAGTATCATGCTGAATTATATTAGGATGCTGGAATGACCATTAAAATTTGGTATTTGTTAGTATCATGGTGATTAATTTGGTATTTGTTGTCATTTTGGTTTGTTATCATAAAAATATATTGAGAATGAAATATAGTAGTTACAAGCATCTTTTGGTGACCGCTACCGGGAAAGTAATATTATGGAAAACTTTTGGTGACAAAATAATTTATTCAAGGAAAATCATCTTTGGCGACCACTATAATTCAGCGAGTAAAAACCTTGGTCATAAAAAGATAAAAACGATGACCAAATTTTGGTCACTGAAAAAATTATTCAGTGACCTAAACCTTAGTCAATACAAGATGAAAACAACAACCAACACTTGGTCACCGAAAGATCACAATTGCGACCAAAACCTTACTCACTAAAAGAAGAAATCAGCAACCAACTTTTTTGGTCACCGGAAGAATCATTTAGCGACCACTAGGTATCAGTGACTAGTACAAATTTGGTCACCAAAAGGATACATTTGTGACCACGCTTTAGTCACTAAATGTTATGATTTTTGCGACCAGTATAAATTTAGTCACTAACACTTTTCTGTGACCAGGGATACGCGACCAAATTATTATTGGTCACTGTAGACATTTGGTGACTAAATAGGGCCTTTTGGAGACCAAATTCTTAGTCGCCAAATGTGCTTTTACCTGTAGTGGCTTAAGTCTCCTTTCAATTGGCGACACCAACCTTTCCACTCGAGGCCCCGACCGTCGTGCATCACCAAACTTGACAGCCTGTTTGCATGGTCCGTCCGCCCCGCGACTCACACGACACAGTCCCGGCCGCCTTGCATCACCCAACTTAACAGCCTGTTTGCAAGGTCCGTTCACCGTGTGTTGTGCACGCTTAGCCCAAACTTCCAAGTTCTCCCCGCGGAACTTGGGGTGGTGCTCTCGCTGCACTACCGCATCAAATCCAATCCTCCAAGTTCTCCCCGTGAAACTTGAGGTGGCATCAATCATCTCATTTCATTTCATTCCATTTCATTTCATTTCCCAAAAAAAAAAACAATCTCATTTCTCATTTCAAAACACATTTTCATTCTCATCTCTATTTTCTCATCAACAGTTATTCAAACTTTCTCATTTGCCGTTTCATAACGTATCGTGTACATGCTCAATGCCATATGCTCGAAATAATGCCCATGTAATATTTTCCAAAAACTTTTCTCATAAAATCATCTTTTCCTTTGTGAAAAATATTACATAAAATCATGCGCTTTAATGCACCAACTTTCCCAAAATAAATAAATTCCTCCATAAGCTTTATTTTCTATCCAAAAATTCAATTTCTCTCGTTTTCTTTTAAACCCAACTCATTTCTTCTCTAAAAGAAATAAAATTAGTAAACTTTCTTTTTCTTGCAATCTCATAAAATTGACTTTTCTAGAAAACTATGACCAAAGGCTTTAGCCCAACTTTGTCATAATATTTCCACACCAAAAACAATTTAAACTTACATTTTTAGAAAATCTATCTTTTTCTAAAAAGTACTTTCTAAATTTTAAGAAACTTTCTTTTTCAAGAAAACTTTACACAACCTTTTATAAAACAAATCTTTTAACACAACACACACTTTTATTTTTAAAGACATATTTCTACTATTCTTTAGTAGAAAATTTCTAGAAAATAATTGATGTTGGAAGAATTTCACCCACAATTTATTTTATTAAGACTTCTAGTTTTTCCAAAAATAAAACTATTGAATCATGTAAAAACTTAGCAAGAATTAATCCATTTGTAGAAATGATCGACAAACTAATCTTAGGAAGAACCATTTAATTAGTAAAATAAGTTAGTAATCTACCCAAATTAGTTAGTACTTCCAAGAAACTTAAATAATTTAATAGAGAACTTTCTAGTAAACCATATTTAAACATTGTCTTCTAATTTCTTCTAATAAACTTTAAACTAGTTTAATATCATGAAATCAACCACTAATTGCATGAAGTATCATTCAAATTAAAAACTAATTAGAACTCTCTTTTTGTCTTTTGAACATAAAATCCTTTCTCTAACTTTCTTAGAAACTAAGTAACTACTAATTAATCACAATACATGCATGATTTGTTTAAACAAGTTACTAAATACAACATAGAAAACTAATTAGAAACCTCTTATTGAATTAGAAATCACTAATTGGAAGATAGGTGGAGTAAACTACCTTAATTTCCAGGTGTTAACTGGAAGCCGATAAGCAATCCTTTCCGGTGAGTGAGTGGCTCTCTAATCAACCAACTTCTCTACTGATTGACTTAGTAGGAAGTTAATTAGAAACTAACTAGGTTGACTTTGGTGGTATTAGAATAGGTTAATAGTGGAAAGAAAGAAAGCACAAATATGAAAAGTGGAAAAGGTGGCAAGTTTGACAAATGAGAGAGGCTTTATATAGCAAAAATGAGGTCTCTCCCTCTCACCCAAAAGCTTCGGCCTCCCCCTCCCCTTGTTTGGCCGAACCACACCCCTTAGGGGAGTAAATGTGTGCCATAAATTGGCACATGGCAAGTACACGAGTTGGCCAACTTACACTCTAGTTTTTAGGTCCTATAGTCATAGGTTATGTACTTACAAGCTAAGAAGAATTCTAGTGGAAGAAGTTACTTGGAAAGATAGTGTAGTAAAAATAGGCCTCATGTTGTGTAGAATTTTGCATGGTCACCTTTGTTATGGGGTGTTTTGGAAGCTTAGACACAAAAGTTGTGCATGTGCTTGCATAGTGACCTAACATTTTAGGCTTGCTAGGCTCTAAGGAAGGAATATGCTTCCTTAAAACATGGATGCATGTTTTGTGGGACTTGAAGGCCAAGTCTTAGGTCTCTAGGCATTAGGGTTGGCAATGGGGACGGGGCGGGGCCGGAGACTACTATCCCCGTCCCCGATCCCCGAATCCCTCCCCCATCCCCGTCCCCGCCCCGATCCCCAATGGGGATCATTTTTTCCCCTCCATCCCCGCCCCAAACGGGGAACGGAGATCCAAACCGGGGATTCGGGGAATTCCAAAATTCAGCGTTTCATCTAGTAGAGCTATTGGGTATGATAAATTCAGCATCTCAAAAACAGAAAATGCTCCATGTTGACCCATTTGCTAAAACATTCACCGGAATTGCGCTTCAAAAGAAAAACACAACTTGCAGATTTCATGACAGCACGAGGGGACAAGTTATTAGTAACAGATTACAGATGGACAGGGATACCTAAGTAAAAAACCAACTAATATCAGTCTAATCCACCACATCAACCAGATTAAGAACTTTAAAATGGCAGAAATTTAAATCAAACAAGTAACAAAATCATCAGGATGGCGTTCAATCAATTAAAAGGACAAAGGGGAAAAGGGGTAAATTATGTTTCCTTGGGAGGGCCCTTCTTCGCTGCCACAGCAGCTACTTTCTCCGCTTCGATTTCGGCAACCACAGCATCAATTTCAGATTCATCGAGTTGACGCAAGCCTTCCTTGGTCATCACAGCAACTTCAATGTTCTTTCCCCCACTCTCAACAACCTAAATGCAATAACAAACATATCCTCTACAATCTCAGATTCTCAAAGTTTTGAATTTGAATTTGCCATCAATTCCGGAAGTATATAATTCCAAACATCGGTATCGACGATATGAATTTGAATCTAAGAGCTTGACATAATTAAACATTAAAAAAAAACTCTTACCCAATCAATCATCGATATCGACGATATGTGTTACACCGGACATACACTCATCATCAACGTCCATATCCTCATCATTGATAGTTGGAATGGCTACGTGAAAAAAAATTAGACATCATTAAACAAAATGATTTTTATATAATGTATTACCAAAACAAAAATGTGTGAAACAAAGGAGAGAATTAACAAGTTACCTCCATCCTCAAAGGCCGCCAACCAACTTTGGGTACACATCAAAGCTTCCAAAGTCTTAGGGTGAAGTCTATTTCTACTCGGAGTCACCACTCTACCACCAGTGCTAAAAGAAGACTCTGATGCAACAGTAGACACAGGGACGGCCAACACATCCCTAGCTATGGCTTGCAAGGTAGGGTACTTTAAACCGTTAGAATTCCACCATGTCAATATATCAAAGTGCACACCCTCAAGTCTCGGTAACTCCTCCTCCTCCAAATAATGTTCCAATTCAGACTTCACATGTGAAGTTTTAGCTTTCTTCAAGTTGTCTCTATAGGAATCAAAGTCAGAGAGGCGATCTTTACACTTCAAATAAGTAGTGGGCTGCTTGCTTGAACTTGTAACTTCAAAATGTTTCTTGTTGTTGTTGGTTTTGCCTTCATACAATGTAAGCAAGTCAAAACAACGTGCCCGAACCTCCTCCGCCATCTCTTCACCAAGCTTCTCCCCATATATTTTTTTATAGTAGTAACCAATTAAGGTCATCTTGAACCTTGGGTCCAACACCACTGCAACTCCCAAAAATCCATGTGTATTATCCCAATACTTGTCATATTTCTCAATCATCTTGTTAGCCATTTCCTCCACAAGATCAATCCCACAACAAGCCCACTCCGTCAATGTAAGTTTAATATCACACACATCTGGGAAAAATAAATTGGAAGTTGGATAACTAGTCCCACTAAACAACAAAGTGACCCTATAGAAGATTTCCAACCTCTCACATATATCTTGCGCCAAGTACCAATCATCATCATTTGGACAACATTTATATTGTCTATGCTTGAGTTTTAACCGAGCAAACGCACTCCTATATTCTATGGCAGTTTGAAGCATTAAAAATGTGGAGTTCCACCTTGTAGGACAATCAAGAGCCAACTTTCTATCATAATCTATTCCCAATTGACGAGCTGACTCCACAAACTGCTCCTCTCTCTTTGGAGTTGCTGTCCAATATGCAACACTATCTCTAACCTTTTCAATCGATGACTTAATGACATCTAAACCATCCTTCACAATCAAGTTAATAATATGGGCAGCACATCGCACGTGAAAGAAACCCTTAACCCACATATGTTCACCATCAAATTTTTCCAACAATAAACTAATCATTGCATCATTGCTAGTACAATTGTCAACTGTCAAAGTAGACAATTTCCTATCGATATTCCACTCCAAAAACGTCTCCATCAACACCTCACACATCACTTCCGCGGTGTGCGGACATGGCACATACACAAACCTAAAATTAGAACACATACTATAATTATTGAATATAGTAGAAAACATTAATAACAATAACAAAGCTAAAAAAAACCTAGCATAAAGTTAAAATACTAACATTAAGAATTTACCTTAGAATGCGGCTTTGTAACTTCCAAGAATCATCGATGAAGTGTGCCGTGATAACCATAAACCCTCTCTTTTGATTGCTAGCTGTCCACATATCGGTTGTCAAGGAAATTCTACTTCTATTCCTTTCCATAAGCCTCATTGTCTTACCCTTTTCAACATCATATATCTTCAAAATATCACTTTTGATAGTGTTTCGGGAAACAACTTTAAAGGCCGGTTGTAGAGCAAAACAAAATTTCCTAAACCAAACATGTTCCACCATGCGTAGAGGGTATTCATACATTATGATCATGTAAGCTAGTTGTTTCCTAGCAATTTCTTGGTCAAAGCTATAAATTTCAAGGTTGGCTTTTTTTCCCTCCCCGGCCATAAGACTAGAAGTTAAAATCTTTTGCTTGCCATCAACCAACTTTTTTTTGAAACAAGATTTAAGGTGATCTCCCAAATGTGTCGTTCCACTCTTAGGATCCCCAACCAACTTTTTTTTACAATATAAGCACCTTGCTTTATATGCACCCGTTGTCTTAAGTTTTATCCTTTGAAAACTAGGCCAATGTTCACTCCTTAAAGTATGTTGTGACAAAATTTCATCACCTTCAGAAGTGTACTCTTTGGGCCCATCAGCGGGAATTGACTCCGAATCTGCTTGTGAAAGCTCATTGGATTCAACCTGAGTTGACGAAGAGTGATCTTCCCGATTCGGCAAACTGCATGTTCATAACACAAAACCAAAATCTTTATAAGATAAAAACCTTTTTTATAATACAAAAACCAAACCAAACCAAACCAAGCAGAGCTCTTACCTTGACGAGTGGGGGGGTACGTCGGGTGGGGATCGCATCTCCATAATTAGGGTTCACTGAAACAGAGATCGAGAATAAGAGATCAGACAATGCTTGACTTTAGATCTGGCAGCACAAACAGCACATTCCAGGTCAGTATATGAGCACATACCAAATCAATTAACTACTTTCAAACTCCAATAAATGCTAGTAAACTAACATCCACTAATCAATTAACTACTTTCATGCAAACACTTGTACATTTCATTAATCAACCACCAAACAAGACCATCCCACAATTGTCATAAGAATTACAAAAGAAACCAAAAACATAAAAACCCACAAAATGGTATCAATTCATAAAGATTACCAGTATACTAAGCCGTAACATACCGCATTTCGAACTAATGTATGATTGTGAAGATAATATTGGTTGTGATGCAGTGGAGGTTAGTATGGGACTAATGTATGATTTGTTATATACAAAGGCAACCAAAATATTCAGTAAGGGAGGTTTAATTTTGCATTGTATCAGCTTTGGTTGTACAGTGACCGTGTCGGTAGGATTAATCTTTCGGATTGTACTTTTAAAGAGGACCAGCGAAGAGATGAGATTGATATGGCCATTACAGGTGTATTAATAGAACTGCTAAGAAATCCTCAACCAAAAAAATAGTTCTGAAACAAAATAACAGAAACCCTCAACTTGATTGCAGGAAATACAGAGGAAAACGATTCACCCAAACCAGTTCTACTCGCGACTCGGAATTTCGATTTTCTATACAGCCTCGGAAAATTTACCCGGCAGCACCAAACAGGATTGCTAAAATTAAGGGTTCGATCGATCGATACGGCTGCGATCGTGGTGTTCAGAAAGAAAGGGTTCGATCGATCGATACTCCAAAGAGAGGTCCAGTCGAGTCAAACTCGAGAGAGAGAGAGAGAGAGAGAGAGAGAGAGAGAGAGAGAGAGAGAGAGAGAGAGAGAGAGAGAGAGAGAGAGAACCTGGTGAGATCTGAGAGCCAGAGGAGGGCGGTGGTGGCTGTGAGATCTGAGAGCCAGAGGAGAGGAGGGCGGCTGTCGGCTGAGGAGTGAGAATGAGGGAGTAGACTGCTGTGTAATGTTTTGTTAAATTAACTGAGAAGTGAAACCCTAAATAAATATTATATATATATATATATATAAATAATAAAATATGAAATGGGGATTCGGGGACGGATCGGATCGGATTCGGGGCGGGGATACACTGCTACCCGTCCCCGATCCGATCCCCGAATTTTTTTTTAAAAAATCCCCAAATCCGACCCAGTCTCCAAACAGATCTCCAAAACGCCGATCCATTCGGATCGGGGAACGGATCGGATTCGATCGGGTCGGGGGAAATTGCCATCCCTACTAGGCATAGGTTTGTAGCATGTGTACATGTTCAAGCAATATGCATGTGCTTGTCCAATATAGGTTAGATTCTCTCCCAAAATAGCAAGGCTTGTTCTATCTACTTTTGGTACAAAAACCTAGCTCTTAGGGCTTTCCCTCACACAACCATTGCTTGCACAAATCAACTTGCATTTACTCTTGCATGTGCAAGAGTACAATGCACCACACACAGACACTCCTCTCTCTCTCTCTCTCTCTCTCTCTCTCTCTCACATGGTCAAAGCTCCAAGTTCCAAAGTTGGGAAGATAGTACATGGAGAGTACCTTGTTAGGTTTGAGTCATGAAGACGGTGGTTGGAGTTGGTTTGGACATTAAGAGGGAGTTATGGGTGGTTCGGTAGTGTAACGGGTGTGTTACTCGGCCTCGTACATTTGCATGCATGACTTGAAAATCAATTATCCAAATTAAAAAGGAATTTTATTAATTTATAAAAGAAATAATCTAATTATAAGGAAATAAAAATAATTTATTAAATAAATAATGAAAATTTTATTTTGAAAAATTTCGGGCCGTTACACTATGTGTTTGAAATTGTCCTAGAACTGCCAATGGGATGGTATATTATCCAATTACAACGGAAGGCCTTGTAGGACACAAACACATATCTTCATACGTATATTATATACGATCATATGTCACCTATGAAAAAGACCAATACACTACAAACACATATCTTCCTACGTATATTGTATACCATCGTATGTCACCTATGAAATAGACCAATACACTGAATAGGTATAGTAGGTCATATGCATTAATGCATGTGTAATGTATACCACCATGGCACCTTGTGCATTTTTTCTATTGTCACAGGTATATTTCTCAATTATGGGAGCTGTAAGGATTTGGCACAGCGGAAACATACCTTACGGTGTAAGTGTCGAATCGGTGATGGCGTTCAACCTCGTCTATTGCTTGCCTGAAAACTACCCACGACTCCAGCTCGGTAGTGTGTAAAACTAGTTTTACACTGATATCCACGGTCTAGAACCGACGAGTACGTTAGAGACTTTTCCGTTGATTTCATGGTTCCAACGGAGATTGCTTTATATAGCCATTATCCCATTGAAAACTCATGAATCCGGAAAGCCAAAGGTTTTTAAAACCTCTGCCATTAAGCCAAGGGTTATAAACCCCTTGAGTTGCCCACACTTGATGTTTGAGTTATAAACTCTTTGGTTTTCGACTCTGAGTTGCCCACTAATGGGCATTCATTACAGGAGCCATTACAAATGTCACATGCAATATGAAAAATGAACTAGAGTACATAATTAGAAAATCACTTTTAGAGAGTTTTTTTTTTGTTATACTTTGGGTCTTGTAAACCACTGTTCACTAAGTGATGGATAAAAGCATCACCAACAGCCTACACAAACTTGGATTTTGGGCAAAAAAAAGTAAACATGATCACTTTACTATACATGAAAATTATAAGCAAGAACTTCCATACGAGCAATAGTTGTTATGGAGACCATAAAAAAAGACCGGAGATGATTCCTTTCTTTTGAAAATTACCCTTGAATGATGGTAAATTTGAAATTCTATGCATTTTTTTTGGGTCTTATTTTTACTTTTGAATATAATGGGAAGGACAAAGAATTAATTGATTATTTAAATTATCCTTCTTAACTAGTAAAAAATGACAAGGTATACGAGCTAGAAAATACTACTCCCTCCATCCCTTTTTAAATGTAGACATTTTCATTTTGGGTTGTCCCTAAATAAGTGTATGGTTTGAAAAGTTAATGGGTAAAAGTTTGTACAATTATCATTTTGCCATTTTGAAAAGTTAGTGGGTAAAGAGTTAATGGGTAAAAGTGGAGGATAATTTTGGAAAGTAGAGGTAAAAGTTGATGTGAAAAGTGTAATGTGGAGGAAAAAGTTGATGTAAAAGGTGTAACAATAATGTTTCTTTAATAAGTTAGATTTACGAAGTAACACATTTAAAAAGGGAAGGAGAGAGTAACAAAATTTTAGAGGAGACAATATATATTATTCCAAATCCCAAAGAACAGCTGAAGGTGAAAGTGTCGGATTATGGGGTATAACTTTATCGCAAGTCCCTTAAAGAACATGATGGTGGGCTATAATTGAACGAGGAAATCTTATTCACGGAGGATCCGTGAATGGGAAGATTGTAGCACCCAATAACCTTTTAAGACATCACCCCAAACAGTTGTCTTGTAAAAGGTTTAAAACTGTTGCTAAAAAAGGTCTTTCCAAAAGTAACCATGGTTAAATTCCTTTAACCCTGCAACTTAACCCAGCCAAGACTCCAAATCTTTGAACCAAAAAGAAAGAGGTGTGAAGCAAAGCAGAAATGAGAAAGTACAAAGCATTGTTCATCTTCCCGTCTGGATGAAGCACTGTTCATCTTCTCATCCTATGGTTTCGGTGATTGTGATCGGCCTACTCTCTAAGGAACTTGGATTCTTCTTCTTCTTCTTCTTCTTCTTCTTCAGCTTCAGTCTCTAAGACGATCTCTACTTCACCGATTTCGTCCTTCGTTTCGGACTCTGTTTTCAATCTCATTATTCAAGCTCCTCAAGATCCTATTCCAGTGAGTATCTTACATTTTGTTTCTCTATTAGTATTTCTCATATTGAATATGCTTAAGAAGGATTTGGGAATTAGGAAATAATTTTGCATGTCTTAAAAATGGCCACTATATTTTTCTAAATGTCTTAAAAAGGATTCAGTAGGAATGAAAACTTCTGGGAAAAAATTAATTTTGAAGAGCCCTTTGCGCACACCTCGACTAATTTCGAGACCCTGAAATAATGACCGGGCATAACCCCTATGACCCCAAAGTTTGGGATGGTTGGACTCCGTGGGTTTAATCCCAAAGTCTGTTTGAAAGTTGTCTCCTATTTCAGTCTTACCATTTTGTGCTTTATTTTCCCCGAGATGCACTAATTGAGGTTTTTTTTGGGATATTAAACTGGGTTGGAGCCTTGGAGGTGGTCTAATTTGGGCTTTTTTTCTTGGGATACTAATGACAATGTGATAACCCTTGGGGTTAACTAATAAGTGTGTTTAATTACTTCAGATTGACAAGTTTTAAGTTCTAACCTTTTTTGTATGTCATATCCATTTGGGTAGAAACATACTAAGAAGTCTACTATGGCGTAGTATTGAAAAGTAATTTTGGAAAGTTAAAAGCTTTACATAATCTGGATTTTATAAAATGATTTGATAATATGGGGCTTCAAAAAATTGGCTAGAAAGTTTTATGCAGGTTTTGTTTTCTGGTGATTAGAACTATGGAAGTATTTACTTGGTTGTGTATCCAAAAAAAAAAAGAGAGAGAGAAGATGTTTCAACATTTGTAATTGTTTTATAGATTTGATATGGCAACGCTTGATGGTGGTGATAATTCTCACTTTGCCTGTTGAGTTTTTGGAAGATGAACACTTTGTTGAACTACAATCTGTGAATGACCCAAACAATGAAGATCTGTTGCAAAATAAATCTTGTCAACCTCTTAACTTTGGTTATGGCAGTCCGCTTGAGCCATGTGAAGGCATGATATTTGATGAATTGGAAGAAGCCTAGACTTGTTACAAAGCATATGCAAGGCGAAAGGGTTTTAGCATCCGGAAAAGTCATACTCGATTGTCTAATAAAGACAAATCATTGATCGGAGTAGACTTTTCTTGTAATGGAGAGGGATACCATCGTCCAAGCTACCAAAAGAAGCATACAAATGTTCAAAACAGTTCTCAGACCATGATTGGATGCAAAGCAATGATGCGTTTGAAAAGGGAAGAAGGGAAATGGGTAGTAAGTAAGTTTGTAATTGAACACAATCATGTGTTATGTTCTCCAAAGAGTGCACTTTTACTTCCGGGTCACAGAAAAATAACTCGTGCTCAGAAAAGTCTTATTGATTTGCTTAATGAATCCGACATACCCACTACCAAGATTATGTCAGTCTTAAGGGAATCTGATGGTGCCTCTAATGTTGGTTGTGCCTCAAAGGATGTCCAAAATTATTTGAGAAGTAAAAGGAGAAAGCTTTTGCAAGATGGAGATGCTCAAAGAATGTACAACTACTTTAGAAAGTGTCAAACGAAAAACCCAGACTTTTTTTATTCAATCCAAATGGATGAAGATAATCGTATGGGGAATTGCTTTTGGGCAGATGCAAGGTCCAGGCTTGCATTCAATTATTTTGGGGATGTGGTTTGCTTTGATGCTACTTAACTAATTGCTATGGCATGCCTTCTGTTCCTTTTACCGGAGTCAACCACCACCATCAGTCAACTATGTTTGGTTGTGCATTACTGGTGAATGAGAGGGTGGAGTCTTATAATATGGCTGATAGAAACTTGGTATGAGGCAATGGGCGGACATGCTCCATCGGTTATTATTACCGACGACGATAAAGTCATGGCAAAGGCAATTGCACAGGTATTACCTAATACTACTCACCGTTTGTGCATGTGGCATGTCTTGGAAAATGTTCACGAACATTTGGCTCATGTTCCTGAACATTTGGTTCATGTTTATGCCATATGTTCCAATTTGTTGGAATCCTTTGCAGACACATTCTGAGGGTTTTTGATAAAAAGTCTCTTCTTGATCATCTTCCTCAACCATATGTTCTTCAACGATGGACAATGAATGCCAAGGGCCCTCATGTAAATGAAACTTGTAAGGATGTGGTAAATCAAGGTAAACAAGATTCTCCTGTTTTAATGAGAAACAACTTGATGATAGAGTTTTTGAAAGTAGTTGAAGAAGGACAGAAATCGAAAATGAAACATGATCATGTTGCACTTGGTTTGCAAAAGATGCACAGTGAACTTCTAGCCATGGGTGATGAGAGTGATAAACTCAAAAATGATGGAGAATTGGAAATTGCAGTTCAAGTTGAAAGTAACAGTCAAGTTTTACCCAACATAGAGTCCACTTTGCATGACCCACCACATGTAGCTTTAAGAGGGCGTCCTAAATCACTTAGACAGAAACATCCAAAAGAGAATCATGTTGGGACAAAAAGAAACATTTGCAAGCAACAAGGGCATGTTAGAACTACTTGCCCTTCACTAAAGCAACCGAGGTAAAATATTGTTTTGCTATTATGAAATTATTTAAGCTACTACAGAATTTTGTTTTGCAATTAAGTTTATATGTTCCAATTATTTTCATTTTTCAGGGGCAATTCTAGTGGGAGTCTATCACCTACTAATTTAGTGGGCGCATCATCGACATCTTTGGATGTCACACAGCCTGCTTATAATGTGACTCAAAATTTTAGGCCATCTACATTCATGGTATGCATTGCACTATCTACTTGAGAAAGCTATATTATTTGTATGTGTTTTTTCCCCTAAACAAACAAGTTTACTATTTCATCTCAAATCCATAATATTTTTTCTCTTTTGTCTAATGTTTCGTTTGATAGGATCTAGTCATGGAAGCTACACAGGAACATAATGGGACTGGAATAGAACATGGATACTTCTACTCATTTTGACGTAGTTGGTTTCTGTACTCCGTGGAAAAGAAGGTATTTTGTAGGTATGACATGGCCTTCTTTTGTAACAAGGGACGAGAACTTTTTTTTTTTTGGGGTCACAAGTACGGGATGATATCTGTTATAACTTGTAATTAAGTAATAGATAAACAAACAATACCCCTACCTCTTTTTGGCTTGTTTGTGGTATGTGATGCTTAGCGTTCTTAGTTAAGTGTTCTATTTTGTAAGTATGATGGAATTATAAACCATGATCAAGTGTATTGTATGATCCAGTAAATGACTTTTTTGTAATTATGTTGGCATAATGGCTAGTTATGGTGGACAAGTACATGAATGGAAAATGTTGAAATTTCATGAATTGAGTGGTGGCGTATTGAACTGATGTTAGGTTTGGTTTTGTATGAATGGGTAATGTTCTGGGTTTTTTGGAAGCGGGGGAGGTGATGCGCAATAGGTACTGTGCACAGTGTTATGCAACAAAACAACACTGTTTTGCTTAAAAAATGGGTACACTAGTTCTGCCCACAACGGTGTTTGGTTCTTTTACTTCTTTGCAATAGAAAATAATTGAGTGCGAGCGTGCCAGAGAGAGTTTTAATCTTCTCCCTCAGATTAACTTTGGAAAACCAAATCTAATCAGGTGATTGTGTTTTTAATGGTTCAATTACCTCAATTAAGAGGATTTTTTCTTTCAAAGTGAAGAAATGTAAACCAATATACTTAGGAAATTAAAGAACAACAAAGAAACAAGATACTTCGATTGATAAATCAAAGGTAAACTTACTTCGAAATTGCCTTCAACTCCAAATACAAGATGATGAGAACTTCGAACAGATGATTGTTACAAGAACAACCGAAATTAATCCTAACTACTTCCTAATCTACTTCGAACTGAGTTTGAAATCCTAAACTACTTGCCAATGAACAAACCAAGCATCATTTTGTTTGATAGCTGTTTGTTGAAGATTTGTCCGGGGGCTTTTTACTCTTCAATCTCTTCTATTTATAGACGCTGCTTGTTAGTTGAACTTCCCGCTCAATGATTTTAAACTAGGCTTGCTTTGAACTCCAACTTTCATAATTTGAATTGGCAGTTTCTTCCCTCCTCCACATCTGAATTTGAATTCTTGTTAATCTTCTTCCAAAAGCTTCTCATTGAATCTGCACCGCTGCTCGAACTAACCCAAATGATTACATTTTAAGGAGATAACTGCCTTTCAAGATGTAATCCACGTGTTCTAACTGCCAATTGCCTTGTATCACAAGTTTACACGTGGACTTTATGCATTTAGCAGTTAAAATCGTAGCTTCGAAGTCGATTTTTTATACTGACAATACCTCGTAACTGTCAATAACTGCTCTTCAAATTGAGAAAATAATACGACATCGTATTTACTCAACTTCAATTCAATAATCCTGTGTATTTTCATTGCCAAATATTTGCCAACGTTTGGCATCCCTGATTACGTGTCAATTAATTATTGGATTTGTTAATTTTTATATGTAAACATACCCCCCACATTAACATCGTTGTTCAAGGAATTTGAATAAGTGTTAATGTGCCTTTTGCCGCTTCGAATTCCTGTAAACTTCAAAAGCGGAAGTTATTCAGAATGATCTCGAGCAGTTTACACATTTCCAATGAGGAATTGATGGATAATGGGCAGTTAATCTGCACGTTCTCCACCTTCGAGAATTTGAATCATTTCCAATTTAAAAACTTTGCCTATAAAAGGACTTAATTACTGGTAAAATCAATCACCAATCTTCGTTCTAAACTCTACTTTATTCTTTAAACTCAATTCAACCATGTCTGACATTTCCAATACCCAAGATGCTTTAAAAAACTTGGATCTTAATGACCGAGTTCCTGTTGATACTAGAAATACCGTCACACCAATTATTGGTGAAATTCGAAGGGACCGCTTTTATGTAGTGGTTCAAGTGGAGGATTCTGAGCCTATTGATCCATGGAATCTTCCAATCTCTCCTACTCCTAAGCCCTTTCTATGGGGTCTGCCATTTGAAATAGTGAGATGGATGATCCTGCTGGTTATAAAGGTCGGAGCAAATATCGCTCATTAGCTATGAGTAGGTATTTAACTCCTTTCATCAGACGTGATCCCAATATAATAATGTTTGACAGCCTTATTGCCACTTGTCTCACCCCTTCATTTTTTAAAGTTTGTGAAGATGAGAGATCTGACTTTATTGGTTATGGTGAACTTAAGCAGAGAGCCAGTAACCAATATATATACTGGTTAAATGAGGTTCGAAGGCCTCATTTTGAGGAAAATTTCATTGATCCCGCTAATCTCTCTCTTCGAACCCTTCCAGAAAACCTAGATTGGTTTCAAGAGTTAAAGAATATCAAATTCGATTTTACTCTTTCTCATGCTGATTATTCTTACTCTCTTTACCCACAATCTGATTTTGTTAAAGCCAAAGAGCTATTGGCTGCTTTTGCCTTTTTAGATATAGGAATTCTTGAAGAAGAAATCCCTTGGAAAAATTTCTTATGGGCTTGTGAGACCCTTCAATGTTCTATCTATGAACAAACTGGCTCTTTCCTTCACTCTTTTCTGAATCAACTCCCTCTTATTTGAATATGGATGAAGAACAACAGTGCCGCTTTTGGATTTAATCAAGACCTTCGAGATTATGAGATTGCACATAATCAAGTCATCAAGCTTCATAATAAAATGGAAAACCTGAAGGGAGACTCCTTCGAAATTCCATCTGGAATTTCCAAAAGGCTTCGAAGGAAGTTCAGAAACCGCATGAAGAGGAATGCTCTCAAATTGGCTAAGTTCGAAATCAAAGCCAAAGCCCTAGTTCTGAAAATTAGACCCCTGATTGAGAAAAAACTCAAGCTAGATGAAGAAAACGAAGTCAGAATGAAGGAAAAGGAGTTTTTTTTTAATTTCACTTGGACAAGGTTTCATGCCTTAGTGACTTGGAGTTTTCCTCACTATTTCCAAGTCATTCATACTCCAACAGCTGCTCCACCACTAGTAGACGCTTGATTTTCTCTGATGTAATAGGATTTTCTTTTGTAGCATGTAATTTCTTTATGTTAATGCACTCTTAGTTCTTTCTATGGCTTAATTTGCACTTCCTAATGCTTTTCAAAGCACTTAAAGATGCTTTAAACCAGTTCGAACCCATGATAAACAAAACATGATAAAGTGTACTTTATAGTATTAAACCAATAAAATGGTTTGAAGCATAAAATAATTCAAAAATTGAAATCACATTACTTCAAGGTTAAAATTCAAACTTGGGCCCAACAGTGATATAGGCCCAATTTCCTTTAATGAATACTTGACCCGAACCGATATATCATTTCATCGCAACGTATAAATCTAGGGCTTAGAACGTTTTTACGATTAGTTGTGTGTTCAAATTTTCATACCTTTCTTCGCCCTTTCTCCCATTTGCTTCCATTACCATGGCTTCTGAAATTGAAACAACCAGAGGGTCTCCTTCTCTTGTTCTTAGGAAGTTAGTAACCAGAGAAGTTTTAAAATCCAAATCTAGTGTTGATGGGTTACAAAATCGTGCCTTCATTGAACACCCTGTTTTGCCTAATACCCAAATCCTTGGGCCTGCATTTTTTTATCTCCCTCTAGATTTAACAACATGCTATCCTAATCTCGAAGGAAGCAACATTGTAAAGGACAGGTCCGTCAGTTTTTCCAAATGGACCAAGAAAATTTTCGTTTCTTGGCCGAACTATGACGACAAATGGGAAGATTGGACTACTCGTATTTTCAAAGCTAAGAGAAAAGAGTTAGAAGATGTTGGATAATCACATGTCATTTCTTTGCTTCGACATGGTATACTTCAAAACCTTACTCTTATTCACGCCTCTTTAGCTTTCTGGGACCCATCATTTAACTGCTTTCGATTTAACTGTGGGATGATGGCCCCTACAGTTCTTGATGTAGCCTTTCTTACTAGGTTTCCCCCTTATGGACCTGTCTTCGATATTGCTGTAACCACCAATATCCCCTTTTTAAGTGAAATTAGATACACCCAATCTCATGCCTCTTATGGCAATTTTCTGGAAGCTGAAAGGAAATTTGGGGATGAAGTGTCTAAAAGCGAATTCTTTGCATATATTTGGTATACTTTATGCAAAATGATATTCTGTAATGGTGGCAAGAAAATAATGCTTGAATTTGCACCTTTAGCCTATACTCTTTCACAAGGTAAAGCCATCGATCTGGCTTCCTACTTTTTAGGCTATGTTTATAAGATTGGGTCTGATAATCATGCCAAACCACTCACCTATAATCTGGGAGGCCCTCTCTGGTTCTTACAACTCTGGCTACTAGCCTATTTCCCGGATTAAAAGGTTGCAGAAAGGTCTCCTCTTAGTATTTATGGGGATAAGTTCACAATCTTAGCTTCGACCCCTCTTACCCTGGTGGGGTACTTGCAATATTTTCACCAAGTGAGGGAAGACAAAGAAGAAAAGGATTTTATTCCCTTTGATAACTGGGATATTGGGCCATCATGGATAAAGAGGATCATGGAACAAAGAGGCAGTTCTACTTATCATGAAGCTTGAGCAAGTATTCTCCTCCCAAGGGAAATTATCATAGGGGCTTATGTTGGTGGCTGTAAACAGGCTCATGCTGAAATTTATTGCCCTGCACAGTTTGTTAGACAATTTGGATTGGTGCAAGCTATTCCTTGTCCTTATCCTAGTGAGATCAACATTAAACTTTCCGCAAAGAACATGATTGATAAGGATCACATTGCACGCCTTAATGCAGAGTTTAAGGATTTCAGAGCACAATTCCAACCATATAGATTTAATATTGGTGTAAAATCTCCTCTCCTATCATTCTCTCAATGGTGGCACAATTCCATAGAATTGTACCATAAATCTGCAGCTATCAAAGCTTTTACCAAGGAAATTGGTGTTGATATTGAGGAAATGGCTCATTCTGATTCAATATCAGATGATGGTTTTGGAAGAGGTCCAAAAGATACATCTCAAGGAGATCAAGAAAGGGAGATACCAGAAGTACCATTTTCAAATCTAGTACCTGTTGCTTTGGACGTTAAACCTCTTCAATCTGTACCACAGATGGTGACTAGATCTCAACAACAAAGAACCACTCCTTCTTCTCCATCAGGTAACTCTTAACAGCTTGTGTGATTATTACGAATTGAAAGCTTTCCTGTTCCTCATTTATGATTTCAAATATACAGAGTCTGTTCCCCAAGAAAGAACAAGAAAAAAGAAGGAATTTGTTCAAACTCCTACTTCTGCAACTTCGAAGTCAGGTAACTCTTTATTTCTTAAAATCTATATTGATTTTCGAATCTCTTATATGAGGCATCTTACCTTCCTCCTCTTTTTTGAATAGGCAGTAAAAGAAAAGAGGACATAGAGCAAGAAGCCAGTCATGCAAAAACAAAATTTGCTAGAGTCTATGAAGCTTCAAAAAGAAGAAGGAAAATATTGATAGAAGAACCAGAAGAAGAGGAAACAGAAGATATTCTGATAGGCCAATTTGTAGAAGGCAAGCCTTATAACCTCAATTTTACTATGGTCCTTGAATTCTTCTTTCATGTTTCTGATCTTTGATTACTATATTTCAGACAAAAAGGCAAAATCTAGGCATGCTAAAGCTTCGAAGCCTGATACTGCTGACACACAGGAGACTACTACTACCACCACGGAGAAGCTTGTTGAAAAACCTAAAATTCTCAAATCCCAACCAGAAATCACAGTGCAAGGCATGTCTTCCCCTATTATTAGTACTATAGCAAGGGCTATAGTTTCAGAGAGTATTCGAAAAAGACATACTAAGGCACCCATACCAACTATTACTGGTCTTGCTACAGGATCCTTGAATCCTGAAATGGTGACTCCAGCACATGTCTTTGACGGTCCTCTTGATAAGGGACTTTCACAAGAGCAAGTTCCTTTATCTGAGGAAATGTTGGATCAAGATCAGCTCAATCAACCTACTGTGAAGAATAAGGAAACTACTTCTGAAAACCTTTCAGATATTGGGACTGACAAAGCTACTGAAGCTGACATCCTTATTCAACATGTTGATATTTCTGTCCCAAAGGATGACAGAAATTTGTTTCCTGAGATTGATCCCAACACTTTGGTTACCAAAACTTCTGATCAAGCTAAAGTGATGATTGAGGAGACTGCTCTTAATCAAATTTTAACAGAACAGACCCCTCCACTTGAGGTATTGTAACTCATTATAATTTCAGCTTATAGCTACCATATTTCATTTAAGGGATACAATCTTAAATATGTGTATATATTCCTTTTTAACGGGAAACTGGTGCTCCCATAAGTACTATTTTTTTTTTTGATCGGCAACAAAAATTTATTGAAGAAACTCGAAGAAGGGTACATCGAGAACAAATCCAACCAAAAGTTGGAAAACACCTCAAGGCCTAAGAGCCCAAATACAACATTAAAGCATAAAAAAGCCCAGCCCAAACAAGTGGGCTAAGCCCAACCCCAAGAAAGCCCTAAACCTAACCCTAAAACACAGTGCAAAACATCACCGCCAACCACCACCATAGCACCTGACAGCCACCACCGCAACCCCGACAACCACCACGACCACAAAAACTCCACACCACCATAGGTAACCCAGGAAATGGTGAAGCCGAAGACAAACAAACCATGCCATCTCGGATGCTCCCATAAGTACTATTGTTGGAGATCTCCCTCCATTGGAACAATTCAAGTTGAGAATGAGTGATTTCTGTTAAAGAATCACTATTCCAAGAGCTCCAATTTATTCTTTAGAATCTCCCATTGTTCAACTCAAAGCTCGACACAGTTCAATTTTTCCTGAGTTGGTTAAACCTACCTTTACCTTAGAAGAGATTCAAGAATTGAGGGAACTTCTTCAACAATCTTCGAAATTAGATTTTGAAACTCTGGTTGAAGGAGGCTTGAAAATGCAACTAGATATCTGCTGTCAAGCTGCCTGGGTATTGAAACCTACTGATCAAAATCTACATAAACAACTCTTGACTAAGGTTTCTGAATTTCAGATGAAAGCCCATCAACTATATGAAGTTCAAGAGAGACATCTTCAAAGACAGAGTTTGAAGGCAGCATTGTCAAGTGCAGATGATGAAGCCCAGAGTGTGATTTCTTCTTATGATAAAGATGCCATCAAGCTACATCAGTTGAAGGAAGAAGAGGCTCATTTAGAGGAAGCTTTGCTTAAAATCAGGGGAGAGATTGCTCAAACAACTTCTAACATGCAGGCTTCTATGAACAAAGCTTCTTCAGCAGTTGCAACTATGAGAGATCTTGAAAACCAGCTACAACGAACCACTGATCAAGAAGAAATTTATAATTTTGTCTGTACCAGAGGTGCTCATGTATTGAGTGATCTGAAAGACACCATTGTACAGTTTTTGAGTAATGAATGAAATGCTCGTCGTCTTCCAATTTCATAACTTTCTAACTGCTTAAAATGTTGATCCCGTTTCCTGGAAGCTTCAAACAATGAATTTGCTTGCTCTTATAATTAAACTTGAACATCACAAGGAAAACAAAAGACAAACTACTTTTAGTTTTATCTTTTATTAAAGGATTCCCAAATGGTTGGGACATAAGCCTTTAAATATTTCCCATTAATTTTCCTTCTATGAACATAACCATTTAAATCTTTTAAATGGTATGCCCCTCTTTTAAGAACCCTATGTATTTGAAAAGGTCCTTCTCAGTTTGGGGCCCATTTTCCAAGTCCTTGTTTTCTTTCTTTGATAGGCAACACTACTTTCCATACTAAGTCACCTATATCAAAGCTTCGAACAACCACTTTCTTGTTATAACTTCTGGCTACTCTTGATTTCTGTAGCATAATTTGATTCAGAGCTTTAATTCTTTCTTCATCTATTTCTTCAAGCTCCATATACATTGCTTGGTGATATGCTCCAATAACTAAATCATTTTGAGAAGCAACTCTTTGTGATCTTAACACAATTTACATTGGTAAAACAGCATCATGCCCATATGTTAGATCAAAAGGAGTAGTTCCTGTACTGGTCCTTTTAGTGGTTTGATATGCCCACAATACATTTAAAAGTAAACTTGGCCACTCCTCTGGATTTCTATCAACCATCCTTTGGATACCTCTTTTGATAATCTTATTGGTTGATTCTCCTTGGCCGTTTGACTAAGCATAATAAGGAGTAGAGTTGATTAGAGAAACTCCATGAGAAGCTGCAAAAGCTTTTACTGTTCTACCTTAAAAAATGGATCCATTATCCACCGTTATAGTTTCTGGAGATCCAAATCTATAATAATACCTTTGATAAATTCAATGACCTGTTCTTGAGATACACTTTCAAAGGCCTGAGCTTCAACCCATTTGATAAAATAGTTAGTGGCCACTAAAATGAATTTATCCCCATTTCTAGAAGCAGGATAAATTATGTCAATCATATCCATTGCCCAACCTCTGAATAGCCAAGGTTTAACTACATATTGTAATTCAGTAACAGGTAATCGTTTGAGAGGTCCTGTCTTTTGACAAGCTTGGCATCCCTTTGCATAATCAATGCAATCTTTAAGAATAGAATGTCAATAATATTCATACCTTCGAATCAACCATCTCATCTTAATTCCTGCTTGATGGGCACCACAGATACCTTCATGGACTTCTGCCATAACTTTAAAAGCATCAACTTTGTTTAAGCATTTAAGCAAAAGTCCATCTGCTCCTCTTTTGAACAATTTTCCATTATACATAATATAATTAACAGACCTTAGCCTTGTTGCTCTATCTGTTTTAGCATCAGGTTTTGTTAAATAATCAATCAATGGTTGTCTCCAATAATTTTGACTAGAAGAAGTAGTGATTTCACATATTTCGAAGTTCACACTTCTATCTTTGAGCATAGGGAGAAATTTTCTCAAGGTTAATTGACAAAATTCTCTGTTTTCACCAGTGATAAACTTAAATCCTGAGTCTCTTTGAGTTATTGCATCTACTTCTCCATTAAAGAATCTTGGTACATATGTAAAAGTAGTCATATGAAATTGTTTAATTAACAATTTCATGTATTGGTAATAAGGTTTTAAACCAGAACTATGACAACTGAATTCCCCATTGACCTGATTTATAACCAACTGAGAATCCCAAAATACTTCGACTATGTTAGCCTTTACAATAAGCAAAAGTTCTAAACCTATAATTAAGGCTTCATATTTTGCTTGATTATTTGTACATTCTCCTTCGTTTATCTGAAATCCAAATTTGGTTTTCAAGCCTTGAGGAGATTCCAAAACAACCCCAATTCCAGCCATTTGGGATGTTTTCGAACCATCGAACCACATTTTCCATGGCTTAACTGTTATTGTATCAACATCTGCTATCTCTGGAGTCTCAATTCCATTTGGATGATTAGCCAAAAAGTTAGCTAATACTTGTCCTTTAACTGATTTTTGAGGAACATACTCTAGATTAAACTCGATTAATGATACAATCCATTTCCCAATTCTACCACTAAGTACAGGTTGAGATAACATATATTTCATAACGTCAGTCTGGGAAATTACATAAGTTACTCTAGGCATCATATAGTACTTCAGTTTCTTCGAAGCAAAAAACAAAGTCAAACACAACTTTTTTACTGCAGAATACCTACTTTCACAATCATTAAGAAATCTACTTAGATAATAGATAGCTTGCTCCTTCCTTTTTCATTATCTTGAGCCAACAGAACTCCTATTGAGTCATAGTTTGCTGCTAAATATAGTTTAACATGCTCTCCATGTTTAGGCGGAACAAGAACTGGTGGATTGATCAAGTACTCCTTGATGGCTTTGAAAGAAGAAAAGACTTTAGTTTTCCCTGCAGCATTGGATATAAATCTTCGAAGAAAATTCAATTGACCAAGAAATTTTTGAAGTTCTTTCTTATTCGAAGGAGGTTTTGCTTCAATAATAGCTTTAGCTTTATTGTTATCAACTTGAATACCTTTGCTATGGACTAGATATCCTAAAAATTTTCCTGCCATTACTCCAAAAGCACATTTAGCAGGATTCAACTTCAGTTGATAATGCTTCATTTTTGAAAAGGCTATTCTCAAATGTTCTACATGATCATCAACAGATTCTGATTTGACAATAATGTCATCAATGTAACATTCTAGAAAACCCCCAATTATTTCATGAAAAATAGTGTTCATAGCTCTTTGATAAGTAGCACCAACATTTTTTAGCCCAAAAGGCATTTTGACCAACTCAAAGGTCCCAAGGTTACCAGGGGCTCTAAATGCAGTTTTATGAACATCCTCTTCAGCTATACAAATTTGATTATACCCTGAATGTCCATCCATAATAGACATGATTTTGTGGCCTGCAAAACTATCCATAAGCATGTCTACTACATGCATTGGGTATTCGTCTTTAGGAGTTGCAGTGTTTAAGTTTCTAAAATCAATGCAAACCCTAATCTTCCCATTTTTCTTGATAACAGGAACAATATTTGATAGTCATTCGACATAGCTTGCTGTTCTAATAAAACCAGCACTCAAAAGGTTTTGAATTTCCTTTTTAACCAATGAAATGGTTTCGGGAGACATCTTTCTTGGAAGTTGTTTGAAAGGTTTGCAATTAGATTTAATAGGCAATCTATGTTCAACCAAATCTCTACTCAAACCTGTTAATTCTTTATAACTCCAAGCAAAGCACTCTTTGTTTTCTTTAAGCACCGTGATCAACTTGGCCTTTGAAGCAGCATCAAGTTCTTTGTTGATTTGTACAGTGTTTGGAACAATTCCTTCTCCCAATTCCACTTCTTCTAAAGGAACTTGGGAATCGACATGGCCAACAAAGGCTTTTTCGAATTCGAATGGCTTCAACCCCCAGTCAGATTTCTCAGCCAATAACTCTTCCCAATCATTTGTTTATTGTAATTTTTGCTCTATTTCTAGAGCCATAAACTTAACTAAAGCCAATGAGTTGCTTCTTCGAACTCTGTCTTGGACTCATATCCAAGCAGCTTCATCTGGTGGATTGTCTGATTCATAATCAACTGCTTGCTTGAGCTTAGATTTTAACTCTGCCAATTCTCCAATTTTCAATACATTGGATGGAGGGGTGGCAGGCTGTGCGATTTCACTTAGAGGAATGATTTCGGGTTTATTCAGCCTCTGCACAATTTGCTGAAGTACTGAAAGGATGTGGGTCTGCTTTCACCTCTTCGACCCCCACTTATTTCCCATTTTCATACTTCACAATCATCAAGGCTTGATGCATTGAGGATGGAACACAACCATTGACGTGAATCCAGTCTCTACCAAGTAAACCATTATACTTACTTGTGAAAGTATCAACCACAAAGATAGCTGTATTGGTTTCTACTTGGCCAACTTTCAGGCGTATAGAAACAATCCCTTGGGGACTTCTACTTTCACCAGTAAACCCAGCAATGGATGTGCTTGTAGGGATCAGTCGAACCTTTTCTTTTCCCAACTTTTTCAGAGTTTTGTATGGCAGAATGTTCACTGCTGCACCATTATCAACTAAAACTTTGTTTAATAAAATCCCATCAAACAATGAAGATATATATAATGGTTTCAAATGGTGCCTCATATCATTTGAAGGTGACTTAAAAGGATAAGAAATGTCAGCACAATTTAAATCAACAATCAAAGGATACTCAGAACCCATTTCAGTTTCTTGAACAAAAACTGCTCTCTCTTTAGATGTAACTTCTGGTTCCTCCATAGCATTGGCCATAATCATCAGCTCTTCTTCTTCTTCTTCTTCTTCTTCTTTTTGAATCTTAGAAATCAAAGCTCCCCAACCATCATTCCAACCATTATCATATGTAAGATCATATTCATCATCACTTGATACATCAATAATCTCCATAGGAACAATTATTGGTTGAGGTAACCTTCGAACTGGTGAGCAATCAGGTCCAAAAGGTCCAAATTTAGTGAAGGAAGGAGAGACCATATTAATTTGCACTTCAGGTAAAGTTCCAAACTGAATGGTTCTTTTCTCTTGAACTGGTAACCCTGATACATCTTTTGCTAAGTTCATTTTTTCAGAAACTTCCATTGCAGAAGTTTCCATAGGGGAACATATTTCAACAAGAGATGAATTCATTCCTTCACCTTCTTCCTGTTCCACTATCATGGCTTCTAATAAGCTAGATTGATAGCTTTCCAAGGAATTTGGTGAAGCTGGACTATTTTGGGGTACCTCACTATCCATTCTTGCAGCCAAACTTTCCAGTGTTTCCTTTTCTAATTGAGAAAACCCCCTTTGAAGAGATTCTTCAGAATCTTCTCTTCGAAGTCTGTTAAACCTTGGATTGAACTTATCACCACCATTAGGATTTTCCTTAGATGCATATTCTTCCATTTGGAAACTAGTATACCTCCTTTACAGTTTCCGCTTCTGAGTTCGTGTCAGCATAGGAATCATTTGAGGTGTCTTGGTCTTTAGATCTCTAACCACTATCCATTGTCCAGCAAGAGAGTTTGGAGGTTTGACCATTTTATTTCCAACTTTAGAAGGAGCTTTGTATCCTTGGAAGAGTTCTGGTTTGACTTTCTTCAGAAACCAATCAGGAACTCCCTTTACCAAGGAAAATTGTTCCCCTTGTCCTTCATTTTCCTGACCCATTGGGGCCTTTCCAGTGTTAACCTTCTTCGAAGGAGAATAATCTCTCTTCGAAGTTGGTAGAACTGGGCTAGAAGGTACATTTCTTTTAGAAACCAACCAAGGCTTCTCATTTTTTTCATAACTTGTGCTTATCCAGGGTCTTCTTTCATTATTTTGATCCAAAGCCTTTCTTTCCATCCTTTTTGGAAAGAAATCAACCCCCTATCGATCCAAATATTTAAAAACCAAGTAATTGGCTCTACATTCCATGCATAAGCATTCTAAAAAGAAAGCTTCAAGCATAGGAAGATGAGACTGCTTGAACCCCTTTTGGGATGAACTCTCTGATGCATACTTTGGTTTGTTGTTTCTGTAAGAATCATTTCGAAGTTGACCAATTCTTGGCCTTCCTTTACCAAATTGAATAGAATTCATTCCAACATGAACCTGTTTGTTCTGCCACATTTCTTGAACAGTTTTGGCCAAAGATGTTGGCACATTGGTGTTAGTAGTTACTTCTTCAATCTTTGGAAATGGATCAGTATCTATTCCCATAGCCTTTTCTGGAAACATGATCCTTCCCTTCTTGATCTGCTCATGAATCCTATCACGGAAAACATTACAGTTCTTAGTTGAATGAGTCCAAGAAGCATGCCATTTACAATAATTCTTTCATTTTGTTTCTTCCAAGGTTGGAAGCTTAATATTTTCAGGAAGCTTGATAAACTTTTTCTTTAAAAGGTAATAAAAGATTTCGTCTGATTTAGAGACATCAAACGAGTATATTTTGCTAGTTGCTTTCTTATTATTCCTTGGTGCTATAGAAGAATCTTTTTGAACCAGACATTCACACACACAAGGATCATGTTCAACAATTTCAGCAGCATCGATTTCATAAGTAGGATCTTTATAATAAGTAGAATAGGAAGAATTATTCCTATCAACATCTTCTTCTAGCAAAGATTCATATCTAGATGCTTTGTAAGTTAGATCAACCAAATCTCTAAATTCAGTAGAATCAAACTTCTTTCTAAGTTCTCTACTTAGGCCATCTTGTGCTATTCTAACAAACTCAACTTCTGGTAGTTGAAGTTTGCACTTGTTTCTAGCCCTTTTGAACCTAGCGATGAACTGGGCAGCCTTTTCATCAGGTTTTTGTTTCAACCTTGCTAAATCAGCCATAGTGACCTCAGGTTCAGTTTGGTAAAATTGTGCGTGGAATAATTCCTCCATCCTTTGCCAATTTGGAATTGATTCTGGTGTCAGATTAGAATACCATTCGAAGGCAGTTCCTGTCAGGGAATTAGAGAATAATTTCAACTTAATGAACCCATTATTGCCTAATTCTTTGCACTGAGCAATAAATCTAGCAATGTGTTCAGTTGTTGATTGCTTCCCATCCCCATGAAATAATGTAAAGTCTGGGATTTTAAATCCCCTAGGGACTTTGAACTGCATGTCTACCCATTCCGGATATGGTTTCCTATAAATTTGAATTTGTACCCCCCGGTTTAGAGGTCCATAAATTTCTTGCATAAGGCCAAGTATTTCATCTCAAAGGGTGGGATTTCCTCTTAAATGAACCCTTGTGTTAATGTGTGCTTCCCAATTCACATTTCTCGCCATGTGATCTTCTGGAAACCTATCAAGAGGACCATCAAAAGGCTGAGGCTGTTTGTAACCTCCTTCTTGCCTTGTAAAAGGTTCATAAAGGTGGTTCGAATGCACCCTTCCCATCTCTGGTATCCCTGGATACTTAGGAACTCCAATTTCTGGATTAGGCCTCCTTGAACTAGCCCTATTAGTAAAATGATTTCCTGTGGAATAATTGCACTCTTCAAACCCATAATCATCATTTTTAAAACCTTTATCTCCACCTATACCATCGAAAATAGGTTCGAAAGGAATCTTAGTGGTTTGCTTGAATGTTTTCTTAGGTTTAGGATTCTGAAAATCATAAATCTTTGCGGGTTCGTACCACGATTCTGGTATTTCATCCACATTAATAGGCTCTTTTCCAGGCCTAGATTTATGTTTGCTAGAACTAGCCTCTCCTTTATCTTTTTCAAATGAAGGCACAGGTTCATTCTTGGACTTTGACTGTTCTTCCAATTTTTGAAACATAAGTTTCTGGGTTTGAGCCAATTCCTTAAATGTAGCAATCATTTTGGCAAATTGGCTAGATAACACACTTCCTCCGATTTCTGGATTCTTTGGATCATCAATTTGCACCGTCTTGTTATTCCTAGTGTTCATACGAGAATTCTGGCCAATCCCAACATATGCATCTTGACCAATACGGGTTTCTAGACATGTTTGAGGTCTTTCAACCTGTTCATTCTCTCTAGGAATAACATTATTCTCTTCTTCTGGCGTTTGGCCAATTTGAGAATCATCTGTTTGCTTCCTAAGTTTTGGAGCCATTCAACACTTTCAAGTGTCCCACTGGGCGTGCCAAAAAATGTGTTTGGTTCTTGTACTTCTTTGCAATAGAAAATAATTGAGTGCGAGCGTGCCAGAGAGAGTTTTAATCTTCTCCCTTAGATTAACTTTGGAAAACCAAATCTAATCAGGCGATTGTGTTTTTAATGGTTCAATTACCTCAATTAAGAGGATTTTTTTCTTTCAAAGTGAAGAAATGTAAACCAATATACTTAGGAAATTAAAGAACAACAAAGAAACAAGATACTTCGATTGATAAATCAAAGGTAAACTTACTTCGAAATTGCCTTCAACTCCAAATACAAGATGATGAGAACTTCGAACAGATGATTGTTACTAGAACAACCGAAATTAATCCTAACTACTTCCTAATCTACTTCCTAATCTACTTCAAACTGAGTTCGAAATCCTAAACTACTTGCCAATGAACAAACCAAGCATCATTTTGTTTGATAGCTGTTTGTTGAAGATTTGTCCCGGGGCTTTTTACTCTTCAATCTCTTCTATTTATAGACGCAACTTGTTAGTTGAACTTTCCGCTCAATGATTTTAAACTAGGCTTGCTTTGAACTCCAACTTTCATAATTTGAATTGGCAGTTTCTTCCCTCCTCCACGTCTGAATTTGAATTTTTGTTAATCTTCTTCCAAAAGCTTCTCATTGAATCTGCACCGCTGCTCGAACTAACCCAAATGATTACATTTTAAGGAGATAACTGCCTTTCAAGATGTAATCCACGTGTTCTAACTGCCAATTGCCTTGTATCACAAGTTTACACGTGGACTTTATGCACTTAGTAGTTAAAATCATAGCTTCGAAGTCGATTTTTTTATACTGACAATACCTCGTAACCGTCAATTACTGCTCTTCAAATTGAGAAATAATACGACATCGTATTTACTCAACTTCAATTCAATAATACAGTGTATTTTCATTGACAGATATTTGCCAACGTTTGACATCTCTGATTACGTGTCAATTAATTATTGGATTTGTTAATTTTTATATGTAAACAAACGGCCAGTTTGGTGCCCCTATTTTGTTAAACCATTGGGGAGTATCATATATGAATGCTTTGGGTCACTTGTGCGTGCTTGTGCCGCTACAAAACATCCATATGGATATCCGATCGAGTTGATTTTTTTCATAGATGTTCAAAATATTAAATAAACAGGCTCGAATAAGTTTCAACTCAATCGGATATTGAAAACCGGTAGTGAAAATTTTAATAATCTTGCTCCCAAATGCCCTGTTTTGTATCCCTCTTTCCCCTTTCAGATTAATGGAAAAAAACTCTTTGACGCATAAATTTTTTTTTTTTTTACTGTTTGGATTCCTCTATTTAAAATGAACCAATAATATATAAATTCGACTCAAAACTAACAAAATCAATTTTTTTTAGATAAGGAAAAAAAATAATACTCTTGAATTTGTACACCAAAAAACCCTTAACTCTTTCTTAACTATAGGGCAAAAAAAAAGAAGGTGTACCGAACATTTTACTTCCAGAAAATTAATCAGAGGAAAACTAAAAAGAAATGATAAAGGAAAAGATAAAGAAGTACTCCTATTGGATAAGTATTTGGAGCTCTTGCGCGTGTACACAGTGTTGACCGGTTAAAGTAGGAAAGAGATTTGATTGGGTGTGATTGATATTGTTTTTGTTCAAGATATGTAAAGTCAATGTGGGTGATGTGTCAAAAGGTTATTGGGTGCTGCAATCTTCCCATTCACGGATCCTCCGTTAATAAGATTTCCTCTTGAATTAATTGAACTCCATAAGTTCTACTCCTATCTATAATATTATTCCACAACTTCGTATGTTACAAGCTGAAGTGCCCTTTCCTCCCACTTGACCAGAACCACCTTCTTCTTTCTTCTTCTTCTTCTCCATGGACACCTCTCAAGAACACATAGTGATGCTCCCATTCATGGCCCGCGGCCACCTCATCCCTTTCCTAGCACTCGCTCGACTAATCCACCAATCAACCAACTTCACCATCACCATTGCCACCACCCCTCTCAACACCGCCTACCTTCGCTCCGCCGTCTCCTCCGACCCAACTCTCTCCTCGTCCCAATGCCGCCTCCGTCTCGCCACTCTCCCCTTCAACGGCTCCGACCACGACTTACCCCCCAACACCGAGAACACCAAGTCCCTCCCTCCTAACAAAATCATCACCCTCTTACACTCCTCTGCCGCCCTTGAATCCCCATCCCATCGCCTCGTCGCTGACATTGCCGCAGAAGAAGGCCGCCCCCAGATTTGCATAATCTCTGATGTTTTCAACGGCTGGGCCTCCCGAGTCGCTGAGAGAAACAAAACAGTCAACGTCAGTTTCACCACCTGTGGTGCTTTCGGCACGACCGCTTACTTGTCGTTATGGCAAAACCTCCCTCATAAATCCACAGATTCCGATGAGTTCACTGTACCGGGTTTTCCTGATTCCTGCTGTTTCCATCGCTCTATGCTTAACCATTTCGTTAGAGAAGCCGATGGTACCGATTTGTGGTCGAGACTTTTCCAAACCCAGGTGTTCACTTCCTTGGGATCATTTGGGTGGCTCTGTAACACAACAGAGGAACTTGAAATTCTTGGTTTGGATATTCTCAGGAAATATATCAAAATTCCCGTTTGGAGTATTGGGCCTCTTCTCCCTCCAGCTATACTCAATTCCAATTGCAATTCCAATTCATCTAGTACTAGCATATTAAGTCAACAACACAGTGGGAGAGATTATGGTATTTCAACCCAGAAATGCATTGAATGGCTCGACTCCAAATCAAATTCCTCTGTAATTTACATTTCATTTGGATCGCAGAACACAATAGGTTCATCTCAAATGTTAGAATTAGCCAAAGGTTAAGAACAAAGCGGGAAGCCCTTCATATGGGTGATAAGGCCTCCAATCGGGTCCGACCTGAACGCGGAATTCAGATTTGAATGGTTACCCGAATGTTAAACTTTAATAAGGAATGCGGAACGGGTGGTTCGGGTTACCTTTAGCGAACTTTTACCGAACCGGATCTTTTGGTGGATGGATTACATACTCTGGAATGTACTAGATCAGCAACAATTTCTTGCGATGGAGTGATACTACGAGGTTCGGGTATCACCCTCTATTCCACGGTGCAAAAGCTTCGAATTGCTCTTAATGGCAGAGAGAGAAACTAGGGAGAGAGTTTCGTAGAACTCAATAACTGATAATATTGTGTGCTTCTCAATTATGAATATGTTGTAGGAAATATATAGAGTGAGCATCCTAGATGCTTTAGAAGTCCTATAATCCTAAGAGAATAGGATCACTTCAACTTCTTCTATCTTATCTCCAAGATAGGATAGGACTCTATAATAAATGGGTCATCGGGTCATGCCCACATGGGCGACCCGATTTGGTATCGGACCCGGCCCAAATTCCAACATCTCCCACTCGTCCATGCATGGGCATGACAAGTTTCATCAGTCTCTCTTCCATCTGCCCAACTAAGAACAAACTCATACGCGCTAATGAACCGTGCGATCGCTGGAACACCTGCAAGTGGGAGTTCTACACTAGAAACTCTGTAAGAGCCAGCATAGAGACATCAACCCAAAAGAGAGTGTCTCGTGTACTCTGAATCCATTTAGTTACACCGGACCAAGCATCTTTAATCCTTCTAAAAGCATACTTGACCCCCAAATCACGCATTCTATATTCACACCCGATCCGCTCCCTAACAGAGCGATCTGAGTTGTCGACAGTGAATATATAGCAGGGTGTACTACTAAATGATCCTCTTTTTGCCCTCATGTCACTTGGTTTTAACCTTGCTGCTTTCCCAGTCATGCTCCATGGGACCCTCACATTTCGTGGTCTTAGGTAGTCAAGCTAGAGTAGCAACACAAAATCTCTACTTCATGACATAGTCAAAAATCAAAGAGCACATTCTATATATTTGCAGTCTTTTTTATCTAATGACCGCTTAGACTCACACGGTGAGGAAGCAAGGATCCATTCACTCACCTCTAATACAAATGATCGCATAGCACATGTAGTATGAATACATGCTACGGTGGAGTAACTTTTCCAAAAAGCGATGTCGTACTCCCAAACACCGTACAGACCTTAGTCTGGTCGCTACCTAGCGCCCAACCTGAGTTCTCTAGCCTGCCATTACGGCGCCATACGAGTTCTCACATCCGGCTACCAAAAAAACAGGTAAAACTCACGATAGCGGGAACTACCAGTGATCGGTCCCCAAAAATAGACCCCATCTTGGCTTCAACCAAGGCGACCTTTGGTGGGTATATCTGATTCCTCTTATCAGACTATATCACAGGCCTAGCCTGTATATCTCATTACCCATCCGTCTCATCTTCGCTCGCTATCTCAAGCGCCGAAGGCGATTGCTCGTGTGAGTGAGCCAATCTAACCTGTTGACATCAATCTTTCAATTCTATTTGTGTTAACCATAAATAATTGCTCATTTTGCAACAACAATATTCAAATATTAAGTGCACAAATGACATAAAAATCCCATATATCTTAAAGAAACACATCTAACTCCATCTATGCAGTCCAGAAGCCCTAACATGTGTCACTCAAGCCTCGCTAGCAAAGGGCTTGCACGATGGGCATACAACTATGTGACTCATAGAGATGTGTTACTTAATCACTTCCTGTTGCGCAACAATTCCTTTGATGAGTTATGTCTAATATAAACATATGTAACAATATATGCACATCATTGCATATCTCAAGCTGTCAACAACATTGAATAGGGTATGCAGGCCATCTATTTCAACTCTTAAGCAGCTTTGCTACCAGAATCGTTCTAAAAATATTCTTAATGTAAGTCTGAGAAGACAAACCAAGAATCTCCTAGAACGATCCTTTAAGAGCTTAACTCCGAGCACATAGCTTGTTTTACCCATATCCTTCATTTCAAAAATTGGAGGATAACCACAACTTTGTGGCGACAACCATGTCCTTGTAATTTTTGGCCAGCTGAATGTTATCCACATGCAATGACATTATTAAAAAATTATTCGTGGACTATTCAAATACACGAAGTGGTCTTCATTGATCATCGTAAACCCAGTAGTGATAATGGCTTGATGAAATCTCATACACTACTGTCTGGATGGTTGTTTTAGGCATAGATAGACCGTTGGAGCAAGCAAACTTTGCGCTCCTGGCTATTTGCCTCAAAACACTCTATGTTGATCCAAACAGATCTCCTCATCCAGTTCTCCATTGAGAAATGTCATTTTAATGTCCTAGAATATTTTTAAGGCTAGAATAAAGCGAAAGGAGGCAAATCTCACCACTAGGGAGAAAATTTCCTCACACTTTACACCGGAAATTGGGTGTAACCCTTTGCTATTAGACGGAACTTATTGCTCAATATAGAACCATTTGCCTCGCGTTTGATCTCAAGAACCTATTTGTTCTCAATGGTCGAGCGCCGAGGCAAAGATCAACCAAGTCCCAGACATGGTTTATCTTTTTAAACACTCCAACTCTTCTTGCATTAAGTTATCGATTTCTTACTAGCAGGAGATGAAAGAGCTACTCCCACTGTTTTGGGCTCTTTTTCATCTTTCGGAGCAATTATGAAAGTTTCTCCCTCATTCTCAAAATGACGATGAGAGATTGTTCCACGTTTGCTTCAACGCATCAGAGGATCTTGAGAATCCGTATCCAATAGATCTAATCCATGATTAAGAAAGTCGTTCCCACTATCCCCAGGAGATAGGAGAATTTCTTCCCCATTCTCGACTGGACGACTCGGTGCGCCCAACATTGGATCCTCCATCTCGTAGAGCTCTACATCTCTACTAACTTCTCCTCTGCTAGGGAAATTCTCCTCAAAGGAAAATCCACATCTCGTAACTCAATTTCAATCACACTTCCATTAGGTTACTCACCAAAACACATAGCTCTTAGAGTGCTAAAAGATGCATTTCTTGCCTTTAAGGCCTCTTTTTTTCATACTTATGAGAAGTACTATGTGTTTAAGCAACCAACCCCCATGGCCACAAATTACCCAAATCAGGTTTTCTGCCGATCCATTACTCATATGGGGTGGAAGATAATGATTTGGAAGGCATGCAGTTAGGGACGTAGGCAGCAATTAGCAATGCATCTCCCCAATTATAAATTGGAAGATTTGTTTGCGCCATCATCGACCAAACCATGTCTATTAACTTACAATTCTTTATCTCCGCCACACCATTTTGTTGCAGAGTGTCAGGAATTGTTAATTGCCTAACTATCCATTTTTCCTCATAGAGCACCTTATATTGCTCATGTAGATACTCGCAGCCACGGTCAATTCTAGGAGCCTTAATGCTCTTGTTTAATTGATTCTCAACCTCATGAAAATAACGTCTAAAGCAATCCAATTCTTCTGACTTGGGAGAAAACAAATAGACATGACCATAGAACGTGAAGTCATCTATAAATGTGATAAAATTGGATACACCATACCTTCTGCTTACATTCACTGAGTCACAAATTTATTGTAAGTTTGCACTAGAGTAGATGCCCTTATGGCTTTTTTTGAATGATTTTCTAAATGCTTTTCTTGTAAGGCAATGGTCACCAATGGGCAGGTAGACCCAAAAATCCCCCTCTTGCCCTATGTGACCTAATCCAGAATGTCATCTAACAGAATCAACATCGCCAAAAGATGTAATATAGCAAATAGAATCACTAGAATTATTATTAAACTGGATTTAATAATATCTAGTGTCATAAAACCATCCAAAACCATAACAAATAATACCCTTATCAATACTCACTAAGCTACTCTTCAACAGAAATTGAAAAACCTAGACCATCATGCTAGTAATTAATAACAAGTTTCGCGGAATTTGTGAAGCATAAAGTAAATCATGAAGAAGCAGAATGCGCCCATGTCGCAAGTCCTGCTTGCCAATGTCCAACATCTACATACTAGACTCTTTCTCCATCAAAATCCTTTAGCTACCACCTAGAATTCGGCAATACTCCATGAACCCATCTTTGTTTCTCGTTGAGTGGTAAGTTGCTCTTGAGTCTACTACTCACAAATGAGGAGAATGAGCAACTAAACCTTAACTAGTAACAAAACAGTCAACACGAGAAATAAAATAGGGAGTACCTTCTTAGGCTCAGTGCACTCAAGAGCAAAGTGTCCCAACTTGTCATAGTTAAAGCACCTCATTTTAGTCATGTTTTTCAAGCCTGGAGTGGGTAAAATCTGATTACCCTACTTTTAGGCATAGCACGTGCCTAAGGCGATCACCACGAGAGGGTGAATAGCTCGGCACCACATAGGGAGTCCGTGGGCCCTGTGCCGATCTGATCCCGGACCATGAATAAGGTCAGGATAATTAAGTAATTTAATATATCAGGATGCACTAGCTCGGCATAAGACATAAAGGGATACCCCTGGTATGGCCGAGCTAGTTAAGGCTACGTGTATAGCTTGAATAGCATTCTGGAATACATAATTCAGCTCGGCGTAATAAGCTGAACTATGTACGAGTTATTCCGAGCTACGTGGAAGCACGGCACAGCCACGAGAAGGGCGGTGAGACATTCCAGAATATTCTACAGCGGCTCCTTATGAGATAAGGAGCAACCCCGTGAAATAAGGGATTAATATGGGAAGTCCTAACGTGATCAGGAATATAGCTCGTATAGGAAAGAATCCTATATGGAAAAGAAGACCCCTGTTAGACGAGATCTAGCAGGACGTGGAGACTTGCCCCTAATAGGAAAGTCCTATTAGGAAGAGGATTCCTAAAGAGAATAGGAAACATAAGGCACGAGATGCCTAAACTCAAAAGGTACCCACGCCTATAAATACAGAACGATATCCATGAAGAAAGGTACGCTGTGAAACCTATTTTCATACGCATTGTGTTTTGAACTCTCAAGTATGTGATACTAACTTAGGCATCGGAGGGCCTTTGCCAACGAGAGGCAAAGGTGCTCTAACCCTTTTTCTGTCTTGCAGATCTAGGGTTGATTCAAGGAAGCACGTGATCCAGGGTTACGTGGAATCATCCCCGTACAATTGGCGCCGTCTGTGGGAAACGTTACGAAAAAAGCTCGATCCCTCTCAACGGAGATCAACAATGGTGCTTTCAGAACCCCTTTTATGCACTCCGCGACGAAAAGATGTAGAAGACGATGGTACCACGCTTGTGTATACTACGAGAAAGAGCACAAGGGTGGACAAAACTCCTCTGGTCCTAAGGGCACCACTGAAAAAGCCAGTAACCAAGAAGTTTGACATGAGGAGTATCCCTGAGATTCCAAAATTCAGGGATACACGCCTAACACACCATGATTCGCCAAGGGCAAGGCACTCAAAGACACCGCCCAGGGGTGGGGAGGCCTCCACCCGACGTGAGCGAGGAAGGAGCCCCCCAAGGAGGGATGGTCATAGGCACACAAGGGATCGACAGAGGGAAGACAGCCTTGACAGAAAAGAGCAAGAGGCAGAGGAATTGGCCCGTGAAGTTACTCGACGGGAACGAGAAATTCAGGACTTGAAAAAGCAGCTCCAAGAGAAGGAAAAAGATTTACGCTCACGGACGAGATCCGTGCAGTATGAGAGACAAGAAAAAAGTCGTCACCACGACAACGTTTCCACTGACCGAGCTGCCTCTCCACGAAAAAGGAGAGACAGGAGTATTTCTGTGGAAAGAAGGGAAAAGAGGAAGCATGCTAGGGACAGATACGAGAGATCTGGATCCAACGAGCACGTTCCCGAGCAGCATGCGAGAAGGAGGAATACTGACCGAGCTGGTCAAGGCCCAAGAACTGCACGAGAAGCAGCTAAAGAGGCCCTAGGCCAGATCTCCAAATCACCATTGGCCCATTGGATCCGCGCGGAGAAGACGCCGAGCAGGGTGAAGCACTCAGCGTTCATCCCATACGAAACCAGCACGGATCCTGTGGCCCACATTCAGCATTACCAACAGGCCATGTTCATGCATGAGCAAGATGATGCACTGCTATGCAAAATGTTCCCATCCAGCCTGGGGAAAGTGGCACTAAGTTGGTACCATAAGCTCCCAGAGGGTTCCATCCTGTGCTGGACTCAGCTGGCCGAGGAGTTCACTGCTCGGTTTCTTACAAGCCGAGCGGCTCCAAAGACCTTTGATGCGCTAACCTCTATGAGACAGAGGGATGATGAGACTCTGCGTCAATACTCGAAGCGCTACTGGGAAACCTTCAACGAAATTGAAAATTGTAGTGAGGAGTATGCCCTAGCAACATTCAAAACAAGTCTGCCCGTGCATAGTAAGCTACGAGAATCGCTTACCATGCACCCAGTCAAGACTGTGGCCAAATTGATGGAGAGAATTCAGGAACATGCACGGGTAGAAGATGATATCCTGCAGGCTGGAGGGAAGATCGTGGCAGGACAACCTCAGCTCCCAGAAAAGAGGACCATGGAGTCAAAGGTATACAAGAAGGACTTCACAACAGAAAGAAAGGATTACGCCCAGCAGAGGAAGGACAGAGCTAATCCAGATCCCAAGTCATATTTCAGCATTATGGCAACTTTCAACATTCCAATCTACAAGATGCTGTATAGGATCAAGAATGAGCAATGGTTCAGAAGACCCCCAAAGATGACTGGGAACCCAGAGAAAAGGAGGGCTACCAATCAACACTGCAGCTATCACAGAGATTGGGGGCACATGACTGAGGACTGCGTGGAGTACAAAAAGTTTTTGGATGAGAAGGTGGCGGAGGGTCATCTCAAAGAATTTCTGGCTGAAAGCAAGAACGATGCCGAGCTGATAGAGGAGATGGACTACGATAAAGGTCCAAAAGGAACAATCCATATGATACACGGACTGGTGGCCCCATACACAAACAACGAGATAAGGCACATCCAAAGGATTAACGGGCATGCGAAACAAGTCATGAAGCTCGGCGCGAAAAGGTCAAGACCTGAGGGAGTCATGGAGGCCCCAATCACCTTCACTGATGACGACCTGGATGGGGTGTCAATACCCCATAACGACGCGCTGGTGATCACCCTACGAATAGGGGAATATAACGTGGAAAAAATCCTTGTGGATCAAGGGGCTAGCACAGAAATCATGTACTACGACACCTTTAAGAAGATGGAACTCCCGACGAACTCGCTGCAAAAATGTCTTGTCCCTTTGGTTGGCTTCAGCGCGCAAACAGTATGGCCTATGGGAAAGGTCACTCTACCTGTCCGAGCAGGGTCGGTAGTATTGAAGACTGATTTCCTTGTGGTGGACATCCCTTCTTCCTATAACGTGATTATAGGAAGGACATGGATGCACAAGATGAGGGCGGTCTCTTCAACTTACCACCAAAAGATTAAGTACCCCGGGGCAGACGGAATAGAATGCATCAGGGGCGACCAGAAGGTGGCCGATCAGTGTTTTGCCCTGGTCTTGAAAAAGTCCCCAAAGGCCGAGCTAGTCCAAACGGTTGAGGTCCCAGACCAACCAACTTTGGAGAATGTCGGGGGTGATCCCACCAAGAAGATGGTGGAGGGACTGAAGAAGATACAGATTCAGGAGGACGATGCAGAAAAGTATTTCCTGATCGGCGAGACCCTCTCCGAGCTAGAGGAAAGAAATCTGGTTACTTTTCTTAAAGACCACGTTGATGTGTTTGCTTGGACCCCCCAGGAAATGCCTGGGATAGATCCTGAAGTCATTTGCCACCACTTGAACGTGGACCCTCAGCACAAGCCAGTTGTGCAGAAGGCAAGGAGGTCGGCCCCACAGCACGCAGACGCTGTAATTGAGGAGGTAGAACGGCTACTGGAAGCGGATGCCATACGAGAAGTGAGCTATCCAGATTGGTTGGCCAACACAGTGGTAGTCAAAAAGAAGAATGGGAAGTGGAGGGTCTGTGTGGATTTCACCAGCCTCAACAAAGCATGCCCCAAAGACAGCTTCCCACTTCCCAGAATTGATCAACTTGTGGATGCTACATCAGGCTATGAAAGGATGAGTTTTCTTGACGCGTATCGAGGATACCATCAGATAGCTATGTACGAGCCCGATCAAGAGAAGACGTCCTTCATCTCCCCAGAGGGCTGTACTGTTACAAGGTTATGCCGTTTGGGTTGAGGAATGCTGGAGCAACCTATCAGAGGCTGGTTACTAAGATGTTCAAGGAGCAGCTCGGCAAGACTATGGAGGTCTACATCGACGATATGGTAGTCAAAAGCAAGTTGAGGCCTGATCACCTTGCCGATCTAAAGGTAACCTTCAACATTCTAAGAGAATACAAGCTTAAGCTAAACGCCTCCAAATGTGCCTTCGGGGTCAGCTCGGGGAAGTTTCTTGGGCACTTAGTAACTAAAAGGGGGATTGAAGCTAATCCAGATCAAATCACGGCCCTGCAAAGCCTTCAAAGCCCAAAGACCACGAAGGAGGTCCAAAGGCTAACGGGGATGGCAGCAGCTCTAAATCGCTTCATCAGCAAATCCTCAGACCGCTGCAAACCTTTCTTTCAACTTCTGAAGAAGAGAGAAGGCTACGAATGGGGAGCCGAGCAGGAACAGGCCTTCCAGGAGTTAAAAAGCTACTTATCATCACCACCCTTACTCTCTACTCCAGAAGCTGGGGAGCGGTTAATATTGTACTTAGCCGTATCTGATCGTGCGGTCAGCTCGGTCCTCCTACGAATAAAGGGGACGGAGCAGGCCCCAGTTTATTTCGTAAGCAAAACACTGGTGGATGCTGAGACACGTTACCTGCCGTTGGAAAAATTGGTATACGCTCTTGTCATAGCATCAAGAAAGCTGCCCCACTACTTCTTGCAGCACCCTATCACCATATTCACTGAGTATCCACTAAGAGCCTTGCTCAGAAAGGCAGATCTCTCTGGCAGGATTTCCAAATGGTCCATAGAACTGAGTCAGTTTGACCTTGATTACCAGCCTAGAACAGCAGTCAAAGGGCAGATTCTAGCGGATTTCGTAGCTGAGTTTACTCCAACAGTGGCACCACCGCCACCACCTCTCCACGAGAAGGAGCAAACTGAAAAGCCCGAGCAGCCAACGAGAATGGCCGATCCAGAACCAGACGAATGGAGGCTTTACGTAGATGGGTCAGCCTGCAACAAAGGATCTGGAGCAGGGGTTGTGCTTTTCTCTCCAGAAGGATTGGTTCTGGAGCAAGCGCTGCGGCTGGGATTTAGTGCCACCAATAATGTGGCAGAATATGAAGCCTTGATTGCGGGATTGAAGAGTGCCCTAGAACTAAAGGTAAACAAATTGCGAGTATTTTGTGACTCACAATTAGTTGTTAACCAGCTTTCAGGAGAATACGCTACGAAAAGCGAGAAGATGGCCGCGTACTCAGAGGCAGCCAAAGATCTACTTGATAAATTTTGTAAAGTCCACATCCAGCAAATCAGCTCGGGTCAGAATGCACATGCAGACTCACTGGCTTGCCTGGGATCAGCAATCAGGACAGAGTATCGCCGCACAGTGACGGTGGATTATCTGGGCGAACCAAGCATTGGCCGAGCGGTGGAAGTCGTCATGGAAACAGAGTTTGGGCCGAGCTGGATGGACCCAATAATGGCATACCTACGAGATGGGACCTTGCCAGAAGATAAGAAGGAAGCACACAAAATCAAGACCAAATCCGCACGCTTTTGGCTCTCTCCAGAAGGTAAGCTTTATAGAAAGTCTTTTCTTGGACCATATTTGTTGTGTGTACACCCAGCCCTTGTTCAGAAATTCCTCCACGAAATCCATGCTGGAACTTGTGGGGGACACACCGGTGGCAGATCTATAGCCCACCGAGCAATATCCCAGGGGTATTGGTGGCCTTACATGCAGGAGGATGCAAAAGCTTTTGTCAAAACTTGTGAGAAGTGCCAGAGGTTTTCTCCCCTCATCCGAGCCCCAGCAGAGGATCTATTGCCTCTAACCAGTCCATGGCCGTTTGCTCAATGGGGATTGGATATCGTGGGTCCTCTCCCTATGGCAACGGGGAAACGAAAATTCCTACTCATTGGCACTGATTACTTCACCAAATGGATAGAGGGGGAGGCTCTTGCTAAAATCACAGAAGCCATGGTGGAAAGGTTTGTGTGGAACAAGATAATCACAAGGTTTGGAGTACCCTACTCCATCATCTCGGATAATGGGTCCCAGTTCGGCAAGAAGTTCAAAGCCTTTTGTGCTCAGTACGGCATCAGGAACTATTACTCCACCCCAGCCTACCCACAGAGCAATGGGCAAGCAGAAGCTTCAAACAAGACTATCTTAAAAAGTCTCAAAAAGAGGTTGGAGAAGAAAAAGGGAAAGTGGCCCGATGAGCTTCCAGCCGTACTCTGGGCCTACAGAACCACCCCACGGCGATCTACGGGAGAGACGCCATATTCCCTTGCTTATGGGACAGAGGCAGTGATTCCCTTGGAGATTGGGTTGCCGACCATTCGTACTACACTTGTGGAGTCGGGGGGCAACGATAGAGCCCTGGCCGAGCAGCTCGATCTCGCTGAGGAAAAAAGAGAGCGGGCACTCATTACCTTAGCAGCATACCAGGAACAGCTACGAAGAAGCTATAACAAAAAGGTACAACCAAGGGAGTTCAAAGTGGGCGACCTAGTCTTGAGGAAGGTCTTGGCTAACACCAAAGTGTCCTCAGATGGGAAACTTGGACCGAACTGGGAAGGCCCATACAAGATTGTGGGAATTGCTGGAATCGGGGCCTACCGTTTGGCCGACTTGGATGGTGATCCAGTTCCACGGCCGTGGAATGTCCAGAACCTGAGAAAATTCTACCAGTGATCTGCTTATGTGATTACGAATACAATCACATCTTTTTTTTTTTTTTTTTTTTTTTTTTTTTTTTTTTAGAGGTGAATGCGAATAAGTTCACATATGTTGGGATTACGAATAAAATCACCAAACAGTTATTTAGATTTTTGTCTTCATTAATAAAACTTTCATTTTTTCCTTACTGTAATGTTGTTTAAATATGAACCCAAGTTGCTTCCACTCTGGATTCCTATTGGGGAGCAGATAGTCTGTAAGTATGAAAACACTTAGATTTGCAAACGTATATTGCAAAATTGCAACGAATATTGCGACAACAAAATCCTAAGTATGAAGAAACTTAGTGATACGTGCAACGAATATTGCAAAACACTTAGATTTGCAACGAACATTGCAATAACTTTCTGAGCACGAAAAGCTTAGATCTGCAACGAATACTGCAATGATCTCTAAGTATGAATAAACTTAGATATACAAACTCCAACGAATATTGGTAACCATCTAAGTATGAAAACACTTAGGTTTGGGAAAGTTTAAAAAAACACTTGAACACTTAGCATGCAGGAAAAAGTGTAGCACGAAGAAGCTTACACTTGAAAGCTTGAAAACACTTGAAGAAATACGAGTGCATAACAAGTACGAAAATACTTAAAGAGTACACCAGCATCAGATATTAAAAAGGCCACAGACGGCCGAACAGACCACGCAGGGTCACGAATAGGAGTTTTGATGATAACAGAGTAAGAATATAATAGGCATCAAGCCTCTTCACCATGCTGGCCAACACTGGTGGCAAGGTTAGGGTCAGGATTGTCACCTCCAAGGTCTGCGGGAGCACCATCACCTAGGACAATAAGGTCAGTGATGGTTTCCTCTGGCGGAGTCAGCTCGGTAGCAGACTCAGGTTGAGCTTCTAAGGTGGGTTGAGCCCCAGCATCAGCGTTGGCTTCGGCAGCAGCTACTTCGCTGGGAAGTTCCATGTCAGCCCAGAGTGGGGACGACGGATCCACACCTAGCTTGGTAAGACATCTCTGCCAGGCCGCACCCCAGACGGCATCTTGAACGACTGGCATCTGCGCCTTGTAATTGTCCGTGATCACACCAACAGCACGATCATATTCGGCTTCAGCTCTGGCCTCTGCATCCGCAAGTTGTTGCCGAAGTCCACGCTCCACCTCCTCAGCCTTCCCCTTTAGCTCGGCATTAGCCCTCCGCAGTCCCTCGGTCTCTTCCCGAGCATCTTTCAGCAACTGAGTGTATTGGGCATTCTCTCTTTCGGCTCTCTCCGCCCTTTTTTGCTCCTTCTTCAGTTCCTTCTCAGCGTCTTTAGCCCTCTCCAAACCAACCGACGCCTTTTGCATGATCTGCAAAGTACGAAACAACCGATAAGTGGAAGGGTAAAAGCGTAAGACAAGAGTAGAAGGGAATTTTGCTTACCTTGGCACTGGATTGAAAAATGGACTTCATGAGGCTGTCGTAGGAGTTGCCCTTTTCCCTATCCATATCCAAGGGGAGAAGAGCAGCTCGGGAAACGCCATATGCGACATCCACAGAGGAAATTTTGTCGATCATGTTCAAAGAAGTACCATCGGGGCGAGCAAGCAAAGGGGACCAGGGTTGTACCAGAGGAGGAGAGTTGGAGAGGGGTTGGCTAGAGCTCAAGCTCATGTCCCCAGTCCTTCTCCTCTGCAAGGGGGGCTGGTCACGCTGAGGGCTCTCGATCGGCCTCTTGTCCCTCTGGTTCTCAGGGAGAGAGGAGGATAGGAGATGAGAAGGAGTGATGACGCGGATAGCGGACGGAGCACGGGGAGCTCCGCCAAGGTTTAGCTCGTCCAACAGGTTGATCGGCTGGCGAGGCATCTCTCCTCTATCTGGAGAAGGTGAGTAACCAGACGAGTCGTCGGAGTCGGCAAGAAGGGCGCCTTGCTCAGCTAGGGATTGAACGACTGCACGGTAATCGAGTCCCTCTCCTTCTTCTTCTTCTTCCTCTACTGTCGTCCTCCCAGATGTGCTGGCTTCCTGGTCGGTACGAGTAAGGATGGGGATGGCAGTTGGAATGTCGGGTACGTGGGCAAATGTAATTTGCTGCTGAAGATTCTCTGGAGCAGTGGAACGCGCTGATCTCCTTGTGGCTCGGCCTCTTCGGGCACGAGACGTTCTTTGTTCAGCTGGTCGGCGTGTAACGATCAGTGGAGCAGACGGCGGCCAAGGATGTCTCGTTCTGGGCTCTCCAGCTCTTCTGATGTTACCCCAGTAGTATGGAGTATAGCCCAGTAGCAGGTGAGCTGCACGGCCAAGGCCAACGGGAGTTGGTGCGAAACCGTCGAAGTAGAGAGCCCTGGCGATATCCTCGCGGTGGAGGTTGCCGTGGATCAAGCGGCCGCCGTGATTGAGGTTATCCGCTGCAAAATAACAGGATGAAGAAAGAATCAATCATAGTTTCAAGAAAGAGCAAACACAATAACAAGGAAACTATTTGGGTACGAAGTACTAACGCAGTCGGCCTGGAGTGGTAGGGCAGGCAAAGCCAATAGTCCTCCCCTCGGCATCCCTGGGCTCCCAGTTGCCAGTGACTACGAGATAGTCATCTGCCTCTCCCTTTGAGGAATTTGGCAGGTCGGTGATGAGCTTCTGGTTGGGGTCCCTGGCCTTGAAATAATAATTATTGTCAACTGTAGGGACTACACTGTAGAGATAGTGCAAGTCCCACCAGTCGAGGTGGAGGCCGAGCAGATTGTTAAGGGCGATTGTGCCCATGACTACCCTAACGAAGTTGGGGCAAAGTTGCATAGGGTTAAGATGACACCTACTGCAGACCTCCCTAAAAAACGGGTGCAGAGGAAATCTTAGTCCACCTTCAACTATGAAGATCAGAGGAATGTGAATCTTATCTTGATCCTGGCCTTGCTCCTCTAAATCCTCACTCCTATTTAGCCGGAATTGTACGTCGGCGGGAATTTCGTATTTCCTACGGAATTCTATTACTTTTGCGGGGGTGCTTAGAAGAGCCCTATGTCTGCCCATTTTCGCTTAAGATTTAGGGTTTCACAGTTGAAACCCAGGAAAGAAGATGAACAAGCGTTGAAAAATGGCGAAGGGAACGAACACGAAATGGAAATGGAGAACTAGAAAGGGGCTACTTACGTGATAAGGAATGAACCTAGGGTAATATTCTCCGACGGGAGGACGTTTTTCGGCGAAAATCGGAGATAGCTTTGTTGCAGAAAACTTGAGCGACGGTGGAAGGGACGTTCTCTCTCTCTCTCTCTTCTTTGCTGCTGTTGAAATGAAGCGGTGAAGAAGGAAGAGGGATTTTTTAGACTTGAAGGGTTTAGGGGGGAAAAATAATCATTATCCCGCCCAGAACCCCATAAAGATGGGACGTGACGTATGTGAAACGTCAGTGAAATCGTCCTTTGGGCTTATCCAGCCCTCAACGGGTCATTTCGCATTTAATGCGAAAGTAACTTGGTTCCCCATGTGAGGGGGAGGCGTGCAAGAAGATGCATCTGGAATCATGGAAGCTCTGCGCACCGCTGATGAATGACAGCAGTAGCAGAGCTGGGGAGCAATTGGAGTGGGTAAAATCTGATTACCCTACTTTTAGGCATAGCACGTGCCTAAGGCGATCACGACGAGAGGGTGAATAGCTCGGCACCACATAGGGAGTCCGTGGGCCCTGTGCCGATCTGATCCCGGACCATGAATAAGGTCAGGATAATTAAGTAATTTAATATATCAGGATGCACTAGCTCGGCATAAGACATAAAGGGATACCCCTGGTATGGCCGAGCTAGTTAAGGCTACGTGTATAGCTTGAATAGCATTCTGGAATACATAATTCAGCTCGGCGTAATAAGCTGAACTATGTACGAGTTATTCCGAGCTACGTGGAAGCACGGCACAGCCACGAGAAGGGCGGTGAGACATTCCAGAATATTCTACAGCGGCTCCTTATGAGATAAGGAGCAACCCCGTGAAATAAGGGATTAATATGGGAAGTCCTAACGTGATCAGGAATATAGCTCGTATAGGAAAGAATCCTATATGGAAAAGAAGACCCCTGTTAGACGAGATCTAGCAGGACGTGGAGACTTGCCCCTAATAGGAAAGTCCTATTAGGAAGAGGATTCCTAAAGAGAATAGGAAACATAAGGCACGAGATGCCTAAACTCAAAAGGTACCCACGCCTATAAATACAGAACGATATCCATGAAGAAAGGTACGCTGTGAAACCTATTTTCATACGCATTGTGTTTTGAACTCTCAAGTATGTGATACTAACTTAGGCATCGGAGGGCCTTTGCCAACGAGAGGCAAAGGTGCTCTAACCCTTTTTCTGTCTTGCAGATCTAGGGTTGATTCAAGGAAGCACGTGATCCAGGGTTACGTGGAATCATCCCCGTACAAAGCCACTCTACTTCTTGCCTCTCTTATGCTTAAAAGAACTAGTGAGTGTCATTCGGGCCAAGGGCTATAGCAGCTCCTCTCCTAAGGGCGCATATAGCCTTCCTCTGCTGATACCTAGACATGCGAGGGCTAGTTTCAGCTATGATGCATGAACCATCTTGCTCAGCAGCCTCTCGGCGCTTAGCATTTATTGCCTCATATTTCAGTTCATCATCACATCTCAATCAAGAAGTCGATGTCATATTTATGTTTGATAGCTTTCCTCAGCTTATGAGCAGTCACATAGCACTCAAACTCACATATCAAGTTGTTATGCATGTTGCGTAACAAATTAATTTGCTCACACTGATCTTTCTTGTACCACTTTTGATAAACCTCAAGATCGCAAAGATACTGTGGTGAGTCAGACTACGCTTGCTCAACCATCTCATGGTTGAGGGTCTCCAAGACCTAAAGCTCATTGGAGAGAAACTAGATCTCACAGCGCGAAATATTATAAGTGTCGCTTCCCAATTTCTTAACTTTGTTCAAATCTGTTACTATGCACTTAGCTTCCATTTTAACTCCTATCAAAGAAATGCGCATGAGATTATTAATATTACAACATAACTTTTTTGCCGCAAAAAATCTAAATTAAATATTAACAATAACATACATCTCGCAAGATCAAAAACTCGCTAAGCTTATAATCATCTCTTGCGCCTCTAAGTATTTTATTATTAAATTTAATTTAATTCATGCGCAAAATTTTAGTTTATCGGGAAAAAATATGTGGATATTTTTCTCCACCGAACAACCTCCCACTGGATATGGCATAGAATATGCATGAAATAAATTTTCTAGCAGTACATAACACACTTTATATACTAAGCAATTTTAATCATGCTTCAATATGAATAATTTGATCAATAATCAAAATAAAAAATTATTCAAACATGCCACAAACAACATGAATTTCCTCCAATAATTAAAACATGTTGTTTTTAATATTTGGTGAATTTTCAGTCGCTCACATGCAATTATTAACAATTTTCAGGATTTATTCTAATTCTCAAAGAATAAATAACAAGCAAAAATTGTAAAAAATTGAACAGGTACTAAAAAATTGCACCACCTATACCATTATATAGGTAATATATCCAGGAGGTTACAAAAAAAATTTGGATCTCAATGGACCTCAAATGCGTCCAAAAACCGTCATCCAATCTACTCATTTTGTATTAAAAATTTGAAAAATATAAATTACTTCTGAAAAATCCAGAAAATTTCAGAAACATAGGAAACTGAATTTCGATTCCAACGGACCAAACCATGCCAAAATCGGAGTTCGTATGAGTCGGAAACAATCAAAAAACGCAGTTTTTGAATTACATGCTGCCAAACAGGTCCCTCGGGTACTGTTCATCTTCCCCAAAAATTAGGATTTTCACAAAAACGACTCCAAACTAGGGTTTGCCATAACTTCCAAACCGTAACTCCAAATCAAGCTTATTATATATCGCTGTGAAGGTGTTAAAATTATCTACGCATACATATAAAGTTCGCATACTGAAACTGAATTTAGTAAACACGCCGTTCATGCAAAGTTTCGGAAAAAATAACTAGGGTTTCATTTTTCTCGCAAACGGTTGATCCGATCACCACGAAACTTTCCAGATATCATCTACATGTTATGGGATACGTTGTGTAAAATTTTGAAGCTATTCCGAGATGTTTCAAAAAATCACGTTTTTCGAACTCATACAAAACATGCACGAAAATCAGTCAACATGTATCTATAAATGATGATACATATATCTATAAATGATGATACATATGGCTATTCAAGTACAAAAGAGCACGAAAACATCCAATACAGCTCTGATACCAATGTTAAACTTTAGTTGGTACGAACCCAATCGGTACTCAACCCATTTATTCAATAGTTGTGTCAATGTTGAGAGATGAGAGAGAGACATGCTGGAGAAGAAGAAACTAGCCGGCCAAGGGTTTGAAGTGCTTTAGATCTAGTTTAAAAATTGTCCTAAGAATATAATATTTAAAGAAGAAGGAATTACAGACCGGCAAATACATGCAATCTTTTGCTAATCCAATTAAAATACATAGTTAAAAAAAATTATTGTACCAATTAATCAATTTAATATTTAATACACCGGCCTCTTTTGTCTTTTTATAATATTTATTAATATGAATTTATTTGAGACAAAATTAACTTAGTTATCTTTCTAAAATTAATGCTGCATTTTCGGCTAAAAGTTATATCTGTAATTGCTAAAGGGGACCCAAAATGATACTTAAGGAATTGAGCTTAATAAACTAATCCTTCACTATTAAACAAAACTCTATCGAAACTGTTAATCAAATGCCTAATAAACTAATCAAACAATCAAAACTCTCCTTGTTAAAACAACAAATTGAACTCTTTAAGAAACTAAGCAATAAGCAACCAAATACATTAAAAAAAAGTGACCTCTCATTGTCTCGGGTTAATTTGTCAATTAATCCTCCTATGAGTCCTATCTCTATCTATTTACTCTGTTTCTTTTTCTACGATTATCCAATGCCTTTTATTCTGAAAATCAAACCGAAATCGGTTGAAAAACCAAAAAAATTACACAATAAGCATACTGCATACCCTGTTAGTTACAGACTGAACAAGTGATTTCGTTGAAGACTCAGAGGTTGGCGGAGCAATCGTCGGTCGTCTGAGACTTTGAATTTTGATACTGTACCTTTTCTACTTTCCCTTTTCTTTTCTGCTTTTGGGTCTGCCGGTCTGGCCTGTTTGTGTCTAGCTTGGGTGTGCCCAAATATTTTAGTTTGGGTTTAAAAGCCCAATGTTTATTACAATTGTTTTAAGCCTTTTTATTTTTTTATTGGGCCTTTTTATTTTCCTATTGGACTATAAAAGACCTGTACTCATGCATATTACTAAAAATTATGCGGGTGCCCTGATTTTTTTGGTGTTTTTTAGTGCCCTAGGCCCAAGCATTGGGCCGGCCTGAGAAGAAAAGAAAGAATGTTAAAAAGTTGCTGGGTGTCAAAAGAAAGGGATAAAATTCTAAGCTTACAAAGCCCAGTTCGCCATGTATTATTTTTTTTATAATCAGATGCTCGAGTCAGATTGTACGCATCTCGATTAATTCCGAAGCTCTGGAGGTGACGACCAATGTAACCACAATGCCCCACCACGTGGTATTTGGCATAAATTTAAAATTTTAACACTTAAACTACCACTTGTCTCATTATTTTCCCAATTATCATTCAACAATTGCTCTGTTCATGAATTCCATCAGCTTAATTTCAACCCAATTGCTATGCGACACGAATGCATAAAAATCAGATTAGTTCAAATATTTTAATATCAAAATATCTTTAAAACCATGGCTTATTTACCTTTTTGGTCCATAATGTATGGGCGAGTGGCCAATTTGCTCCCCAAGGTATGAAAGTGGCCAATTTAATCCCCAATATTTAAAATGTTGGTTGATTTAGTCCCTAGCCCTAAGTCCGTCCACTTCCTCCAACAAAAGGGAGGGCAAGTTGGGAATTTTACCTCTCACCCCTACCCCACTAATAGTTGGGTAAACATTGTAACTTTGATTCTTGAACTACCAACACCCACCGGGAACATTTCATTTCTCCTCTCTTTCACTGATGCACTGTCTCTCTCTTCCCCAGTAAGCTCTCTCTTTCTCTCTCTCTCTCTCTCTCCACAAAAAGCAGACCAACCATGTGTCACCGGAACAATGGCCACATGTCGTCGGAGTAAAGGTCGGAGAATGGCCACGTGTCACCGGAACAGCATCGGATCGGTGGTTTTATCTCGCACAAGAGTTGTGGCGGAGCAATCGTCGCCGGAAACTCCAAGCATGTGGAAGAGCCGGTGAGCCTGAGCCTGGGCCCAGGTGACCGCCCCATACAGGTTACATTGAAGAGATCGCGTCTGTCGAGCCAAAACGAAAAATGGGCGAGCTGCTGGATTTTCTGCCCGGGTAGCCCCAATCCTGCCTGGGCGGCTCGGACAGATTGTACATGTTGACAGATTTTCAAAAAAAGTCCCAAATGGTTCCAAATTTCATCCCAAGTCATTGTATGATGGTATAGGTCAAAAATTGGATGTATAGGGCAACTAATTGACATCAAAGGAGTGCAAATCAACCATCAATTGCATCAAACAATCACTCAATCCATAGAACACAAAATCAAACTCAAACAAACCCATTTATGAGAGCAAATGATGAATTAGATGGATTTGAACAATAAGAACAAGATATATGTTATACATCACATAGATACAACTAGAGGGAGTAGAATTTGTCTTCCTACCTCAAGATTTGAGCTTGAAATGAGTGGGAAAATGAAAACCCTAGCCTCCAATGTGCTCCAATCCGAAATGTGAGTTCTTGGTGCGAAACGAACGCAATACAAGCTTCAATACGTGTAGAGGAGGTGATTTTAGGTGTAGGTCTTGAAGGGGACTTGAAGGCTTGGTGAAGAGAGAGGGGTTGTTTTTCTTGCAAAAATAAAAGAATAAGTCATGTATATATACCCCCTACCCTCTACACTTTCACCCCTAAACTTCCAAATGTACTTTAAACACACCTAATGCATTCTACCACTACCACATTGACCCATCTAAGTCAAAATTCAATTCCTCACATTTACCCAACATTAATCCGAAAAAATTATGTAAAATTACGGGTCCTTACAGCTGCCGCCTCCGCGCCCCACCCCCGCCGACCTCCCCTTTGGCCGACTCCAGTTTTTCAACCCCTAGCCGCTTCTGCCTCCAGCCGGCCTCCTCCACCACCATCCATCGTCACCCTCTTCAGCCTCCTCACTCCGTTAGTCACCATCATGGCCGCCTGGTTCCAGATCTGTCTTTGGGTTGAATCACGGGTGTTTTGGCCCCCCTTCGATTCAATAAAGTTATCAGATCCTAAGGCGGCCGGACCAGGAAATTGGCTCTCGTCCCGGAGAAGCGGCTTGTCTGTCAACTCGGTCCAACTGGGTGCTTTTAATCCAACTCAGTGAGTTGAATCGGTTGTACCAGTCTCTGAGTTCGGATTTGCTGTTTTTTTTTTTCCAGTTTTTTATTTGCTTCGGTTTCCTTTTCTTGGATTACATATGCGCTGTAATGTTTTATGGTTTGAGCTGGGTTCCCATTTGGGTTCTCTTTTGCTAATATTTGAACAGATTCATTATCCCGTCCAGTAGGTGTCGGGTCTGCTTTGGCAGGTATGTCAAGGAGTCGGTGGCCTCTGTTAGCCTACAATGCCGTGCTTGGTTCATTTGTTAGTAGATTTGGTTTTCATTCCTGTCTTTGATATAATCGTTGCCGGATGGCTTTGTTATGAAATATATATCTTGACGTGTTTCAAAAAAAAAAAAAAACTAATTTCTTGGAATCTCAAGGAGTGCAAACCAAACAGTTAGTTGATCGCCAGATTGTAGTGTAGATGTCCTGGTTCTCTGTTCAATTTTTTTCAGTGTTGTTTGTAATTTTTTTTGGGTAGCAGGAATGGTTAGTAAAATGATAGAAAGGAGAAGGGGGTGGGTGTTAGAGGAATGATGTGTGGCGGGATGGAGAGAGGATGAGTCCCAGTGAGTCTCCGGCGGCGAAGTAAAGAAGGTGAATAGGGAAGACACTTAAATTTTCTTTCATCCGTATTAATGGGGTAGGGGTGAGAGGTAAAATTACCAACTTGCCCTCCCTTTTGACGGAGGAAGTAGATGGAGTTAGGATTGGGGACTACATCGACCAACATTTTAAATATTGGGAATTAAATTGGCCACTTTCATACATTGGGGAGCAAATTGGCCACTCGCCCATACATTGGGTACCAAAAAGGTAAATAAGCTTAAAAACTAGTAACATTAAGCATGCACACCCACTTGTCGAGAACATTGGTATCGCTTGAGTTACCACTCGTACCATCCAAACTTTTCACGTTCTGGAGGTTAAGAACAATTTCAGGACGGTGCTTACACACACTTCTAGATTTCATACGACAGATTTTTACGACTTGATTGGTATCAAGAGTATTCAAATTCAGTGTTGTTTAATTAGGACTACCACAAATTATTTCTTAGGTGAATGATAAAAAAAACTATATGGCTCAATATGCATGTTTCTCCCCGAACAGAACCAAAGCGGGTGGCAAGACCAGTCCGGTGCGAGGGGATAAGGAGAGTAGTCCGGCAGCAGTGGCGAGCTCCGGGGCCTAGAGATGCAAGAAAATGCTCGAAACAGTCGTGCGAGAGCTTGCCTTCACTCTGTCGCATCTTTCCCCCGCAGGTGTGATGTCCGATATAACTGCTGCTCTCGTTGTAAAATATGTACTATAATTAATAAGTATGCTTTTTGACGTCTTACTGGAGATTTAAGGGTTATATGAGTCGGATGCTGCAGCTGGAGTAGCATGGGGAAGTATGTCACGGATTTTTATTTTTAATATTTTTTATAACAGCTTGTTATTTACTTATTTTCCAAAAGAATAAGAAGAGTTGACTCTTTGGGTGCTTACTGGAGTATTGTATTTTTTTGAGGGGGTTACTTCGGAAGTGGGTGCTTGCTATTTGCTTAGGTGTTTTACAATTTACACACTAATCGTTTTAAAAGAAAATAAATAAATAAGTAAAGGGGTTGTGTAAATGTGTTAATCTCCACGGTTCAAGGGTCAATCAGGTGATCCGATCGAAAAAGAAAAGCGTCAATCAAGGTATAGATTACTTATCTTCACGGAATAATATGATTCGATCAATTCGTTACCGGTATTCGATTATCGTGACTTTAAATATAACTATGGTTTAGTCTTATTTTACATTATATGATCTCATATTTTGCCAACCAACCAGGCTCGGCCTTGAGATTTTCGTGGCCCCAGACGATAATGTAAATTAGGACCCTATGTTTTTCTAGAGAAAAAATCAAAGAACTAATATTTATTTCAAATGATAAATACCGTATTCCATATTGTCTTTTTTGTAATTCGTGTCTTCATGTTAATAAAAAATAGTTTTCGGTCATAATTGTATATTCTTATTGCAAGAATTAGAAAATCAATTGAAATGGGCAATGCGAACATTTATGAATACGCACGAAGTGTTTTATTTATTTTTTCCCTAATTACAACACCAGCAATTTTTTTTTAAAAAGTCAACAAATGATAAAGATGTAGTGGAAAGGGAAAAAAAAGAAGAGAAGGTAGAAACTGATTTTGGTAAGAAAAAAGAAAAGGAAAGAGAAGGGCCCATGGGAATTCAACCCTGACATTTACTAGGAAACACACAAATCTTTCCACTATGCCAAATGCTTCTCTATTTCTTGTAGTGTGTAGGGGAGGTCAGCGCGAGACCCCCCATTGACCAGAGTCAACGTTGACCCACCGATAAGATCATGACAAGTGTCACCCAGGTGGCGCGACGACCGCGCGACACGTGGCACTCTCTCCGCAAAGGGGGGGTCCACTGGCGCGGGCATAAGTCTCTGCGTGAGGGGGCCACTAAAGCGGGACCCTCTTGCGTGGGGGCGCCCCAACGGCGCGCACCCCAAGCCCAGTAAGGGCAGTGCTTGGACAGCCATGGGCCATCCGAACAGGAGAACAGTCCATGGCCCAGATGGCTAGCGCGGCCCAGAACATGGGCGAGGACGCGAGAAACTAGTCCAACTTAGCCCAGGTAATTATACCTGCCGCGGTCTAAAGGCAGGACCTCGGGGGCCCTCTGAGGCTTGGTTGCGGTATAGGTGCGACCGAACAGGTGGCTTGGTGGCTATAAAGAACAAGAGGATCGCTGCGCGGGGGAATGGCTCGTCACCGCGCGGGTCAACTGCGCGGTGATGACGTCACCCATACGGTCAGGTTATACGGAAAGGACACGTGTTATCATATTATAGGGATGACAGCCTGGCACCTTATGATTGGTTCAAGGTGCCTATAAATATGGGACATTCCCTTTCATGCCCAGAGGTTGGTGAAATCTTGGCAGAGGCATATGTCATTCTAGAGAGAGAAAAAGGTAATCACTGAGTGAGAGGAGAACATTCTCTCTAGTGAATTCTTTCCCCATCTCCTAGGTCACCAAGGGTATCACGGATTAGACTGAGAGCAATCCACTGCCTTTGTTCTTTCTGTGCACACCTGCTCTGTTCTTCATCCTTCCTTTAGACCACCTCATTCTCTCCTTTCACTGTGTCTTTACTGTTGACTATCCATACCTCTCTAGCTCATCATATTTGACTATAGCAAGAACCATCACCTACATTCAGGCGACTCTGCTGGGGAGGTTGTTTAGTTGATGGTAAACACAAGAAGCGGTCTACAGACTTCAGGCATGGCAACACCAGTAAACCACGCGAACCTTGTTCTCGACAGTCCACCGCTGATAGAAGATGCCACGTCCAGTCATGGGGGGAATGAAGCAGGCGGAAACCAGGGAGCTCCAGCCATAGAGATAATTCAAGCCATGCAGGCCGGAATCACCCAGATGCAAACCACTCAGACGCAGCTGCTTGCCGCCATAGCTGGCCTCATAGAGGTCATCACGGTTGCCCTACCTAGAGCCCAACCAGCGACGGTGGCCCAGCAGATCCATGCTGGGGGGTAGTCCAGTCATCTGTGCTTCCACGGGCTGAACAGGCTCATGGAACTCAGGGGGTGGCACCTCTAGCTGGTGGCCCTAGTGCCCAAGCCCTTATATAGCCACTGATTCCTGTTCACCCTGCCTTACCAGAAAACCCTGGCCTGCAAACCACATGAACTGGTTCTGTACACCAGAGGGCGGCGCTATGAGAGAACGCCGGACCGCAGGCGGTGACTCTGGCAGAAGTACAAGCTCTATTACAAAGAGAGAAGACGAAAGTAACATTTCCCTCCCTCCCAAGCCCTGATATCCAACCGCCTTACCCCATGGCAATTCTTCAGGTGCCATACCCAGAGGGGTACACCCCACCAAAGTTTACCAAATTTGATGGCAAGGAGGGTAACGCGCAAGAACATGTAGTGCGATTCATTGAAACCCTTGGGGCCTTCTCCGGAGACACAAATCTCAGGTTACGAGAGTTTTCCAAATCTCTAACCAATAGGGCGTACACCTGGTACGTCAACCTCACTCCATATTCAATTTTGTCATGGGAAGACATGGTTAGCCGTTTCTATGCCAAATTCTTCCAAACACGCGAGAAGATAACTAGTCTATCCCTCGTTAAAGACACGCAAGGCCCCAGTGAGGATATCATCGACTACATCAGGCGGTTTCAGGACCGCGTCGTTGATTGCCTCGAACCAGTAGAAGAAGAGTACTTGGTGGAAATTTGCACATCTGGACTCCTGCGCGAGTATCAACCATTTCTAGTTAATGTCAAGATTCAGACATTCGTGGCCTTGTTGGAAGCAGCTTACAAGTTGCGCCATACTGTACAACCACCCGCGCGGGACGGCTGGAAGTCTAGAAAATCACACTCCGTCACCACAGCTGCAACTTCCGCTCCATCATCGCACAAGTCGCAGGGGGGAAGAGGCAGCGGTGGAAATGGCAGCGGACATGGTGGATGGGGTGGAAACAGTAACGAGCGTGGCGATTGGAAGAAACAGAAGGTGTATAAAAAAAATATAGGGGCTCCAGATTACCCTTGCAGCATCGAGGAGGTAAAGGCGTTGGTAAAAAGAGTGGATAGTAGATGGCGGTCTCACACTACCAGATATTAAGGCCGCGCCCTCGCTCGCAGACCGAGAAAGCCCAGATTATTGCATGTTCCACAGACACACCAAGCATCCCACTAGCGATTGCTGGACTTTAAAAAGGATCTTCAAGAGGAAGTTGGATAACAACGAGCTGAGGATCACCACTAAAGCTCAAGACGTGCGCATCCATCCCTACCCCGAGCATGGGACAGCCAATATGGCTGAATGTTTCGAATTCGTACGCGAAACTGAGGAGGATAATTACAGTTGTGATTATAATTATGATTATGATTATGATCATGACCATGATTACGATTACGAGGAAGTATGTATGACGTCTTTCTACGATGTGCTTGACGATATCGCAGGGTATGATACTCCAACGGTGGCCGCTCCCGATGCAGAGAGTGGGGTCAAAATCTTGCAGAATAGCATGAAGTTCAAACAGTTCTATGATGGAATGGGGTTCACACCCAATGCAAGATTCTTAATGACAAAGGCTATCCTGGCCATTGCGCAAGAAGGCCACGAGGCATGCGCCGCGCAAGGAGGGTCCCTCCCTAGAACCATCAAGGATGAGTCAAATGCCATCTCATTCTCCGACTCTGATAGAAAGATTCTGCACCCACACAACAGGCCCCTATACGTCACGACACGCGTCAATGGGGTGGAATTGAAGCGAGCCTTCATGGACGGAGGAACGTCCATCAATATCATGCCAATGTCTACATTAAAAAAAGTGGGAATCCCAGAGGACCGAATTGTGAAGTCTCTGATAGGAATCATTGGGTTCCAAGGAGATAAGAAGGAATCACTGGGTTATGTTATCGTCGATCTAGCAGTCGGGCCCATCCACACTGCTACGAAATTCCATGTCATCGATGCTCAGACGAACTACCACATAATATTGGGCCGCAGCTGGATGCATCGCTTCGCGGTCATCCCGTCCAGCTATCATCAATGCCTAAAGGCAATTTGGGCTGGAATGAAAGTCACTGTCGCGGCGTCTGAAAGGCCATTCAAAGTGAACGAAGCTCACCTATCTGACTCAGTAAAGTTCACCGAGATGGAGGAGACACTAAGCGCGGCGATCGAAAAGCCGTTCGGAGTAAAATTGCCTAAATGGGGAGATGATAAGCCCCAAATGTTGTATATATCCGGGCTTATCTCGCTCGTTGTGATCACACACACGTGCATTTTGTGCCTTTATACGATTGATTTTGCGCGAGTTGTGTTTTTGATGAGTTTCAGAAAATCGGAGCTAAAAGGTGTGTCCAAAGCTCCAAATAATCCCCGGTTGTATCCGGAAGTACCCAAGGACCCGCAATGCCATGAAGGACAATCTCCGAAGCTTAGAAATCGATTCAAGAAGCTTTGGAAGGTTCAAGGAAGGCTCAGAACAAAAAAACAAGAAATTTGGAGTTATGAGCCTTGAGAAAATCTGACCAACTGAGAGAAAAAGACTCATTACTCTCAAGATACAATGGATATGAAGATGAGGTCAATTGGATTTGAAAGTAGACTCATAGAGCTTTCCAACGGTTTAAGAATCGTCTCATTCCGAGTTCAGACGAAGCCGGGGTGTGCCCGCGAAGTTGGGTAAAAAATCTGCCTGACCAGACCATTTTGGATCGATCCAAAGGGAGGTTGGATCGATCCAACTTCATCAAAATTTCACCAAAGCCTTTTGGATCGATCCAAAGAAGGTTTGGATCAATCCAACTTCATCAAAATTTCACCAAAGCCTTTTGGATCGATCCAAAGAAGGTTTGGATCGATCCAACTTCATCAAGTCTTCAACAGACCACTTTGGATCGATCCAAAGAAGGGTTGGATCGATCCAGACTCATTCTTGGCGATTTTTGACAGATTTTTTGTTGCTTTAATATCTTCCATTTATGGAAACTTTCCACTTATAGTAGGTTTTTTGGATAATTAGCCAATGTAAAGGGCTTTTAGTATAAATACCCTCCTCCCTCCTCTCTCCTACATCTTCCTCCTTAGTCTAATTTTTACTCCTCCATTGGAGGATTTTTAAGCTCTCTCTCTCTAGTTTTTCTCAAGTAAGTCTTCATTTTCCTTTAATTTCTTGTTGTTTAATGTTGTAGTTACTCGTTGGATCTCTATATAAATCAAGTTTGTTTACGTTTTTATCGGTCAATTCGTTTTCTTGTTTTTCTTGCTATTTCCTTAGTAAACTCTTGTTTTTAGTAGTTATTTGATAATTTCTCAAGTACTAATATTGTAGGCTAACCTAGGATCTTCATTAAAAATCAGTTTTTAGAGTTGTTAAGCATGTTATTAGTTTTCTTCAAAATTCTAGACTTGTTTTCTAGCATAATGTGTGAGTAGTTAAGTAGGTTTGGTCATGGGGTGATTAACACTCCATGACTCGGGCTAATCCGTTCCTCTCATCTTAAAAGCAAACACTTCTTGTTTATCAAAGAGTTAGGATTAATGTTATGTATCAAAATTTGGATTTGTTAATCTCTTTGATCACACGTAGCCAAGGGCTTGACCACTTGGCACGTGTGATGCTTAGGGCGATGTCAATCAAAATGTTTGTCTAAATGGCACAAGAATCCTAATCTTTGTGAAGCACATTTTCTAGTCAAATGGTTTTAATCTCTAAATCCTCCGTTCGGGAGCATCTAACGGTGTCCCGAGCCAGTTATCAAGAGTCGAACGGTTTAGTCTTAGTTGTGGTAGTTATGATCCCCTAGACTACGCCTTAGTTTAATTAGTCTTTTTAATCTTCCGAGTCGTTCTCGAAGTTAAGAAAATTTCACCAAACAAACTCCAAAAGCCAAGTTTGCCGCTTTAAGGCTTAACACCTCATTCGCAAGACAACTCTCACACCGGGTGCGTTCGGTCCCTGTGGATTCGACCCGGTCTTACCGGTTATTATGCTACTGCCGACCTAGCCCTACGCTTGGGGCGACACTCTCTACGACACAATCCAAGGTCGCAAGCATTTTTGGTGCCGTTGCCGGGGACCCAATGGTCCATCTAACGTGAGTTTTTCCTTGCTCCACTGTAAGTATCCCACTCTTTTGTATAGTTTTTCTTATTTTTTGTACATTACTTGTTTTATTAACGAGGCGGCGGACTAGCCCCTCGGAACTGTTCTTGTGGTGAGGCGGTTGCATAACCCCTCCGTTCTGCTAGTCCTAGAAGAAAAAAAAAATGGCTGATTTTGGAAGTTGCTATGAAGGGTTTTTTCAAGACATAACCAATTTCTGTCAACTAGATGATGAGTCTTTTCCACAGTATTGGGAGCGATTTAAATGTTCTATATTCTCTTGGGCAATTTATATGTATGAGCTTGGGGATCTTCTAGCTATCTTTTGCCGAGGTTTAAATTCTATGACATGTCAATTTGATTTGTTGTCTGATGAAGAATTCCTTAGTAAAAATGTCAAAGAGGGTTGGGACTACCTTGATGAATTAGCCCAAAAGCCCCAATTTTGCGAGTTGACTGAAATTGAAATAGAACCTCTATTCTTTAATGAAGGGGTTATTTTAGCTTTGAAAGAAACCTCGGACGTTAAATGGGATGACGAGCCTGATTTTGATTGTACACTTGATTTGCCAACGGAATCAGAGGTTAAATGGGATGATGAGCCGGATTTCAATTGTGCTCCCCAAGAGGATTCTAGTTGTACACTTGATATGCCTTTTCATGAAAAAACTTTTGAGGCTCATGCCACTAGCACTTCCATTGAGGCGGGAAGACAGTGTACTGCTTGTGACGGGGCGGCGGGCCGGATGCTTCTATAGAGGCGTTTGACCCGCGGTGCCTAGAGGCAGAAGGAGCGGACGAAGATGAGATGGTTAAACCAGAACCGGCTCCGGAATGTATGCAGGACGGCCCTAAGCCGCAGCCTGAGGTATTGGAAGAGGTCAATCTTAGAGAAGGAGAGGGCACTCCGAGGCCCATTTTCGTTAGCGCGGCATGAAAGAGAGACTCGTTCAATTATTGCGGCGATACAGTGATGTATTCGCTTGGCACTACGAAGAAATGCCAGGGCTAGACACCGAGTTGGTGGCGCACCACCTGAACGTCTTCCCAAATTCTAGGCCGGTCAAGCAGGGCGCGCGCAAGTACCAGCCAGAGTTGGAAGAGAAAATCAAAGAGGAAGTTGAGAAATTAAGGAAGGCTGGATTCATTCAGCCTATACAATACCCGCTATGGCTCGCCAACATCGTGCCTGTGAAAAAGAAGAACGGCCAGATACGTGTGTGTGTCGACTTCCACGACCTCAACAAGGCCTACCCAAAGGACGAATTTCCTTTGCCACATATTGATAGTCTGGTTGACTCCACGTCGGGGCACCAGATGTTCTCCTTCATGGACGGCTTCAGTGGCTATAATTAGATCAAAATGGGGGCGGAAGACGCGGAAAAGACAGCTTTCAGAACACCGTTGGGCAACTTCCACTACACCGTCATGCCTTTCGGTCTCAAGAATGCTGGTGCAACATATCAGCGCGCGGATGACGGCAATCTTTCACGATATGCTGCATCACATTGTGGAAGACTATGTGGACGACCTTGTTGTGAAATCTAAAGAGAAGTTTGATCACTTGGATCACTTAGAAACGGTGTTTACAAGGTGTAGGAAGTTCAATATGAGGATGAACCCACTAAAGTGTGCATTTGGCGTCGTGTCGGGGAAGTTCTTGGGGTTCCTGGTCCATAGACATGGGATAAAGGCAGATGATGCAAAGATAAAGTCCATTACTGAAATGCCTCCCTTGCACTCTCAGCGGACTCTCAAGAAATTCCTTGGAAGGGTTTCGTATCTACGCAGGTTTATCCCCGCGCTTGCGGAAATCTCAGCACCCTTTAGCGACTTGCTGAAGGGAAAGGCAAGATTCGAATGGCGCGCGGAGCACCAGTATGCATTTGAAAGAATCAAGGCTGTCTTGACCTCTCCGCAAACCATGATCGCGCCACAGAAGGGCAAAACCCTCATCCTGTACTTGACGTCCACCCCGAGATTCATTGGGGCCCTACTCGTGTAGGAAGTCGATGGGGCGGAAAGGCCAGTATACTATATCAACAGGAAAGTACAGGGAGCAGAAGAGCTGTAGACACCCCAATTTTGATGACTTGTGCATCCCCGATGATGAAAAGAAGGCGCGAAATGTACCTTGGAACGGATACTTGGACGGACGGATCAAATAAACCAAAAACCAAAAACCACCTGAACCGTACGGCCCAAAACCCATAACCGTACGGCTTGAAAATCTATTTGCACCGTGCGGTGTTACCATGTGCACCGTACGGCATACCCTTGACGCCGTACGGCACACTTGTCCCATCAACAGGATTCCCGGGAAGCTCCAGCAGCTCAGAGCGATGATGATATTCGTCTAGCAGCTCACCCTCGCCTATAAAAACCGACGTCGCCAAACGATTTCGAGAGGGGGTTCGCAGAGAGAGGTTTTGATCGGATTATACCAGAAGGATAGAAACCCAAAATTCGTTTGAAAGATCCCAGTGATAATACCACTCCTTCGAAAAATCCCGTTGTTATACTCGTACCCATCCATTGTTCAAAGCCCAGCTTCATACAAACCCAGAAGTCCAGTGTCCATTTCCCGCAACCAATCGATCCAATCCGTTCGGTTCTATTCCAAGGTATAAAAGTTCATTTTTGAATCGCAATAACCTTCTGAGGGGGGGTCTCCATCGGGCTTGAGGAGAGTTCTGTAGCTCTTTCTCGAGTCCAAACGGAGACATTTTAATAAGGATTGAGCCTCTCGGGTGAGTATCGCGTGACATCGCTTATCGTCGCGGGATGCCGTCCTTAAAAATGAGGTACATTCACTCACTAAAACCATTTTCCAAACCTACTTTTGTCAATAAATAGCATGGTTTTTGCATAAAAACAAAGGTCGGTTTCAATCGGGCAAAATGGAAATTTTTGGAATTTACAACGCGCAGAGGCACCGTACGGCATCCTAGGTGCACCGCGCGGTGTACATTGATACGCCATACGGCGTCACTGGAAAAATATTTTGAATGCTCTGTTTTCTGGAATCCGATGCTCTGTTTTTGGGAAAAACCAGTGGGGTAAATTGCACTTAACCCCCTTTACTTCATGTTTTTGCATTTATACCCCCTCTTAGTTAATTTTCTCGCATTTATCTACTTGATTGTGTGTTGTTTGATTTGTTATCGTTATTTATTCCTTTTAAGCATGTTATTATCTGATATATTGTTTATGTGAAATAAAGTTTTTCATGAAATCTTTTCAAAGAATAATCCCACAAAGATTTAGTAGAGACCAGAAAATTCCGGGCACGCGGGGTGCATTTTTCTAACAAAACCTTCCCCGCGGGTAACCTGGCTCCCGAACCCAAATCTCTATTTTTCGCAGACCAAACCCTTTTTCAGCGGCACAAGAGTCATTATTTTTCTAAACGGTTCCTCGGTTACCCAACATTCTCCAAAGAATTAAACCCCGGGTGGCGACTCTAAATTTTTCTTCATTTTCCCGGATCGCCTTTGTCAGCGCAAGACCCCCCGTTGACCAGAGTCAACGTTGACCCACCAATAAGATCATGACAAGTGTCACCCAGGTGGCGCGACGACCGCGCGACACGTGACACTCTCTCCGCAAAGGGGGGGTCCACTGGCGCGGGCATAAGTCTCCGCGTGAGGGGGCCACTAAAGCGGGACCCTCTTGCGTGGGGGCGCCCTAGCGGCGCGCACCCCAAGCCCAGTAAGGGCGGTGCTTGGATAGCCATGGGCCATCCGAACAGGAGAACAGTCCATGGCCCAGATGGCTAGCGCGGCCCAGAACATGGGCGAGGACGCGAGAAGCTAGTCCAACTTAGCCCAAGTAATTATACTTGCCGCGGTCTAAAGGCAGGAACCCGGGGGCCCTCTGAGGCTTGGCTGTGGTATAGGCGCGACTGAACAGGTCACGACCTTGCCCTTACGGGAATAAGGGAGATCTAGTGGCTTGGTGGCTATAAAGAACAAGAGGATCGCTGCGCGGGGGAATGGCTCGTCACCGCGCGGGTCAACTGCGCGGTGATGACGTCACCCGTATGGTCAGGTTGTACGGAAAGGACACGTGTTATCATATTATAGGGATGACAGCCTAGCACCTTATGATTGGTTCAAAGTGCCTATAAATATGGGACATTCCCTTCATGCCCAGAGGTTGGTGAAATCTTGGCAGAGGCATATGCCATTCTAGAGAGAGAAAAGGGTAATCACTGAGTGAGAAGAGAACATTCTCTCTAGTGAATTCTTTCCCCATCTCCTTGGTCACCAAGGGTATCACGGATTAGACTGAGAGCAATCCACTGCCTTTGTTCTTTCTGTGCACACCTGCTCTGTTCTTCACTCTTCCTCTAGACCACCTCATTCTCTCCTTTCACTGTGTCTTTACTGTTGACTATCCATACCTCTCCATCTCATCATATTTGACTATAGCAAGAACCGTCACCTACATAGTGCAACATTATATTTTTATTACTTGTTACGAACATATATATACCTAATTGGGGCCCTAAAAATGGGCTATTTTTAGTGGGCCCCAAACCCGGGCCTAACCACCCTGCCCACAGGGCCGGCTCTGCAACCAACGCTACAACAGGTACCGATGGTTAGGGTATTAACCAGGTCCCGACAGGCACGTGGGGCCTATTCTGGGCTTCGCATGGATGATCCGAGCCGTTCAATGATTTTAAAAAAATTGAGCGGGCCCGTGAAAAATCAGTTCAATCCAATATGTGTAGATGCTCATTCTAATATTCCATTTTTTCATTAAAATTACAAGATCAAGCGGCTCGAATCATCCGTGCGGGCTCGACGTGGGCCCCACGTGCCCGTCGGTACCCCTATCGGTCCCTTTAGTTTTTCGATATTTTAATCTTAGTCACATAAAAAAGGGATATTGTCATGTGAGTTTCAAGGTATATATATATACAGGAACTATCCAGTCAGGGATAGTTCTAGTCCGGGATTGTCCGGATCAAGCTACCGAAAACTGTATGGACAGTTTTACCGTTACCGAAAACTGTATGGATCAAGCCCTTCCGGGTATTTTTTTTTGAAGATTTCCCGCGTGGACCTTGGAAAATGCATTTTAAAAACATTGAGCGGTTCGGATCGTCAAAATTTGGCTCGGAAAGGTGAAAAAAGGGGTGGTCCGCACCAAATTTTGGTTAAGGGATCTCTTATTAGATCATTATTCTATATATATATATATATATATATATATTATGTATAGCAGTCGGATTCGTTATATGTGTTTGACTTTGCCGTCATGACGCATATATATATATATATATATATATATATATATATATATATATAATGTATAGCAGTCGGATTCGTTATATGTGTTTGACTTTGCCGTCATGACGCATGCAACACATATAAATAGCTTCATATGCACTCCACTACGAATATTTTTTGGCAGCATGTGTCACCCACGAAATAGACGGATGTACTACCAATAGATTTAATAGCCGACTTTTGCATTTTTCTTGTGTTTATACCACGCCATGTGCATTTTCCAAATTATGAGTGTTGGGAGTCAATTAATACAAAATTTATTCTATCATTAAAATTTATTTTGACAAATGAATTTAAGCATGCATAATCTGAAAAACCACTTCTAGGGGAGTTTCTTCAATTTTGATTATACTTTTGGTTAAAATAAATACCAACAAAATTTATCCTACACTTATGGATCAAAATATTGTTGGAAAATTGGGATTTTTTCATTAAATATTTATGGGTTTTGACCCTTAAATTAAAGTGGGACCAACACCGCGTGAGGTGGACCCTTAGTGGCAATAGACACTCCTATGTTAGGAGAGGAATAAGCAAATTTCAATTAGAGATGAATGAGAAATTGTCTCTCAAAGTGGGTTTAATCTGCATAAGGGTTGGACTATTTGGAGTACCCAAATTTTCCGAAGGAGGGAACGCGTATACCATGTTGGTATGGGTTTCAACTTAATTACGACACGCGTACTGCCGCCGCCGCCTGCCCGGACCGGATCGTGATTGGAACTGTAAGTTTGAGGTCTGTGTCCTTGGCCTTGGTTTGGGCTTGGCTGGCTGGCTAGGCAATTATATGGGCTTGAACCCAAGCTCCCTTATCTTTTATACAACTCAAAAACTTGCGAGTTCTGATTCGAACCTTACCCGTTTAGATTGCACTGATTATTAATCAGCCTGCCTTGAATGCTGGGTTAATACCCAGACATTGACTACCCACGGTTTATATATTACAAATTGAATATGATATCAATTGTAATATGAATATTGCAATCAGTTTTGCAATTCAATTGCTAGCTTTATGGCGTGCACTAATTGCATAAAGGTTTTTTGCAAATTCAATTGCAAGGTTAATTGCATGGTTAATTCCCCATGAATGAGAGAGGCTCCTCTCAATTCCTATATAAAGTCAGTCCTTTCCATTGGTTTCGACACACCGAAAAATCAGTCTCTTATTCCATTGTTCTTTGGTTAGTTTTCGGAAGAGAGTATAAACACTAGTTCGTTCGACAGGGTGATCCGGTAGGTGTTACCGTTTGATTGTCGGAAGCCACTATATCCTGGGAAGCAAACGTCGGTCAACCCCTCAAACACCCACGGTGAGGCGGCAAATTTTCTATAAGGAAACCGTGTGAAACACGGGCCCTGGCTTGTTTTTCGGTTTGCTAATTTTCCGGTTTCCATTATTTCTTGTTTTTATTTCAATTCCAGAAATTATTTATTTGTTACTGTTTTTTAACACTGTTTTTCCTACAAATATTTTACAGATTATTATTATGATCTAAAAATTCATACATATAATCTAAAACTTGAAAAATTGTAATTGGATCCCAAATACCTCTAAAACCAAAAGCTATAGAGATTGAACAAACCCACATAATGGATTCACTCTACTGTAGGTGTCTATTGGGTGCAAAAGGCTTGTCAAAAATAAGTAATGGATACACATATATGGTTAGAGTTTTTTTTGCAAAATTCTTTTTTATCAAAATGATGTGGCCAATTTTTAAATCCTTCACACAATCATAGATGTCATACTAAATGTAAAAGAATTATAAATAGAGCAATAGTTAATAACGAAACCACAAATGGACCGAGATACTCCTTTCCTTCTAAATTACCCTTCAAATATGAGGTGCTAAATTTCAAATTCACTGCATTTTCATCTTCACTTTTGAATTTTGAACATGAGAATGAAAGACTAAAAATAAAAAATTCCACACAATTCTTGTTGGCAAGTCAAAATGGACAAATTTTACAACACATCTAAAAAAACAAAAGATAAATGAAAAATTCTCAATGAGATACGTACTCCCTCCGTTCCTTTTTTTTTGTTAAATAATTCCATTTTAGGTTGCTCGTTATAAGTGTGTGTTTTGAAAAGTTAAGGGGTAAAAATTTGTACAATTATTGCTTTGCCTGAAAATAGTTAATGGGTAAAAGTGAGGATAATTTTGAAAAGTGAAGGTAAAAATTGATACGAAATGTGTAAAGTTGGAGTAAAAGTTGATGTAAAACAAGTAATAGTGATATTTTTTTCAATAATTTAGATTTATGAAGCAACACACTTTAAAACGGATGAAGGGAATAGTATATTACCCCATATCCAAAAGGACAACATGACCGTGAAAAGATTTTGAGGTATAACTGATCTCCCAAAATTTTACGATGTTAAGTAATTGATTTTCACACCCCCAAATTGATATCTGCACTTTTTTATTTATTTAATCTTTTAGTGAACTTTTGCACATAATAATTTGATAAAAATATAAAAAAGAGGGTGTTGATAATAATATTTAATTTTACGATGTTAAGTACTTGATTTTCACACCCCCAAATTGATATCTGCACTTTTTTTTTATTATTTAATCTTTTAGTGAACTTTTGCACATAATAATTTGATAAAAATATAAAAAAGAGGGTGTTGATAATAGGAGTAATATTTTGGAGTGTGGAAATTACCCCTTTTTTAGATCATTTATTTGAAAGTTTTTGAAAAATGGACAATGACATCCCAATTGGACCATATTTTAAAGTTATATGTGTCTGCAAATTTTTTTTTGGAAAGTGGAGTATACATATTCCACAACTACGTGGGTTTGATACAGAACTCTTATGAAGTGCTCTAATGGTGCTCTTTCCTCCCCGTTGACCAGAGCCGCCGCCGCCGCCTCCTCCTCCTCCTCCTCCTTCTCGATGGACACCTCTGAAGAACACATAGTGATGCTCCCATTCATGGCCCACGGCCACCTCATCCCTTTCCTAGCACTCGCTCGACTAATCCACCAATCAACCAACTACACCATCACCATTGCCACCACCCCTCTCAACACCGCCTACCTTCGCTCCGCCGTCTCCTCCGACCCAACTCTCTCCTCGTCCCAATGCCGCCTCCGTCTCGCCACCCTCCCCTTCAACAGCTCCGACCATGACTTACCCCCCAACACCGAGAACACCGAGTCCCTCCCTCCTCACAAAATCATCACCCTCTTACACTCCTCTGCCGCCCTCGAATCCCCATCCCATCGCCTCGTCGCTGACATTGCCGCAGAAGAAGGCCGTCCCCCGATTTGCATAATCTCTGATGTTTTCAATGGCTGGGCTTCCCGGGTCGCTGAGAGAAACAAAACAGTCAACGTCAGTTTCACCACCTGTGGTGCTTTCGGCACGGCCGCCTACTTGTCGTTGTGGCAAAACCTCCCTCATAAATCCACAGATTCCGATGAATTCCCTGTACCGGGTTTTCCCGATTCCTGCCGTTTCCATCGCTCTATGCTTAACCACTTCGTTAGAGAAGCCGATGGTACCGATTCGTGGTCGAGATTTTTCCATACCCAGGTGTTCACTTCCTTGGGATCATTTGGGTGGCTCTGTAACACAACAGAGGAACTTGAAATTCTTGGTTTGGATATTCTCAGGAAATATATCAAAATTCCCGTTTGGAGTATTGGACCTCTTCTCCCTCCAGCTATGCTCAATTCCAATTCCAATTCCAATTCATCTAGTACTAGCATATTAAGTCAACAACATAGTGGGAGAGATTATGGTATTTCAACCCAGAAATGCATTGAATGGCTCGACTCCAAATCAAATTCCTCTGTAATTTACATTTCATTTGGGTCGCAGAACACAATAGGTTCATCTCAAATGTTGGAATTAGCCAAAGGATTAGAACAAAGCGGGAAGCCCTTCATCTGGGTGATAAGGCCTCCAATCGGGTTCGACTTGAAAGGGGAATTCAGATCCGAATGGTTACCGGAAGGATTCGAGGAAAGAATTACGGACCGGAAACAAGGTTTGTTGGTGAGGAAATGGGCGCCTCAACTTGCGATTCTGAGACACAAATCGACGGCAGCATTTGTGAGCCACTGCGGGTGGAACTCGGCGATGGAAGCGTTGAGCCAGGGTGTGCCGATAATAGGGTGGCCGTTGGTGTCGGAACAAGCGTACAATGCGAAAATGATGGTAGAGGAGATGGGGGTTTGTGTGGAGCTGGCGAGGGGAGTGGGGAGTGTGCTTGCGGCGGAGGAGGTGAGGAAGGTGGTTGAGTTGGTGACTGAGAAGGGAGGGAAAGGAGGGGAGATGAAGAGGAAGGCGGTCGAGATTGGAGAGAGAATGAAGGCAGCGACGAGATCAGAGGAGGGAGGTAGGAAGGGGTGTTCTGTGAAAGCAATGGAAGATTTTGTTTCTGCCATTGTCGCTGCTGCAGCTGAGAGGAGAAGATCAGTTGAGGAAGGTTGACAGATTTAACGTACATGTATTATGTTTGCACATGAATATCCATTCCCAACCTACGGGGCTTTAATTTCCAACAGAAATAACCACCTGTACACAGTGTTTAAGGTAGGCTTTTGCATAACGTCAAATCGTTGATGTGATTTGATACATATGGTTATTTACCGCTTCAATTTCTTACAGTAATTTTTTGCTTCCGATTTAGTATGTGTTATTACATCGAAAATGTTAGGATTGAAAACTTTCTCGGAAATTTTCCTGGAACGAGAAATAGATTTTCATATACTCCAATAGTCCTCGTGCTACCTAATTTTTAGTAATGCAAAGCGACTTTCTGGGAGGTGTATGTTGGATTCCCTAAGTGCCAATGGTTAATAATTGATATATATATATATATATATATATATATATATATAGAGTAAGCTTCCTATCCAAACCCCTTTTTACGGACCTAACGTCCGGACCTCCACCTTCCCAATATTTTTTTGAAAATCCGAACCGTTAGATGTGTTTAAAACGTGATTTTAAGGTCCAACGCGAAGATTTGGCAAAAAAAAATACCCGGAAGGGCTTGATCGGGGCAGTTTTTCACAAAAACGCTATAAAAACAGTTTATGAAAAACTGCCCCGATCAAGCCCTTCCGGGTATTTTTTTTTGCCAAATCTTCGCGTTGGACCTTAAAATCACGTTTTAAACACATCTAACGGTTCGGATTTTCAAAAAAAAATTTGGAAGGTGGAGGTCCGGACGAAATAAAATCCGGGAGTTTGGATTGGAAGTTTTGTGTATATATATATATATATATATATATATACAGGGGAAAAGGCTACAATAAACACTCCTTATTTAAATGTGTATCATACACACCCTTATAAAAGTTAATATTTTTTTTTTTTTTTTGTAAAAGTTACAATTTTTTTTTAATAAAAGTTATGAGACACACCAAAATGTTACGAATCATATTATTAAAAAGTTATGAAAAACTAAAAAATGTTACGATTGCCGATGAATACCATACAATAAGTGCATATGGTACACCCAAATAAGGTGTCTATTGTAGCCATTTCCATATACACAGGACTATAAAAGTAATTGTTTGAATTGATAAAAGTGAATAATCATATACGCCCCAAATTTTACGTCACTTATTTTACATCCACTGTAAGGACCTGTGTTTTTAAAATAATTTTTCGAAAATAATGTGGGAGAAATATGAGAAGTGTTTTAAAAATGCAAAATGAGGTCAATGTGAGGTTGATATATGCACTTGGGTGTCCTTGCAATGCATTAGAAACATGAGGGGTGAAAGTACAATTTGTGGGTTTGCTTTTAAACTTGTGGCTGGGTATTTTTTTTGGAGAAAAAAACATCTCCCTTCCTCCCCAAAACCACAGACTCTCTCTCTCTCTCTACTCCTCTATTGAAGCCTCACTCCATCCCTCTCACCAACCTCCATAAAATCAAGTCTCCAACTAAAACCCCTTCATTAAACCTTCCTAAAATTGTGTGATCTACACATTGGTGTATTTTTTTCCAACCAGTGTTTGAAGGATTCTCTCACTACAAGAAATTTCACAAATCCCGACTAACTGTTTAGTCGGCAATGGTAGCCATTTTAGTCGGCAAAAGGATTTGCCGACCAGTTTTTTAGTCGGCATTTTTTGTCGGGTAATGATTGTCGGCAAAGATACTTTCCGACTAAAAAAGTATTTAGTCGGCCTATGTGGTTCATTTGCTGACTACCGTTCCCAACCAAAAACGTGGTCGGTATTTCTTTTTTTAGTCGGGAAATGCATAGGCGAAACACTTACTAAATAAGTGGTCGGGCAATGCATGGACTTTCGCCAACTAAATAACTGGTTGGGAAATGCATGGACTTTCGCCAACGAAATAACTGGTTGGGAAATGCAATGGACTTTTGCCTACTAAATAACTGGTTAGGGAATGCATAGGCGAAAGGGAATGCATGGACTTTCGCCTACTAAATAACTGGTTGGGGAATGCATAGGCGAAAGGGAATGCATGGACTTTCGCCTACTAAATAATTGGTCGGGGATTGTTTGCATCAGTTTGTACCCAAATGGTAAATGTTTAAATCCCAATTTTGCTTCCCCATTTGATTTACTGCCATATTACTATAAACAGTACTAAACAAACAAATTTTTGGATTTTGAGCTTGGGTTTGGATTTCAAGTTCATCACAAGAGGTAGGAAAAATGTCGTGTATGTGTGTGTATAGTCAAATTTGTGTTGAAACTCATCATCTCCTAGCTCCGATGTTGTTCTCTTCTTGATTTGGTGGATAACTCATCCCATTGTTGCTTAATTTCATGATGATGCTTGTAATTTGCATAAAACCCACTTCGCAACCAATTTCTAGTCCATTGCTTGTAATTTTGGGGGAAAACTAGCAAATCTTGTAGATTGGTGGTATGTTGTGTTGCTATATTGTTTGAACCTCTTTTGCATCTTACCATGTCCTTTTGGAACCAAGAAAATGCCCCAAAAGAAGCCCAATTGATTATCTCTTTACTTGGAAAATTTTGGATTTCGTACTATCCTATCGATCAATAGGACTTCATCACCTATCGATAGGAGCCTTTCCCCTTTCGTCTGACCAATCTGATGGCTGCCCTATCGATAGGACTTGATCTCCTATCGATAGGAGCCTTTGACGCCCTATCAATAGGACTTTACCTTCTATCAATAGGACTTTCTGATGCTTCAATAGTGGCCAATCTGATCTGCGTCCTATAAATAGGACCTAACCTCCTATCGATAGAACACCTTTTTTTTTTTTGAAAAATTTCTTGAATCGTGATCCGTTCATTGCGGCTCATTTGTGTAAGTTTTTGGTCACGTATTAAGGTCCGGAAGAGTCACTTTGACACCCATGACACTCGGGTTGAAATTACCTTTATGGACACGTTCGGGTAACACGAAACACGAGGTTGGCGTGAAACCAACATATGAAATTAAGGTGATGAGACACATGGACACCGTAATGATATTAATGAGCATGAAATGGAGTTTGGAATGTGGTAATGATGACTTGGGGCCCGAAAGAATATGTCCGGAGTGACACAGGGCCCAAAAAGGGTATGCCCGGAGTGACACGAGGCCTTTATGGTATGCCCGGAGTGCCACGGGATCTATATGGCATGCCCGGAGAAAAAAAATGAAATGTTTAAAAGGAATGTGATGAATATGATAAACTTGTGGGACACATGTGACGTGTCGGCTGTATGTCGGGTACGAGAGACGATCGTAGATGGAATCTAGTAGCTTATGTGTTACCTTTAACCATTTAAACTCTCTCTCTTAACTCTTGTACTTGGCCTATGCTTTCTTGTCTATCGCTCATATACACTTCATTGCATTTAGGATTGTTAGACTTTTCTCTACTGAGCTAGTGTAGCTTTTTTTTTTTTGAACAGAGCTAGTGTAGCTCAACCTATCAATTTTCAGGTATCCATCAAGGAGCATGACATGGAGTGCTTGGAGTGCATGCATGCATTGGTTTTGAAAGCTAAATGGAGGGGTTACTTAGTCATCTTAGAACTCGTATTTTTGTTAAGATGATTTTGTAACTTGATTAAGTTTTCTCTTTTGACATTGGGTTGTAAACACACTTAAAACTTATGTGTTTGCATATTGGGGTATACGGGTACCCTTATAATATTGTAACCTGATGATTTTGACTTTTTTTATATCTTATGTGGAATTTGACGTGGCTCGTGGACTTGTTGACCGTAGACTTGGAATTTCTTAATAAATTATCCTTTAAATTTCGAGGGCATGAAAACTTGGTATCAGAGCTTTAGGTTCGAAAACTTAGGAACCGTGGGGAGACTTAGAGTCTCAGGGCTTAAACCATTGCATTATCCTTCAAAAAAAAAATGTTTCTCATTCATTGTGTGCTTGTATGACATTCATAAAGATAGTATCTCAGTATCGTCGTACTTGTGAGTTGAAGCATATCGCTGAGTTGAACACCTGCGTTGAGAGAGCATTGGAAAACCAAAGGCCTTGACCTCATCATGTATGTTGAGATAGCGTTGGAACACCTGTATTGTTTTGACTTGTGTCGGGGAAAAAAGGTTTAACCTCTTAAGAAAGTGAATATGCTGTTTGTCGTAATTATGTCTCTTGTAGTAAAAGTTGGTGAAAATTTTCTCATTTTGTTGTGGTGGTTTAAGAATGATCTGGAGGGTTGATTTGAAGAGTGACTGGCCAACACACTTCAAAACAAACCTCTGATGTCACTCTATTACCACAAGTGGGTGTGTGGAGGTGTGTAAAGCAGTACGTACGGTAGAGTAAGTGTCGATATTAATGAGCATATTATATTTTTACTTAGTAGGCGTATGAATCTGCATTTAATTTATGTGATGAGTGCTTAATGTGATTGGAAATGAAGACATGAAAGTTAAAATACATGCTCAGTAAATTTAGTACTGTTTCTTGCTTGAAGATGTTACAATTTTCTTTGGTATCGTTACAATTTGTTGAGAGCTATCATTATTTGGAGTCGGAGGACTTGTTTGTTGTAAAATGCGGAGGTTTGGGGTCTCAGTTGACTAGGTATTTCTTGTTTGAGATTGACTTGGTTGTTGAGGTTGAAATCTGTGGCTATGCTGATTATAGTAGGACTCCCTTTAGCTTCTGACTGCGAAATTGTAAAAAAGAACTTTTTATAGTGCATCGCAATATGGTACGCATGTTTACAAATACCTTGGTTTTAGATATGGTTGGGTGATGACGTTAAATATAAGAGTACTTATCCGCGGTATGGGTTAAAAAAAAATATATATATATATATTTTTTATCCGGGTTTGGGAAAGGGGTTTCTATTCATTTATTGAGATTAGACTTGGTAAGCTTTGGCATGTTGAATCCTCCTTTAGTATTGGTACTTGAGTTTTTCCGTAACTACCTAAGAGTTGTGAATCGTCTTTATTGATAATGGAATATCCACAGGTTCGACATCTAATAGTATATGATCCTTGGTACCAGTAAGGACTGTATTCTCTTAAATATTGGGGGAATTGTATAGGAAGAGTTTTATTGGAAGAGTTGGCGGGATTCAGTTGTTTGAGCAACTAGACTAAGGGGAATGTTTTCACAGTTGGGTTTTTCCAGATTGATTTGTTGATTGTTGATGATTAGGCTATGAGTAGATGAGTATATGTATTGTTGGAAAATTTGGACCAATGCATTGGCAATAATCTTGAGGTTTAGGGCGTGAGCATTTAGGTTGCCCTCGATTCATAGAGGTGGGGTATTTAATTTGTGGTTGTGTTTCGTTTATGCGACAGTTAACTAGAAGTATGAGCAGTTGTAGTGAGATTTTGAGTTTAGTTTATATTACTTTCTTGGATTGTGAAAATGTTATGTTGAGAAACAGCGAGATGAGAATCACTAGGCGTTGTGTAGGGGCATGTGGTTGTTGTTCACTTGGGTCCTTGGTAGTTTAAAGCTCTAAATCTATAAGTTATGGTTATCGGTGCACTTACTTAGTAAAAACTAGGTAGAGGGGTGATGTCGAGGCTAAGATGGGAGGATATCGTCAAAAGTGGGAGTGTTGTACATAATTAGTTTGTTAGTTGTGAAACAAGTTGACGAGCTTAAGGCCACGATAGAAATTATGCGTAAATGGAGGGTGACAACTAGGTGGATATTGTAGTGGTGATAACACAGATTGAAGTTGTGGGGTCTGGTAAAGGTTATGGGTGAGAACACGAGGGATCCGGGGCGTCTTTCTAGATGACATGAGTGGAATTATTTCGTTTAACTTTCAAATTCGTTGATGTTTATCTTGTGCTCTACTTGGGATATATAGATTTGATGGGAATGTAATGAGGAAATTGGGTTAGATACTGCTGATGAATATGAGACTATACAAAAAGGAGACATGAGGATTTGATTAGTAGCTAAGGTTGTACCAGGGTTTCGACAGTTTTGATTGGAACTAAGGAACAAGAGGTAATCTATGGAATAATAGGACTAATGAAAACAAGTGTATATCTACGAGGACTAAGGAGTTAGAGGATAGAAATTGGTGCTTGGAGGTAATAGAGGGGATATCGACAGTCGTAGAAGTTGAAATAGCTTGGTCAACAGAGTTTGGGTCAGGCGTTGGTGCATTTGGTGCTCCACAATTTCGAACTAGGTCGGCGATTAGATGAGTTTTAGTTATCCTGAATTGAAGAAGAAATTATTGAGGGACAAGGGTTTTGGTTCAGATGTGTATATTTTTGCAAATTGCTGATGATTTGTGTCTAGGACGATAGTATGAGTTTATGATTGAGAGACTTATGTGTACTTTTGAATAATTTGGCGGTGGTAGAATTTGATAAGAAAGAAAGAATTTCATGACTAGAAAGTGGATGAGTAGGCTCCGGTGAGAAAACCGAGGGCAGGTTGCGAGTTTAGTCAGGTTGGAGTTCGATGTTCTAGTGTGAGGCACAAATGAGATTAGAACTGTACGGAAACTAGATTGTTTGGGAGCCCAGTATACAATGGTATGAGACGATAGATAGAATGTGTGTGTACAAATCAATGTTGACTTGTCCTTCCTTGTACATGATTGGGGTGATAATATTACTAATCATTGAGGGTGCGTGTGCAGTTTAGGATTGTTTTGTCGGTTATTACACGGTGAATGACTAGAAGATTTCTTTTAAGAATTAAGCTAGGAATGTAGGATGAAATGAAGTTGTACCTATGCGGTTTTTGTTAGAAAGCTGAGATGAGTTATTTTCTTCGATGTTAATGTAGTAAGATGGAGTTTCAAGCGGCAAATGATTATGTGTTTTCAAAATTTACCATAATGTTGGGATGCGTATGTAAGATTAGATGACATTAACAGGGTTGAGATCTGGTTTGTTAGAATTCGAGAAGCTAGAGAAGTCAATGAGACACTTAGAGCAAATGATGTATGGGGTTAACTAGGGTGTGAATCTGGTTTTGGAGGTTAGTTTGGGGTGAAGTCGAAAGCATTGGGTTGTGATGATTTAGATAAACAGACTTGGAAAGCCTTGGTGCCGAATGTCATAGTTATGGGTCATGATTGTTTTTAGTATCAAAATTCCTCAACTAGTAGCTACTGTGGATGAATTTCTAAGTACCTTATAGAGTGTAATGAACGTATGAGCTAAAATAGACCTAAATTAAGATTGAGTTGAGTATTGAGTCTTGGTGAAGGACGTTGTGAGATAGAGAAATTGTTTGGCTTGGTTGGTCATGTTGATACTTGAGAATTTGGTGAAAGGATTTGAAGTACCTGTGTGGTAAAACTTATACGTGTTTGATTTTGTTTGTTGAGGAGATAAGTACATTGAAAATGGTTGGGAATAGAGTTAAATGGTATCGCTGAGGATATTCGAATTTTTAGGTAATATTTATTAGTATTTGTTGAGATAATGAGGAGTTACTAGGATGAAGTCTAGAAGTACTAGTAGCTTATGTGATCAAGGGATGTGTTAATGTCATAACCTAGAGGGAGAAGTACTGGAATGTTTGAGCAATTAAAATTTAGGATGATTGGGGGACGATGGTATGGTTTGATAAGATGGAATTTACTAATAGAACATAGGTGTGTTAGGATATTTGGATGCAAATAGAGTGTGCTTGGCATTGAAACCTTTGGGGAGCTAACCTTTACTGTCGACATTTGAGGTTGATTATCATGGTGTTGTTAGAGCTGCTGTAGTTTGAGGAATCTAGATCAAAGTGCACAGGGTTGATTTTCCTGGTTGGTGTTAATGGGAATGGTGGAGAGTTTGGCTTTTATAAATAGATTTCTACACTTAAGAGCTTTAGTTTATGATTGGGTCATGAAATAGAATGTTTTGGGAATTATGGATCGATTAGAATTTTGAATAGAAGACAAAAAAAGGAGACACATGGTAGACAAGAAATATGCATAGTGAGTCTAGAGAATCCATATTAGAAAGAGATTAGAACTTTTGAGTTATGGTTTTGCACTCGGGGATAGTTTAAACCTAGTGTTCTGTACATCGTAATGACCCGAAGTTTAATTAGAAACCAATACGTATACTAAAAGTGAGCGAGTAGGTGTTGCGGGGGAAAAGTCTGTACGACTAGAACAGTCGTTGTGTAATAACCTTGGTAGCGAGGAGCTGACATGGAAATGAAGGATGAGATAAAAGAAAGGTATCCGAGTTTATTATCGGTTTGGTCTATGTGAGTATGGTGTTAAGTTTCGTGTTTACGAGTTGTGATATTGAATACAAGTTGCATATCATGATTTAATGTGTCGATCATTGAATAGCTTTGTTGTATGAAATTTTGCAGACAAAATTTTTCTAAGGAGGGCAGAATGTAAGGACCTGTGTTTTTAAAATAATTTTTTGAAAATAATGTTGGAGAAATGTGAGAAGTGTTTAAAAATGCAAAATGGGGTCAATGTGAGGTTGGTATATGCACTTGGGTGTCCTTGCAATGCATTAGAAACATGAGGGGTGAAAGTACAATTTGTGGGTTTGCTTTTAAACTTGTGGCTAGGTATTTGTTTTGGAGAAAAAAAAATCTCCCTTCCTCCCAAAAACCACAGACTCTCTCTCTCTCTCTCTCTCTCTCTCTCTCTCTCTCTACTCCTCCATTGAAGTCTCACTCCATCCCTCTCACCAACCTCCATAAAAACCAAGTCTCCAACTAAAACCCCTTCATTAAACCTTCCTAAAATCGCGCGATCTACGCATTGGTGTACTTTTTTCCTACTGGTGTTTGAAGAATTCTCTTTTGGATTTTGAGCTTGGGTTTGGATTTCTAACTCTTCTAAGTGTAAATGAGGTGTATGTGTGTGTATAGTCAAATTTGTGTTGAAACTCATCATCTCCTAGCTCCGATGTTGTTTGCTTCTTGATTTGGTGGATAACCCATCCCATTGTTGCGTAATTTCATGGTGATGCTTGTAATTTGCATTAAACCCACTTTGCAACCAATTTTTAGTCCATTGCTTTGAATTTTGGGGGAAAACTAGCAAATCTTGTAGATTGGTGGTATGTTGTGTTGCTATATTGTTTGAACCTCTTTTGCATCTTACCATGTCCTTTTGGAACCAAGAAAATGCCCCAAAAGAAGCCCCATTGATTCTCTCTTCACTTGGAAAATTTTCAATTTCGTACTGTCCTATCGATAGGACTTCATCATCTATCGATAGGAGCCTTTCCCCTTTTGTCTGGCCAATCTGATGGCTGCCCTATTGATAGGACTTGATCTCCTATCGATAGGAGCCTCTGACGCCCTATCAATAGGACTTTACCTTCTATCAATAGGACTTTCTGATGCTTCAATAGTGGCCAATCTGATCTGCGTCCTATCAATAGGACCTAACCTCCAATCGATAGAACACCTTTTTTTTTTTTTGAAAAATTTCTTGAATCACAATCCGTTCATTGTGGCTCGTTTGTGTAAGTTGTTGGTCACGTAATAAGGTCCGGAAGAGTCACTTTGACACCCATGACACTCGGGTTGAAATTACCTTTATGGACATGTTCAAGTAACACGAAACACAAGGTTGGCGTGAAACCAACATATGAAATTAAGGTGATGAGTCACATAGACACCGTAATGATATTAATGAGCATGAAATGGAGTTTGGAATGTGGTAATGATGACACGGGGCCCGAAAGGGTATGCCCGGAGTGACACGGAGCCTTTATGGTATGCCCAGAGTGACACGGGGTCTATATGGCATGCCCGGAGAAAAAAAATGAAATGTTTAAAAGGAATGTGATGAATATGATAAACTTGTTGGACACATGTGACGTGTCGGCTGTGTGTCGGGTACGAGAGACGATCGTAGATGGAATCTAGTAGCTTATGTGTTACCTTTAACCATTTAAACTCTCTCTCTTAACTCTTGTACTTGGCCTATGCTTTCTTGTCTATCGCTCATATACACTTCATTGCATTTAGGATTGTTAGACTTTTCTCTACTGGGCTAGTGTAGCTGAACCTATCAATTTTCAGGTATCCATCAAGGAGCATGACATGGAGTGCTTGGAGTGCATGCTTGCATAGGTTTTGAAAGCTAAATGGAGGGGTTACTTAGTCATCTTAGAACTTGTATTTTTGTTAAGATGATTTTGTAACTTGATTAAGTTTTCTCTTTTGACATTGGATTGTAAACACACTTAAAACTTATGTGTTTGCATATTGGGGTTTACGGGTACCCTTATAATATTGTAACCTGTTGATTTTGACTTTTCTATATCTTATGTGGAATTTGACGTGGCTCGTGAACTTGTTGACCGTAGACGTGGAATTTCTTAATAAATTATCCTTTAAATTTCGAGGGCGTGACATCTACTTCCATAATTGTGGTCATATATTGAACATAATTGTAAATTGGTTGACACCTCATGTATTTTACCTCCACTTTCTTAAGATAAAATTAGCGCCACTTAGCCAAAAATTTAAAACATTTGACATTTTCAAAGGAAAGGACAAAGAACTTTTGTAATCGAACATAAAGACAAAAACATTTTATATTTTTAAAGGGAAGGACAAGGAACTTTTGCAACGAAACATAAAGACAAAAAAAGAAGAAGTGAAATGTCACTAATTTTTAAAAGCTCTAATTCCGTATAGAAAATTCAAAAAATCAACCAACTAGACAATTAGCAACTTTTCAAACAAGTGAAAAGCTTTCTAATCATTCTAAAAATGTATAGAAGCAGCGAGCCCAGAATCTTGAATCGAACAGGTAGACCCTCTGAATTCTACTTCAGCTAAAGGCATAATTAAGCATCGTCCTTTCTCTCTCTACCCTCTCTTCCCCTCCAGCAAAAACTCGGGTTTCCTCTTGGGGGAGTTGGGCCGCTGCCTCCTCCCCCCTCCTCCCTTCCCTTTCCACCCCTCCTCAACCTCTCTTTTCCTCTACTCTCTGTCCAGTGTATCTACTTCGATTAAGGCAAAACTTGGTTGCTTTTCAGGCAAACGTCTCTCTGGCGTTTTTGGCTTCCGGCCCTCATTTGGTGGGCATTTCCATCTGTTTCAAACTGCGCACCCTCAGATCTGGAGCTAGTGGTTGGCGGTAAGGCAATAAGGGTGAGTTTGGGTAGGGTTTTGATGAGTTCTTTAGTTTGTGAGCTGTGTTCGTGGTTCCCGGGTGGGTCCTCTCAATCTAGTGGTTTACTGGTTTGGTTTTCCAAATCCAGTTGGGCAAGTGGTGGGCAATAATTTCTTTAAGTTCCCTCTTAGTTTTGGGTTAATTTGTTTGTTCTACTTGCTTGTTAGGACCCTCGGAGTGTAATTGCCCGCCGTGGTTGCGAGGACTTTGCCTACAGCGTAGGTGCGCCCATTATTTTGTGTGCGGTGATTCTTTGGCATTTACTAGAGATGACTTGCTCACGATTGGGCCGGCATTTGCACTCCCTGGACTTTATTTCCATCGGTTATGTTTGTTACCTTTGTTTTGGGCCTATGCTTACCCTAGGAAGCTAATTGTTTTGACTGCAAACTCCATGTATACCGCCCTATTCTGACGGTGTGAAGAAGAGTATTCGACTCGGTTTGGATCTTAATAGTTAGTCTTCCTTTTTATGCGTTCATTGTTTATAGACCCTCTTCATTGTATTTGGATGGAAATTTGTAAATGCCTTATGGCTTTGATGAAATGATATTATTTCTCTTGGATAAAAAAAAATATCCTAAAAATGTATGATAATAGATCAAATTCATAGTGAAAACCAGTGAAACCTCACTAACCATGATTATTTCTCACCATCCGAAAGGATAAGAAAGCATAAATTCTATTTTAAAAAATCAATGACATTTCACTCATTTTTAAAAGTTATAATTTCCTATAGATCAAGAGCCCACGTCTCCCATTGCAGTTGCTAATTGATTAATTTGATTGAAATTCATTAACAGACTACTGAATATACACAAAAATCGAACATTATAATCCAGAGACCACAAAACTCATTCAAAATTGGATTGCAAATGGTCTCTAACTATTGGATCTGATCGTGAAATGCTCCCCGTTGCGTTGCGGAGCACTTCTTTAGTACTATGGAGCTCTCTCTAGAATGACTAACTGACTGAATGAAGGAGTATTGTGCCCGTTTCGTCTCGAAACTATTTAATCATACTCCATTCATTATCCATTTCTTAATTAAAGCCAACTGTGGTTTGTAAAATGATGAAGTGTTATTTATTTATTATTATTATTTATTTATGAAATCTCACTAATCAAAAAGTTAGTGAAATCTCACTAATCAATTAGTTAGTGAAATCTCACTAATCTTAAAAACTTCACGCCCATGGCAACCTTAGCTTGACGATTATTCGACACTTCAAAAACATGGAACCCAACTCTAACAAACTGCCACATTTCGCTCGTTGGTCATTGTCCAAGCTCTAATCCCTCGTGATCCTTCCAATGTTGCTCTCGATCTAGGAGACGATCTACTTCACATTCTCTAGTTGCAGCCAATTTACCAGTCGGCGGTGGCGCCGCCGCCTAGGCTCCGATCTTTTCCTCAAAAAGAGATGCTTTTGAAAAAACTGGTGGATATGGACGTTAGAAGGAATCAGTGTGGAGGAAGGATTCACCCAAGTTTGGGAAAGAAAGATGACAGAGAGTGAGAGAGGGGGTTTGGATTTTTTTTAATTTTTTTTGTGTGAGAGATATGGGTATTTATGTCCACAATAAAGAGAGAGTGGGTGTGTTTTGTCATTTTGTTAAATCAATATTAAAAACAATGTCATTTATGTTTGATTGCAAAAGTTCCTTGTCATTCCCTTCAAAAGGCAAAATATAGTATATTTATGACTAATTTTTTCATAAAATTACGTCATTGATTACTTGTCTATTTTTTAGTATTTACATTTAAACTCCATAGAAAAAAGTACTCCCTCCATCCCGAATTTCTTGTCCATTGACGGGCATGCGTGCCAATTTTCAATTACTTATATCTTTCAATCTATAATATTTTTTATAATTTTGAAAACTTTGTTTAATAAAACTCATCGAAAACTATCAAACGAGATTCATATTAAATATATATAACATTATACATTTAAAAATATATTTAAAAAAATTGAGGTGCTATGAATAGTGCAAGTAGACAAGAAATTTGGGATGGAGAGTGTATGCAACAACATCATTATAATTTAAATAGAAATCTATTGGCAGGTCCTATTATTTGGAATTTTGGCCCACCGGGTCCTGGGCTAAAATTTATTGCTGGAGAGGTCCTTGGGCAAAATATGGTTGGGGATTTTACTTTTTTGCCCATCCTCGTCGTCGTTACTCTTTGTTTTTACTAACCATTTAAGCACTTTTATAGGGTACCCTAGGATTTTAAGCACTTTCATAGGGCACCCTACAATTTAGGGTACCCTAAATTTAAAATGTACATTTCAGAATTTAGACCGTACATTTTAGAATTTAGACCGTATATTTAGAATTTAGACCCTACATTTAAGAATTTAGATTGTATATTTATAGTTTAGGGTACCCTACAGTTTGGGGTACCCTACAGTTTAGGATACCCTAAATTTAGAATGTACATTTTAGAATTTAGACCGTACATTTTAGAATTTAGACCGTATATTTAGAATCTAGATCGTACATTTAAGAATTTATACTGTATATTTAGAATTTAGGGTACCCTACAATTTAGGATACCCTAAATTTAGACTGTACATTTTAGAATTTAGACCGTATATTTAGAATTTAGACCGTACATTTAAGAATTTAGACTGTATATTTAGTATTTAGGGTACCCTACAGTTTAGGGTACCCTAAATTTAGAATGTACGTTTTAGAATTTAGACCGTACATTTTAGAATTTAGACCGTATATTTAGAATTTAGACCGTACATTTTAGAATTTAGACTGTATATTTAGAATTTAGACCGTACATTTAGAATTTAGACAGTACATTTAGATTTTAGGCATTTTCATAGGGTACCCTAGGGTTTAGGTTTAGGGTGCACTTTCCTATTATAAGTTTTTTTTTAGTGGTTTAGGTACTTTCATAGGGTACCCTAGGATTTTATGCACTTTCACAGGGTACCCTAGGATTTAGGTTTGGGTTTAGACACTTTCATAGGGTACCCTGGGGTAATTTCGGAAGAAAAAGTGTAAAACTTATACCCAAGACCTAGTGAACTATTGGGCTGGGCGCGCATCATTTGTTCCGGACCTTACAAGCAATACGACTTGTTTATAGTATCATTTGTGAAGGGGGTATTTTTGGAAGAATAGGGAAAAAGTTAGGTTGGGAGGCGCCTAATTTTGGCCAGGACCTTATGAGCTATAAGGCATCCCAGCCTAATTTTGGCCAGGACCTTATGAGCTATAAGGCAAATGAATAGGACCGGCCCACAAAAAACCCTAATTTAAATATAAGAAATATATTTTTACGGGTACAATTAACTTGGTACATGGGTATACCAAAATTTAGGTATAGAGGAACTGAGGTGCAAAATTCAACTCGAGGATGACCAAGTTCAATTTCAATGGCTCCAAATTAGGGGTGAAAAATGGCCCGGTAGTCCGCCCATCTTGGTCCCTTTTTTAGGGTTCGGGATAAATATTTAGGGTCATAGAGTTGGGCTGGGTTGGGATTTTAAACCTATTTACTAAATGAGTTGGGTTTGGAAATCGCTTGAAGCCCAGCCCGACACAACTAAAATATTCTAATTTTAATAGGATATATATATATATATATATATATATATATATATATATATATATAGGTGGATTTTCTAGTCCACACCTCCCGGAAATAAGAAAAACATGGTTTTTTTTGTGTTGCAAATTATTTTTGGAAAATCCGAGCCGTCCAATGTGTTCAGAAGGTGTTTTCAAGGGTCCACGTGGGAAATCTTCAAAAAAAAATACCGGGAAGGGCTTGATCCAAACAGTTTTTCGCAAAAACTGTATTTATATATTTTTGCGAAAACTGCTTGGATCAAGCCCTTCCCGGTATTTTTTTTTGAAGATTTTCCGCGAGTGACCCTTGAAAACACCTTCTGAACACATTGGACGGCTCGGATCGTCAAAAAAATTTTTGGATCATGGAGGTCCGGAAACGGGAGGTCCGGACTAGAAGCCCTCCCTATATATATATATATATATGTGTGTGTGTGTGTGTGTGTGTGTGTGTGTGTGTGTGTAGCCGGTATAAGTCCTAATTGCTTAGGGTTTTTCTTTCTTGAAGCGGTGCATCACCTTTTATTCAAGAGTAAATTTCAACTTTGTCTTCTTGCTCTTCAATAAAAAAAATTCTTATTAAAGAAGTGTGATCTTAAAAGAGTGATATCTGAGAGAAGTTTTGGCATGTTAAACCTTCACGGATGTTGGAGAGTTCCAACTTTTTGAGCACTACTATTAGAACCACATAGTTTTATGGGTCTGCTTTTAATAGTTTTGAGAATTTAGAACTTTAACCTTTTTTTTTTTCGATTGGCAACTTAGAACTTTAACTTACAGTTGTGAATTTTAATTTGTGATCATTAACTTCATTACACGTGGCTAACCATTTTTATTTTTTTTTATAGATTAGAGGGGAATAATTTAATATAGTAAAGTTAAAATAGAGAGTCTGATTTTGTGAGTTTTTGATAAAGTGACTTGCTAATTTATAAAAGGTGTTTTTGAAGTTAAATTTGGTGAAAATTTTGGGTAGGCTGATAATGATGCTCTAAGCAATTCATGAGGTAATCAAACGACCTTTTTTTTTTTTTTTTTCTTTTTTTCTTCTATCTATCCTATTATTTATTTTCAATCATGTTATTTTAGTTAGTTAGTGTCTTCATGATATGATTGCTTCCATTAAATTTTCATAATTGGGACATTCCCTTTTCCCAGTCCACCTCATTTTTCAATTTTCTTTGGTCCCTGTACTCCATCTCTTGTATAAATATATGATTTTGTTGTAACTACAAAATGCAATATATTATTCTCTTCCGAATATATTCTAACGAAACAAATAAATTGTTGGGCATGTGTATTTTTCAAAGGGTTCTTCAAAACACTTTGTCCCACATTGGCTAGCTACAAAACATTTTTGCTCCTTATATGTGTGAAGGCCTTAATGACTACTCATTAATCAGCTAGGCCCAACAGAGGCCTCACGCGAACACAAAATGGGCCAAGGTCAAAGCCAATTTGGGAATCCGATTCGTTAACTAGTTAATTGGGTGGGTACGCGTTGCGAACCTAGCGTGCAGGGGGTGCAAATCCCCGTATTTAGAGCTTGCACCGATAAAGATTTTTTCTTAGTGCAAATGATTTTTTGGTAAATTACAGTAGATTGCCTATAAAAGGGAGCTGTTCTCCAGCCATTTAACACACACCGAAAAAAATATTTTCGTATACAAAATTCAGAGAGCAAGAAGGTTGATTGCGATTTGATTTTCCGGTATTCTTCTGTGCAAGGAAGATCGAGACAGATGATGTATTCTGGGCTATTTTATCCTGGAGACGGCGTGGCTGTTACTGCTTGCACAGTGAGGGCGGAGCCGCGGAAAGTCTTAAAGAGAGCGACCTAGTCCACGACTCAACCCAAAACAACAACTAATTTCGTTCTGGTATTTTTGTTCTTCAATACAGATTGCGAGGTAAAAAGTTCCATATTTTTTTACAGTAATTCCAACATAAATAAATAATTAAGTAAATCAAATGTAGCTGAAAAAAAATTCAAGTAAAATTCCACACAGGTTGGACAAGGTCTAAAAATGAGCTCAAAAGGATTATCCGGGTGTCATGCTATGCTATAGGTCCATTAATTGTAGTGCAAATGGAAACATAAGTGCATTGTATCTATCAGGTTCAACATTTTGGATCCCAAAAGAGAATTATTATACAAAACGTGATGGTCAACTGTCCCCGTTATCATTGCCACAAACCGGATCTTAATTTAGAAACAAACATAGAAAAATAGTGTTGACCATTGATAGAGAGGAGTTGTTTGATAACACAAATTAATATATTTACCAATAAGAAATTACATAAGTAGGTTAAGGGCGTGTTCTTCAACCGATTTTTGGGACATAAAATCTCACATTTTATGACACTCCAATCTCAACACATAAAATGTAAAAGTAATTTTATGAGATTTTCATAAAATTCTCCTAAAATCTATAGGAAAACCACTACATTTTATTAGTTGGGAAAACAACTTCATTTTATCACCCCTCCATAAAATGTTCATTTTATGAGATTTTCATAAAATGCACCTAAAATCTATAGGAGAACAAGGCCTAATTTGATAATCACGATTTATGTTATTCAAAACTTAGATCCCTAGCTCGTAAATATAGGCTAATTTTAAAATTTAAGATCCTAGATTCCTTTTGCTTTACTTAATATAGAATTAACTTTTCAGTACTCATAACCCTCCATTACTACTGCCACCACGATTACAGTATCAACATGGCCTAAAGGATTTTTAGTTCTTTAGGACTAATCTTAAAATTGTGCCCTTAAAGAGCAATGTTAGAAAACCGAACCGGTGAGTGGACTGGTTGAACTACGGTCGAGCCAAAATTGAACCGTGACGTCATAATTATATAAAAATATTAATAATACTATAAAATAACCAAAATAAAAATATAAAAGGCATACAAATATATGCGAAAATATCAGAATTGCATATATTTCCCTCATGTTTTGGAGTGAAAGATGAGCAAAGTAACCAAATTGATCTTAAATGAAGAGGAGGCCGCATTGGCAATCTCCAAAATCATTGGTGAAGATTATATGGGAGAAGATGAAGAGGTTATTAGCAAACTGATGACCAATAATCTGTAACTCTATCAGTATGAAGATTTTATCATGGAATATAATGGGTTTGGGAAGAAAGGAAAAAAGGGGTAGACTAAAAAAGTTGCTTCGGGACAGAGGGGTGGACTTGATATCACTGACCGGAACACATCTACTGATGCTTTGAAGATAAGATTTGCATTGTGGGTGAAACCAAAATCTGGTGGAAGGGGGTTCTCAATCATTGAGGGGCATTTCGGGTGCTATTTAATTTGCTTTTGCTGTTCTGCTATCTTAAACATTGTTCTTGTATTTTGTTAGTTGGCTCCTTGCTAACTTCCAGGGTTGTCTTTGGGGTTCTAGCGAGGCTTTGTCTCCTCCTAGCGTTGTTCTCCCCTTCACTTCCCTTTTAATCTTTGTTTTCTTTCAAAGATTAATAAAAAAAATTACCGTTCAAAAAAAAAGTAACCAAGCATTCTTCAAAAAGACGCCTTCAAGGCATACGAATCCCACGTCGGTGGGGAGGTAGAGATGAAGGCAAACAAAGGGCAATAAATGCATAACAAAGACCACTAAATAGAAGCAGCCCTGCACCCCCCCTCCCCCACCGACGCTTTTATTTAGTCAAGGGGAAAGGGGATGAGGGGGCCGGATTAATTAGTCGGGGTGGTTTTTGGTGCCACCAAACGAGGGATATGGTGTGGAAGAGGGACGAGGGGCAGCTGGATTATTTAGTCAGGGGCCTTGTACTGCATCCGAACGGGCTCTTAGGTTTCATGAGGAATGTATAGCTGGCAATCAAAGCAGAGTAAGTTCAAGCTGTTTTTGGGCCTTTTTTTTTATTGGGTAAAAAAGATTGCTATTCAAGCCTAATATAAAAAATTATAAGAGTGCCCCTAAAATTTTGTGGTTTTGGGAAGGCCTAGGGCTTGGGCCGGCCCTGTTAATTTAACTTTTACTGTTAAAACCACAACCACACTACAACCAAAACGACCTCCATCTTTCAACCACTATCACCAATACAACAACGAACAACTCTCAGCCACCCAGAGGCGGCTCCACCTTAGAGTGAGGGTGGTCGCCCAAACACACTGGGTTTTTTTTGTTAGGAATATATGTAATTTTTAAATTTTTATTTATTTTTTTGTCATTTTGAACACCCTATCCAAAATGTTTTTGAACAAATAAGCCCACAAAATATTTGAATACCAACCCAATTAGAGCCCATCCTAAAATAAAAAAGGAAAAGAGAAAAGAGAAAATAAAAAGAATAGAATAGAAACGGGAAACATATGGGTTTTGATAATTCCGGACCCCCTGTCCGACCTTGGTGGGAAGAAACTTGAAAAATAATGTAGGGAAGTAGTATATTTTTTATCCGAAAATTACACATTTTTTTCGTAGGGAAGTACTTTATTTTTACTGTGAAAAAAGGAATTTTTAAACACGGGAAGTGGGACTTTAACCCCGTTAAAGATCTTGATTAGTTCTTTAATTTAGTATGAGAAAAGTAAAAAACAAAAAAACATGTACGAGAGTACTTTTTTTTTTATCAAAAAATTACACGTTTTTTCGTAGGAAAGTAATTGTTTGTGGAGAAAAGGATTTTTTTTTTTTAACGGGGAAAGTGGGGTAAACTCCGTTAAAGTACTTCCCTACGAAAAAAAGCATGTAATTTTTTAAATAAAAAATAAATTACTCCCGTATATTATTTTTAAAAAAATTTCGCACGAAATTAAAGATCTCAATTAGTTCCCTAATTTGTTGCGAAAAAAAAAAAATCATGTACGAGAGTGCTTTATTTTTTGATCCGAAAATTAAAGGGTTTTTTTTTTTTATATCGAGAAGTACTTTATTTGGTGGCATTTGTTGATATTAGTAGATCTTTCTTTGTATGTATAGTTATGGTTTCTCGATGACCGTAGTAGAATTTCTCAACACCCTCGCAAGAATTCCTGGAGCCGCCATTGCAGCCACCTTCCACCTCTACAACCCCGTTCACCACCGCAACAACCCACCACTTGTCATCCTCATAATCATCACTACCTCTGCTACAACAACCACCAATTCTCCACCAACCATGACTCATGACCACTATTTTTGCACTACCTTATGCTGCTACAACCATCCTATCCCTTTACCTCCATGATCTTAAAGGAAAGCTCTACTATAATATTAACAAATATACTTCTACTGATACCTATATGGACACAATTAAAGACTATTCTAAAAAGCTTGTTACTGCTGGAAATCCTATGAATGATGAGAATTTGGTTTTTCATACCGTAAATTTGATTAGTTCTTTAATTTAGTATGAGAAAAGTAAAAAACAAAAAAACATGTACGAGAGTACTTTTTTTTTATCAAAAAATTACACGTTTTTTCGTAGGAAAGTAATTGTTTGTGGAGAAAAGGATTTTTTTTTTTTTTTTTTTTAACGGGGAAAGTGGGGTAAACTCCGTTAAAGTACTTCCCTACGAAAAAAAGCATGTAATTTTTTAAATAAAAAATAAATTACTCCCGTATATTATTTTTAAAAAAATTTCGCACGAAATTAAAGATCTCAATTAGTTCCCTAATCTGTTGCGAAAAAAAAAAAATCATGTACGAGAGTGCTTTATTTTTTGATCCGAAAATTAAAGGGTTTTTTTTTTTTATATCGAGAAGTACTTTATTTGGTGGCATTTGTTGATATTAGTAGATCTTTCTTTGTATGTATAGTTATGGTTTCTCGATGACCGTAGTAGAATTTCTCAACACCCTCGCAAGAATTCCTGGAGCCGCCATTGCAGCCACCTTCCACCTCTACAACCCCGTTCACCACCGCAACAACCCACCACTTGTCATCCTCATAATCATCACTACCTCTGCTACAACAACCACCAATTCTCCACCAACCATGACTCATGACCACTATTTTTGCACTACCTTATGCTGCTACAACCATCCTATCCCTTTACCTCCATGATCTTAAAGGAAAGCTCTACTATAATATTAACAAATATACTTCTACTGATACCTATATGGACACAATTAAAGACTATTCTAAAAAGCTTGTTACTGCTGGAAATCCTATGAATGATGAGAATTTGGTTTTTCATACCGTAAATTGCTTGTCTCAAGAATTTTGTGGTTTTAAAGACTGCTATCAGGATAAAAAGTGTTGGTAAAGTCAAATTTGATGAGTTAGTTGCAATGTTGAATGGTGAAGAGTTAGATGCACATAAGGATTCTTCTTCTTAAGTTGATACAACTTCTATTTTTAGAGAATCTATTGAGTTGTGGTTCACAACAAACTTTATCTCAACCATCAAATTATATACATTTGAGATCACAGTCACACTACATTTTCATATGCCTTCTTCTACTATTATGCCTCAACAAAAAATTTCTCAACCTGTGATATCACATAATGGAACCCAAAATGTTATGCCTGGTGTGTCTCAAACTGGTATGGTCTCAACTCAATCTTTCCCTCATATGCAATCCATTTGGTCAACTTTAGTGTAGTTTCTGATTCTCGAGGTTTCAATCGAGGTAAAAGTGGTAGAGGTTCAAGGTTTCAAAGATAACCTTGCGATATTTGTTGAAAGATCAATCATTCTACAAACTTTTGCTATTACAGACCGACTTTTAACTATCATTCTACTCTAATTTTGCATCGTCACGGAGGAATGGTTCCTTTTATTCTGGTTATCCCAGTCCATTTAATTCTACTGGACCTACTGGCTCTTCTTATGGCTACAATTCTTATTTTGGTCAAGGTTTTCCTTAACCTTTAAAATACTCATTCAGTTGGTCAAGTTGGACATATTGGACTAGGGTCGGTAAAGGAACCTTACGATATTTGTGGAAAGAACAATCGTTCTACAACTTTTGCTATTACAGACCGACTTTTAACTATCATTCCACTCTTATTTTTGCACCGTCACGGAGGAATGGTTCCTTTTATTTTGGTTATCCCAATCCATTTAATTCTACTGGACCTACTGGCTCTTCTTATGGCTACAATTCTTATTTTGGTGAAGGTTTTCCTCAACCTTCAAAATAAACAGATTCAGTTGGTCAAGTTGGACATATTGGACAAGGGTCAGTAAAGGAGTTGGACAAGGTGTCGGGTATTGCGGTGTTCTTGAGAGTCGTCCTCAGTCTAATATGGTTGGTGGTAGTACTGCATTTCCTCAGCTCGTGTTGCAAATTTTCAAACTCAATTTCAATGCCTGATTATCATGGATCTGTTGTTGCCCAAAATACTCCTGGAACTTTTGGCTTACAATCTTCTTCATCACCACAGTAGTGGTATTTTGACAGTGGAACCACAAACATATTATCAATGATTTGACAAACATCATGCAACCTCAGTTCTTGGGCTAGTCCCTTCGGCTATTTTAAATTTCTCCAACCCTTGGTTGGAGTCCCCGCCCCTCTCCTCCCATCTTGATGTACCCTTTATCAAGATTTCTTTAATAAACTTTTTGCCTATAAAAAAAAAAACTCTTTATTTGGTGCTGCATCTTCTGCTATGCTTTTGGCATAGGAGACTAGTCACCCTATTACTTCTTTGTTCAATTCTTTAATAAAGCAGAACATTTTAAATTTCTCCAACCCTTGATTGGAGTCCCCTTCCCTCTTCCCCATCTTAATATACCCTTTGTCAAGATTTCTTTAATAAACTTTTTGCCTATTGAAAAAAAAAAAACTCTTTACTTGGTGCTGCATCTTCTGCTATGCTTTTGGCATAGGAGACTAGTCATCCTATTACTTCTCTGTTCAATGCTTTAATAAAGCAGAACATTTTACATGTAATAAAATCTCCTTCCGTTTCATGTAATAATTGTCACATGGTCAAAAGTCATAAATTGCAATTGTCACTTTCTGAGACAAAGAATACTTCCCCTCCTCAATTAGTCCATATGGATGTGTGGAGAGACCTGTACTCATTCCTTCTTATAAAGGATGTAGGTATTATCTTCTTATAATAGATGATTTTATTAGATTTTGCTGGCTCTTTCCTTTACATTATAACTATGACATCAAGGACACTCTAGTTGAGTTCAAATCATATGTCAATACTCTATTCAAAACCTATATTCAAATTGTTAGGAGTGACAATGGGCGGAGTTCATTAATAGCTTCTTGTCTCTATAGTTTCTCACTGCTAGTTTCATTAGACCTCATGTCCTAACACGCCTCAACAAAATGGCACAGTTGAGAGAAAACACAGGTATTTGATTGAAACTACTCTCACACTATTGCTTCAATTAGGTTTACCATTTAAGTTTTAGCTTGAAGCCCTATTGACTTCAATTTATTTAACCAATCGAATGCCTCATACCTCTTTGAACTTCCAAGTACCTTAAACTTTACTTTTTCATTCCTCACCAAATTACTTGTTTCTCATACCTTGTTAGAAATAGGATCATAACACCTATATTCATGGTTAAAACCGAATGCTCCACACAAATTATCTCCTAAACCTGTAGTTTGTATATTTTTTGGATATTGTGATTAAACCAAAGGATGTAGGTGTTATGATCCTATTTCTAATAAGGTTTACAGTTCTAGACATGTCAAATTTGTTTAGGATGAATTTCCATGTACATCTCTGTACGGGGATAAAATCCACGTAGGCCTGGATCACGTGCTTTCTTGGTACAACCCTAGATCTGCAAGACAAAAAAAGGATTAGAGCACCTTTGCCTCTCGTCGGCAAAGGCCCTCCGATGCCTAAGTTAGTATCTCGTACTTGTACTCACAAATCACTCAATGCATATGAAAGCAATTCACATCGTACCTTTCTTCATGGGCATAGCGTTGTATTTATAAGTGTAGATAGCTTGTTTGGCTAGGGCATCACGTTGCCCTTGTTTCCTATTTGCTTTAGGAATACTTTACCTAATAGGACTTCCCTATTAGATACAAATCCTGCAAGATCTCGTCTTGCAGCAGTCTTCCTTTCCATATAAGATTCCTCCCATATGTGGTACACTCCTAATCCCATTAGGATTTCTCATGTCAATCCCTTAATCCACGGGATGGCCCCTTATCACGTAAGGAACCGCTTAAGAATATTCTGGAATGTCTCACCGCCCTATACGTAGCGGTGTCGTGCTTCCACGTAGCTCGGCGTAACACGTACATAGCTCAGCTCATCTCGCCGAGCTGAATTGTGTATTCCAGAATGGTGCTAAGCTATATTCGTAGCCTACTTAGCTCGGTCGTGCTAGGGACACCCCTCTGTGACTCACGCCGAGCTAGTACATTCTGGTACTTTTAAATTTATTTCATTATCTAGCTTGACCTTATTCATGGTCAACCCCGCTCGGCATAGGGCTTAAGGATTCCCTATGTGGTGCCGAGCTACTCACCCTCTCGTGGTAGCTAATAAGGGCACGTGCTCTGCCTTCTCTGAGGGTAATTGAATTTTACCCACTCCAACTGCTCCCCAGCTCTGCCCACTGCTGTCTTTTATCAGCAGTGTGCAGAGCTTTAACAGTCCTTAATACTTTTACTGCACGCCTCCCCTTCACATGGGGGGGGGGGGGGGGGGGGGGCAAAATTGCTTTCGCGTTAAATGCGAAATGACCCGTTGGTCATCAAATAAGCCCAAATGACGTTTTTGCTGCCTTTTCTACTTTTTGAGGTTTTGGGCGGGATAATGATTACTTTCATTCCCCCCAAAACCCAAAAACCTCTATCTCTTCAGCTCCTCTCCTCACTTCCCTCACCAGAGACAGAAAATAGAGAGAGAGAGAAAGAGAAGAAAGCAGTCCACCATCTCCGCCGTTTTTAGAGCTCGTGTCCTGCAAAAACCATCTCCGCCCTTCATCATAAATCACCATTTTCGTTGGAGAACTCTCCTTTAAGACTTGTTTTCCTCGTGTAAGTGTTCTTTCCTAGACCACCACTAGTGTCTTTCTTTTTTTCCGTTTTCTGTCTTCATTTTCAATGTTTCTGGGTTTCAATAGTAGAAACCCTAATTATTTTTTATATGGGTAGACATAGGGCTCTTCTGAGTACCCCCGAAAAAATTGAAGAATTTCCTAGGAAATACGAAATTCCCGCCAACGTTCAATTTCTCCTGAATGAACGTGATGACCTTATCCAGTTTGGTCAGTCTAGAGACAAGATCTATATCCCCCTTATTTTTATTGTGGAAGGAGGTCTTAGGTTCCCTTTACACCCCTTCTTCAGGGAGGTCTGCAACCGGTGCAGACTTAACCCTATGTAGTTATGCCCTAATTTCGTTAGGGTGGTGATGGCACAGTTGCCCTCAAATGAACTTCTGGGACACCAACTGAATTGGTGTGACCTGCACTTTCTGCACAGTGTAGTTCCCACTGCTGAAGGTTCTTACTACTTCAAAGCCAGACATCCTGATCGAAAACTCATCACAGATCTTTCGAATTCGTCCAAGGGTGGAGGTGACGATTACCTTGTCATTACTGGCAATTGGGAGCCCAGAGACGCCGAGGGGAACACGATTGGGTTTTTCTACCCCATGGCCCTTGGCCACCCACGTTAGTATTTAGAACTTGCTATTTGATTCCTTGAGATTACCATTTGTGTATACTTGCTAATTGTTACCTCCTCGTGTTGTTCCCTTGTTAAGCAGCAGAGAACATAAACCAGAGCACCCGTCTGAACAATTCCTTGCTTCGTCGTGAGGAAATTGCATCAGCTCTGCTCTTTGCCTGTTTTGATCCCGTGCCAGTGGGCCGCGGCCGAGTAGCTCACATCATTCTTCACTACACTCCATCCTATTGGGGCGACATCAAGAGAGATGGTGAGCGTCGTACTAGGCGCCTCTGGCCTCCAGTGACTACACCAACGATCCCCCTTCCACCTACTGATCAAGGCCAAACATGTAGGCATAATCGAAGAGGTAGGAATGTTGGATCACTCGTTCCCGACTTAGGGCGGATCCCCAACAGCAAATCACGTTTGCTCATATCCCTGAGATTTCGACCGCCATCCCAATAATCACAACGGGAGGTTTTGAGCCGAGCACTTCCAGTAGGGTTGCAAGAGAAGAAGAAGAGGAAGAAAGGGAAGGGAGCAGACACCGCGCAACCATTGTCTCAATAGCCGAGCAATACGATCAGCTGTCAGACTCCTCGGGCTATTCTCCCTCTCCCGATTGCAACATGCCTCTTCAGCCTATAAGTCTGTTGGAAGAGCTCAACCTTGATGCTCTACCCTCTCGTGGTACAACGTCCCGTGCTCCTCTGGTGACTACTTCGACCGTCCCTTCAGCAGTGGTGACCTCCACCTCTTCCCAACAACAAAGGGATAAGAGGCCAGTGGATAGCCCTCCAGACATTTAGCCGCCTCTTCAAAGGCGAAGAACTGGGGACTCTAGTTCCAGCCATCCCGTGATCGACTCACCTCCTCTCGTGCAACCATGGGCTCCAACGCTTCCACAGCCACACCTCTTACCATGATCGACAAGGTCAATTCTGTCGACGTGGCTTACTGTGTCGCACGTGCTGCTCTCCTTCCTCTAGACATGGAGAGGGAGAAGAGCAATTGCTAGGGACTAGCAAAGTCCAAGTTGCGGGGTGTGATAGCAACGCTTATTTCATTCATTTTGATCACACACACGCGCCTTATATTGCTTTTTATGATTGACGTTGTGCATAGTGTTGTTTACTTGTTTTTGATAGTTTTAGGCTAAAGAAGTGAATAAGCACGTTTTGAAGTGCATTGGGAAGCATCCCAAGGAATCTGAGGGCCAATTGCCCCATGGCATCTGATGATCGAGCCTAAAGAGCCAAGGAATGAAGATTTGGCTAAGGCTTGAAAAGTTTAGAGATCACAAGAGCAAACCAGAAGGCTAAAGCCGTGTCCAAAGGCTTACAAAGATTCCTGGTGGAATCCGGGAGTATTCAAACATCCACGAGACCAAATGTCACCCCTCCCGAAGCCCGCACGATGATTTGAAGTGCTTTAGAAGAAGTCCGGAAGCAAACAAGGGCCAAGGGGTGACCAAAAGATGAAGATCAAGCTCTTAGGTAGTGTGTATCGATACCTCTCAAGGGAGGTATCGATACCTTTTGGTTCCCAAAAATGCAAACCTTTCTGTATCGATACCGATACCTTTTGGTTCCCAAAAATACAAACCTTTCTGTATTGATACAGACTTGTTTCCTGAGAATTTTTTGTAATAGGTATCGATACCTACCTAGCTTTCTAGCTATCGATACAAACTTGTTTCGGGTGACTTTAAAGTAGCTTTATCACTTTCCTTATATGGAAAGTTTGCCTTTTAGGTTACTTTTAGGATATTTGGAGGAGAGAAAGGGCTTTGTGTATATATAGCTCTCTCTCTCTCTCTCTCTCTCTCTCTCTCTCTCTCTTTAAAGTAGCTTTATCACTTTCCTTATATGGAAAGTTTGCCTTTTTAGGTTAATTTTAGGATATTTGGAGGAGAGAAAGGGCTTTGTGTATATATACCCTTCCTCTCTCTCTCTCTCTCTCTCTCTCTCTCTCTCTCTCTCTCTCTCTCTCTCTCTCTCATATTTCCCTTAGCTTTAGTTAACTTTAAGTAACATTTTCTCCATAGCTTTTCAAGCTTAATTTCCTTCATGTTTCATTTAATTTCTCGTTGTTTAATGTTGTAGTATGTACTTAGATCACTCTATAAATCAAGTTCGTTTTTATTAAATCATGTTTCATTTCCCTTATATTTCTAGTCTTATTTTCCATTATGGTGAGTGAGTAGTTTACATAGGCTTAGTCATGGGGTGATTAACACTCCATGACTTGGGTTTAATCAGCTCTTCTCGTTAAAAAGCACAAATTTCTTGATGTTCAAAGAATTAGGGTTTAGTTTTATGTACCAAAGTTTGAGTTTGTTAATCCCTTTGATCACACATAGCCAATGGCTTGTTCTACTTGGAACGTGTGATGCTTAGGGCGATTTCAATTTAAACATTTGCCAAATGGATCGAAAAACTCTAATCTTTGCTAAATACTTTTTTCTAGTCAAATGGTTTTAAGATCTAAATCTTCCGTTCGAGAGAATTTGACAATGTCCCGAGCCGGTAATCAAGAGAGGAACGGATTAGCCTTAGTTGTGGTTGTTAAACACCCCTAGACTTTGCCTTAGTTTAATTAGTCTTTTAAATCTTCCAAGTCGTTCTTGAAGTTAAGAGAATTCCATCAATCAAATCACAACATAGTTGGCCACTTTAAGGCTAAAAACTTCACTCGCAAGTCAAATTTCACGCAAAGTACATTCGGACTCTATGGATTCGACTCCGGTCTTACCGGGTATCATGCTACACGACACCTAGCCCTATGCTTCGGGCATCCTAAATTAAAACACAAATTGAGGTTGCAAGCAGAATTTGTCCCACATAGATTAATTATTACCCCGAAAGCTAGTATATGAGCCTGGGAGGCCTCTCCACTCATTGCCAATTGATTTTAAGTTGGATGCTTTAACAAATGTCAAGGTGCACAAAATAAATATGCACGCGTGCAGAGAGAGAGAGAGTTCTGCCAGAAAAGAAGATGTACCACAACAATATCAAAGGTGGAAGATCATTAATTTAGATGTTGGCTGTGTCGGTTGAAAGCATTGAAAGCACCCATCTCCAATTCATTGGTCAAAATTCGAACAGGTTGGTGTCATGGATTGTTTTGGTCATGGCTGCTGCTTCAAAGATCTCCCATGTGGGAGTTGAGTTGTGAGACCTACTAAATGTGTGATACTAGATGAGGAGAGAGTTTGAGCCTCTACCGTCATTTGTGAGCGGAGGTAATACTTAGTGGAGGAGTTTTGTACGGAAAAGTTAAGGGAGTTTGAATCCATAGAGAGGGAATAAGAAGTTGTGAGCTTGTCGAGGGCGTGGTAGTGCGAGCTCTTACATTTTAGGTTTATCAATCTTCAATGCTTCTCAATTTTGCTGATTGTGTTTCATTTGCATTGTTGTGCTGCCAATGGCAGCCTCTAGTGGCTGCTCTCACACCCATTTGCAGTTTAGATATTCATATTAGTAGTTGTTGCATTTGGGAGGTTTCATGCCTTCATGAACGAGCTGTTATGTTGCTGCATTTTCTGATTAGGCCTATATTCTAGGGGGATGTCCCTAGGCAATCTGTTATGCTGTGTAATTTTCATCTCCTGTTAATTTGGCCTAGCACTAGGGGCTGTCCTAGCTAGTGTAATAAAGGCGTTCACCCCATTTTTTGACGCATTTCCCATCTTTGTGTGTTCGGTACTCAAACTGCATTTTCCAGGTGGCATTGAAACATTAAGCCATCTGATTATCTTAGTGATGGAAGCCGACCTGTTTCAAGCTCTGTTTCGCTCACTCGTTGGGATAGCCTATCTAAGGGGGCTGTCCTTAGAAATATAATTTTTGTAAACTGGTTGTTAAGGTGTTGTCCTTAGAAATCTAGTTGTTCAAATGGGTTTTCATTCGGTTGATAGGCCCAGATTTGCGTCGGTATTTCATGAGGGGCTATCAAAGTCCATGTGTGGGCGTCCCAAGTGCCAAAGTCCATGATCCTAAAGCGGGTGGACTGTTTCTCATGAGGTCGCAAGGCCCAGCTTCGTGATCCTCAAGCCATATTGACATATTTTGTAGTCACATTCCAACAAGCAAGTTTAGTTAATCAAGAGGGCTATCCGAGCCAAGCGTCATGCTCATTATCTACTCATTTTAACATGTGTTTTTTTTCCCTCTTATTTAGATGGATATGAAACAGTTGTTGCATTGCATCATAGCTTGTGTAGCCATTTGGCATAGGATGTTTAACTTTCATTTCTCTTTTCTTTTTTTTTTCTTTCTTTTCTCTTGGAGTATGCCCCTTGTAGGTTGTACATTCGGTTAGCCTTTTTTTTTTTTTTCAAGCTGAATTACCCAAAAAAAAAAAAATTCATCTCCAAGCCTTACGGTAATTTTATGTCACGTGGCCTTTCGATCAAAAAAGCATCAGACAAGAATATTGATCCCAAATGAACAACAAGCTAGTGCACAATGTACCCACAGACATGTGTCTCCCAAAAAAATATATAGTTGTGGTTAAATGGAAAGTAGTATTGGAAATGAAGACTAAGCAAGAATATCTGAAAAGAAGAATCCAAGAGAATAATCCGAGTAGGTATCCCAAACTAATCAAAAACTAAAGAAGTTTGCAATTTTTAGGTAGCATGTAAACCAAAAAAAACCAAGTATAAATGACAGATTATGGCTTGTGTCATATAACTGAGAAGATTATCCGTGATTCTGTGAACAAAGGAAGACTTGTATTAGTTGATATCTCCAAAAGTAGATATTCTCTACAAAAGTTTCAACAAGAAAGGCAAGTAGGCAACCAAAAAAAAAAAGGTACTCGATCATCAATGTAGATAGTACCAAGTTTCTTGGAAGTTTAGGATAATTACAAGAACAGAATGGCTTGTAAATTTTGTGAATACTCGTGATTTCTGATTGTGCTTGTTCTATCATTCATATTCTAAGGGTTGAAAATTAGAAAACTCTTTTGCATACATGAATGGAGGTTAGATTTATGTGCATCATAGCAATTTAAAAACAATTTATAAAGAAAAATAGAGCACTGTTACTTAGATTTATTGTTAAGTACCAACTTGTACCGTCCTGGGAATCATGAAGCCCGAGAAGAGGTTCTAGAAACTGAGGAAGGACGTTGAGGATCTTCTTATATCATGAATGGAGGTTTCTCAAGAGTCTTCTACACATGACATGACCTGCAAAAAATAAGTAAATCTCCAATCAGAACAAAGTTCAGGTTAGTGTTTAACCACCAAAGGGGTTTCAAACAGAATTTGAAGTCCCTAGAAAACATGGAGAGTGGATTACCAATAAATATAGAAACTACTAAGCATGGAAGAAATATTGAATTAACAGTGGTTGGTCAGGCACAATAGTTGCAAAAGGAGAACATTTGAATCATGCAAACCAAGAAAATTCCAGTGTACTTTTGAGAGTCTCTGGACTTGGAATTTTTAGCATTAAGGACCCCTGGATCAACTAAATTACTGCCTATAGAAAAATGACACCGAGATAAACTTATATGTTAGAAGAACTACACACCTCAACCAACTCATATGATGCATGCAACACATATGAACCACTATAAGCATCTCTTGCAATTACAGCACCAGCAATGAAATGCCAAAGAGCTTTTACAACAGCTGAAAGAGAGTGAACACACAGGCCTGCACTCACACACATAAAAGAATTTGATTGCACATCACTGATGCGTACTCGTGATAAAGCTACCTGAGATATGTAAAGTTGGTTATATGTGATTTTGATTTTGTTCTTTATATCTTTTTGTCTAATAATCAAATCATTGTGTTATAGGCATCACCCAAGCGAAGGGAAGCTACATTATGAAAAGTATTAAAATAGCCAAAATGAAAAAACCTATTGTTCAGCCAATGACCAAGTGATAGGCAAGAAATCAGACAATCACCACTACAAAAGGAAAAATCATGTATGAAGATCCATTCACATAAGGTAAAAAGATTGAGTTGCATCAACGACAATAGAAGAAAATCAAACTTATAAGCAAACTAAACTCCATTAGAAGCAAATCAAATGAAAATAAAAAATACTCATTGCACTAAACTGACAACAACAGAAAATGACCATGAATTACACAGATAGAACTTGCTTACCAACTGATAGCATGCAGAAACTTTTGAGGATGTGGAGGAGGAGAAGGTGTCGTGTATTAGAGTAGGGCTCCGACGATGTTCTTTACTTCTGCTATTCTCTCAGAAGCCGACGATGACCAAGAAGAAGAAGAGGAGGGTGTAGGGCTCCGAGGACGTTCTGTCTCCTCTCCTCTCCTCTGTCACGCCCTCATTTTTAATAATCAAAATACAAATATAATACACGTAGGATAAGTCAAAGTCATACACATCTCCATTGAAAAATCAAAGTCAATTATACAATTCCCAAGTCAAAGTCTAATGTGTTTCTAACCATGGGTACCCGTACCCACATACATGAATACCAAAGGTTTTAAAGTTATTACATAAGTTGAAATTGTCAAAAGATTGGAGGAATTAAAGTTACAAATCAACTCCCAAAAATATACTAGTATGGAGAGGATAAAATAACTTCATGATCAAATAGCTTCATGTCATGCATCCACACTCCAAGCATTCATCTCATGTGCCTTGCCGAGTACCTGAAAATGATAGGGTGAGCTTACTAGCCCAGTAGGAAAATCATTCTACTAACGCTAGGTGTATAAACATGATAAGTACACTGGAATATGAAATGACTTGAATGAAATGAGCAATGTATGATATAGGAAGTCAAAACAAGTGTTAAGTGACCACAAAGTGCCCAAGTGTCCAAAAGTATCCCAATGTGTCCAAAATCACCGAAGTGTCCATCATTTTTCTCTTAACCGTTACCAAATCGTGTCGTGTGTCCAAAAGTGTGTCCAAGTATCTAATTTTCACCAAAACACTATGATAGTCATAAAACACTTCATTTCCAACATTTCATAAAAGTATCCATTTGTTTTTAATAGGGAATTAATCTCTCTGCTAGATTTCGTGGGCTCCGTGCACCCCTGCTGGATTTCATGGGCTCCGTGCACCCTTTCATAAAACCATTTCATCCATTCAAAGCATATCATTTACCAAACATTCCCATGTATCACATTTTGTTCAAAACGCCACAATTTTCGCCAAAAGTGTCAATCGACTCACAATGGTGCATGTCCGATACATATAACTAAGTGTCTAATAAAATCATGTGTCAAAATCTTGGTTTAAAGGTTTCAAAGTGAATTTGAGGGTTATCATGATGCCAAAAGTCGATTATAAGAAGATATGAGCGATTGGGGACCAAACGGGCATCAAGGAACGAACCAGGACGAAACCGACAAAAAATGTGCTTGCTGGATTTTCAGCCCGATCCAGCCCGGACGGTCGGGGCAGATTCTGGGCATTTCAAAGTTTACAAATTTTCACCCCTAAGGTGTGGAATTTCAACCCAAGTGCAAATATGATAGTTTGAGCTAAAAATTGAGGTTCTAAGCAACAAATAAACATGGAAAGAGAGTAAATTAACATCCAATTGCGTGATTTAACAACCTCAAACATAGATCAAGGATCAAACTTGAACAAAACCCATTTTAATGGTGGAAACAAGTTTTACTAGAAATTGGTGAGCAATGCAAGAGTATGTGCAACAAATCAACAAAATACAACTAGAGGGAGTAGAAATTTGTTCCCTACCTCAAAGATTGAACTTGAAATGGGTAGAAAATCGAAAACCCTTACTCTTGAAGCTCCCAAACCGAAAAATGCTAGCTCCCCAAGCGAAACCACGGAAACCCGGACTCCAAATCACGCTTAGAATATGAATCTTTGGTTGAATGTTGACGTATTTGAGTGTGGAGGGTGGATTTGGTGAGGGATTTTGAAGGAACTTTGAGAGGAGGAGAAGAGGGAGAGAGACGTCAGATTTTTTATTTTATTTTTAGATAGAGGAGTGTATTTTGTTTAAAAAAATCAACTATACACTAATATATACACCCTACTAATTGCACTCACACCCTTTGTGTTTCTAATGCATTATAAAGACACCCAAGTGCATAGTACTAGCTCCAGATTGGCCCACTTTAATCTATTTTCATTTCCTCACATTTTCCCAATGTTATTTCCGGAATAATGCATAAAAATACGGGTCCTTACATCCTCTCTCTCTCTCTCTCTCTCTCTCTCTCTCTCTCTCTCTCTCTCTCTCTCTCTCTCTCTCTCCTCTACTTCTGCTAGTCTTGATTGTACCGTTGATTGTACGTTGAGGGAGCCGAGGGGTTTACTTTGTTGATTTGATGACTTATCGTGTATCCTGCATTGATTTCATGATTTTCTCGTCCCATTTGAGAGTAAAAAAAACACTTGGAGGGATTTCAATTTTCGGGACACTAAGTAGTACTAAACAATATTATCAAAAACTGCTTGGATCAAACTTTTTCAAGTATTTTTTTTTAGATTCCCCGCGTAGGGCCCTTGAAAACACATGTTAAAAACATTGAGCGATTCGGATCGTCAAAATTTGGTCTGAAAAGTCGAAAAAGGGGTAGGTCCGCATGAAATTTTATATAAGGGTCACTTATTGGATATATAACAAATATCCAATAAGGGCTCCCTTAAACTCTACGGTGGAGGATTTTTTGTTCGGGATTGAATTTTGACGATCCAACCGTTAGATGTGTTTAAAATGTGTTTTTAAGGTCTAACGCGAGGATTTGTCAAAAAAAATTATCCGGAAGGGCTTGATCAAGCCGTTTTTGATAAAATGTGTATATGTACATTTTTATCGAAAACTGTTCGGATCAAGCCCTTTCGGGTATTTATTTTTGACGAATCCTTGCGTTAGACCTTACAAACACATTTTAAACACATCTAACGGTTCGATCGTCAAAATTCGATCCCGAACGAAAAATCCCTCACTGTAGCTTATATAAGGAAGCCCTTACTAGAAATGCCTCCTATTCCTATATATATATATATATAGAGAGAGAGAGAGAGAGAGAGCTGATCATATCCAGGATCTTGGATTGAAGCTTCAGTCCAGGACATGAATCTGAGCCGTCCGTGAAGATCGCACGGCTGAAATGAAATATACATCCCGCGGGTTAAAAACAACCTAGGTCGCCGAGTATTTGGGTCATATTGGTCCATGGGTCAAAACAAAACCCATCTCTCATTTTACGCTGGCTTACAGAGAGGAAGAGAGAGAGAGAGAGGGAGGCGATTTGGAGGGAGGCGATTTAGAAGGGAGAAGAGGAAAAACCGATCGAAGAATAAATCAAACCCTCTGGAATCGAATCCAACTGCAAGTTTCGTCTCTCTCTCTCTCTCTCTCTCTCTCTCTCTCTCTCTCTCTCTCTCTCTCTCTCTCTCTCTCTCTCTCTCTCTCTCTCTCTCTTGCGTACTAGAAAAGCTTTGTTCAAAGTAAAAAATCTAGGGTTCGAAATTTATTTTTGGGTTCGTATCACTCTCTCTCTCATCCTCTGGTTTGATTTTTCTGTTACAAATCGTAGAACTCCATGGCTAGGTTCGTAACACAAGATACGATAGACACAAGATACAGCTCCAAACATGAAAATTTTCTACAAGCAGAAGCAGACATTTGAGATGTCGATCTATGCATAAAAAGAAGTACTGAGATAGATGCGAAAGATATATGATTTAGGGTTTCAAATGACTGACCTTGGTTAAATCAATAAACAGATGTTCATGTACTAGATCTTGTTTTTCGTGTTCAAGTAGCAGATCTGGTTTGCTAAAAACAAGAAAAAAATAGGGTTAAATCGATGACAAATAGAGAAATGTATGCGTAAGGAGAGAATAGAGAGAGAGAGATAAACCGATCACCAGATGGCTAGATCTTCTCCTTCGATCGACTTGTGTTTAGGGTTTCTTCTATCGCCTCTCTCTCCGTGTCTCATTTTTTGATTTTCAAAATAAGCGCAACATGAAGAAATTGGGAGGACTGGGGTGGCCTGTGAGATCTTTTAACCCGTTTAGTATGACCCGGATCATTTTACCCTGCACATGACGCACAAACTTCTTTATTTCATCCAACGGCTCACAAACGATTCCTGAATTGAAGCTAATTTCCAGGATCCTTGACTAGATACCTACTACACACACACACACACACACACATATATATATACAACACGTTTCTAGTGAGGGTTCCCTCACAAATAAAATGAGGGAACGCATTGCTAGCCGTTGGATCGACACAATGCATCAATGGCGGAGATTTAATGAACCACTCGCGGGTCACATGGTCGGGTTAAAAGGGCACGCGGGTCAGGATCCGGGTTTAAACCCCCATCCGGATCCTGACCCCCCTCATTTCATCTGTCGAACCACAGGGAGAAGAGAGAGAAGGTGAAAAACGTGATTCGAAGAAGACAACGTTGAAATCGATTTCTCCAAGGTGAATCCCGATCTGTTTCTCCTCTTCTCTCTCTATTTCTCCTATCTACTTCTTCGTATGAAGTGAATCTCTCGCTTTTGGCTTAGAGTTTCAACATAAATCGAAGACAATACGTCAAAGAGCAAGAGGGGAAACACGCGATTCGAAGAAGACGACATTGAAATCGAGTTATCAGGTATCTCTCTCTTCTCTCTCTTCCCTCACTGTATCTCTGGTCGAAGAACATGACATCGATTTCATTCAAATTTTAGGGTTTCGCGATTTTAAAATTTGAAATTTTGAAACCCTAATTTTTTTTCCAAAATTTGAATTTTTAAACCCTAATAAGTGTTAGCATGGATGTTTTCATTGTCCCCGAATGATGTTTGTGGATGGTGCATAAACGGATTTACAAGTTTTAATTGGTAAAATTGTGGATGGTACATATATGCTGCTGCTTATAACAATTGGTAAAATCTGTGCATGATTTAGGCTTTGAACTTTGAAGAATTTAAGACTTGTATCTGCATTGATGTTTGTTCTACTTAAAAGTATACCTAGTAGCTTTAGTGTTTGAGATAATAACGGGAAAGCTAAAAAAAAAATTCCAATTTTGAAAAATTGTAGAGGTAGTCATCTGCTTACCCATGTATCTTTATTACCAAATCTGTTGGTTTTTCAGATACATTTACACATTTACTTAGTTGATGCTTTACTTGGTGAATATGAAGCATTTCAGATTTTGTGATTATCTCAATTGTGCATACCCAAGTATCTTTATAACTTGGTTTTTTGGATGTAGAAATTCTAGGGACTTTTGGGGTCAATGCAAGCAAACAAGGGTTGTCAATCTGTATTATTGTCCGTGTCTGTGACACCATTTTAGTTTTTTCTTGTGTTTGCACAAATTCTTACATGAATAAATTTCCTTTTCATGTGCTATTTCTTATAAGGTATCCTTTTATACATTTGTTGGGAAACAAAAGACATCCTATTTCTAGGTTTCACGTGGCTCTTACTTTAAGGGTTGATATACTTGAATACAAGTGTTAATGTTTTGGCCTCTGAGATATGTGAGTCTTTCTGATAAAATTACGTGATTGGTGCATGATTACAGTGTAGGTGTACTTAACTAGGAAGGCTTTTTTTTTAACTGCACTTGTTAAGCACAGTCATGTTAGGTATACCTCTTGTTTGTTTATGTTTTCTTTTTCAGTTAGTTTTACATGTATCAAGGTCTATCTTGCACATTTTGTCCATAAAATGGCTGCTACTTCTTCAAATTCCACATCTGGATGGCCGAGGATGCCTTGTGCATCAGGATGTGGTATGTGCATCCCCACCAAGGCTGGCCCCAGTGCCGAATACGTTGGCCGGTACTATTATAAATGTCCCGGTAACCCTGTAAGCCTCTCATACAGTCCCCCTTTGTTGCATTTTTCCCACTATATTTAATTGTATAACATTTTCACATTTGTTCGTGAGTAGCGCTGCAAGCGGTGGATTGGTTGGTGCGACGGGCACATTGACAATGTCGCACATTCGGAAGATAATCGGTCACGCAAATCGACTGGGCCTTCCAGCGATTTACAAGTTGACCTCCAGAGCAAGAAAGAACGGATGTTAGCCATAGAAAATAGAGGCCGTCACATTATTGTTATTGGGATTGTAATTTGTGTACTCCAAGTGATCCTTGTAATTTGTGTACTCCAACTATTCCTAGTTCTTCGTATGTAATTTTTTTCATGCTGTAATTTTTGGATACCTTGTACTGCCCAACTTGTATTTGTTAGTCGAAGTGATGCCTTCTTTTCTATTTGTAAGTCGAAGTTCAAGCACATTGTAATTTTGTCGAGCTTGATTAACACAATGTGCCAAATGCTAGCATATTTACCCCAGATTTTATTTCCTGTTTTTTTCTTCTTCTTGTGAAATATGCATTTACGATTGCTTTGCCATTCAAATTAAAAAGTTGTTCAAGAAGAACAAATTCACCTCCTCCAGTGTCGTTTTCTGTTTTCCCAGTCCTTTGTGGGCACAAATTCAGCAAAGTCTCGTTCAATAAGAAATGTTAAAACATTGCGCACTTTCAAATTGCATTTTTCTGATTTCAGAAACTATAAATTTGGTGTACCCTTTTACATGTAATGTTGTAGAAACATGCTTCAACTTGTTGTGATAATCTCATAGCTGTCTCGTTCAGTGATTTCCAGTGAAATTCTTGGTCTTTTACCAAGTTGGAGTACACATGGTAGTGCTGGAGGCTTTTTTTTTGCTAGATGAATAATCTAGTGTTAGCAAAGTTTGACCAAAATGGGTATCTTCTGGAGTCAGAGGAACTTCAGGTTACCCCGAATGATGCAGATAATTCATTCAACTGTAGGATGGAATGAAGACATATTGGTCCTACTTAATCAAAGATGGCCAGAAAACGAGCTAAGAGGAATAGAGATGGGAAAGATATTTTCATGCTACAGGCGTACATAACACCACAATTTTCATAAGGGCGTCCCTTCAACAGTCTCAAACTATAAATACATTACCACAAATTACATTAGTAAAAATACATTAGCCAACTCAAGTTACATTCATACAGTCTGACTCCAAGTGTAAAACTCAACAAACAGATTAAGCCCTCCCGAACAACAGCAGCAGCCAACTTGATACCTTCAGCAAAACAAAAATCAAACAAAAACAGATACAAGCCCAGATTCAGAAACCGATTCAGAAACTGATTGAATTTCCAGATTAATTTGACTTGACTCAAGTTTCCAGAAACTCATCATACAGAGCCAACTCAAGTTTCCAGAAACTCATCATACAGATAGAATTTCCAGATTGACAAGCAGATTGAATTTTCCAGATTGACAAGCAGATTGAATTTCCAGATTGACAAACAGATAGAATTTCCAGATGCATTTTCCAGATTCAAGTGACCCCGAAATTTCCAGATTCAGAAACAGATAAAACCAAATGCACATACCAGATAAACAAGTCACCTAACCATTCATCATATGAACCATATGCATTGCTGGCCATCTTCCACTCCTAAAACACGGATAGGTCATCATATGAACCAAATAAACAAAAATTTAAAAAAGAATTTGACAAATTGAAAATTTTGAAACACTTACAATCATCGTCAGAATCAAGTTTGTCGTATCCGTCGTCATCGTCATTATCATCGGAATCAGTGAACACAACATCTTGCGAAGATCTATGGAAAAAAAAGACACCTCAGTCATCCACATTGTAATAGTGAAATTAAAACTATAAATCACCACATTAAGATGCATGGACGTACATATTTCTAAGTTTAGGACAATTCCTTTTATCATGGGATTGTCCCGTTAACCCACATCCAGTACAACGCCTAGCTTTCTTGATCGCCTTCTCTTTCCCTCCCTTCAATCGTTTACCACAACCCTTTGATCTAACCTTCGGTGGTTCTTTAAAATGATGTTCGGTTGGAAGAGAAAAACGTGTTTGAGTACCACTCCCTTCACCATCTCCACTCCCTAACTTCATGTTAGCAAACCTTTTGAGAGTGGATAACAAATAGTCTTCGAAAACTTGACTCTCATGTTCACTGAATACAGCTTGCTCAACAACTGAAGAAGAAAGTGTCGAGAGCCTATTGTGCCTCACTACCAAAGACGTGTCACATACTTCCTTGTCCCATCCATGTCACCCACAACTGAACGTACGTTTGCTGCTTTGGTCCACCTCCGCAAGATGTACTGATCAGGTACTTCCGTAATCAGTTTCTTAGTGAAGTATGCCAACATGTGTCGACATGGAATTCCATCACTCTCAAATTTCATACAAATACACTTAACATAGTTTGATGACTTGTCTAATGAAACTTCACGACCCTTGGAATCACTCTCCGTTTCCCTCTGAACTTTGTACAAACACCGGTGGTCATCTTTAAATGTACTCTTAACCAAATACGCACCACTTTGCAAGAGTTCCTCTTGAAACTTATAGAAAATATTCCCCGTGTACACGTCACTCAATTTCTGCTCCATCACCCGCTTGGTTGAAAGAAGTGGCTTCTCATTGATATCTTTATGGTCAAGATCAAGTTCATTATGGCGTATCTTTGCAAGTGCCCTATCAAACCTTGTCACAAAATCCAACAACGAATTTTGTCTCGACACGTACTTCTTGAAGAATGAATGAGCACCTTCAGCTCTTTGACTACTAGTCATGTGAGTAGAAAAAATGTGTCTCGTATATGCAGGAATCCATTGCTCACGAATTTGATACAAGCCATCTAACCATTCATTCCCTATCAAGTTAGCTTTTGCTACAATCTCCACCCATCTACTTTCAAACTCCTCCGGGGACCCCGAATTCCATATACAACTACTAAACTCGTCATAATGTTGCTTATAGGCTATTGCACCTATTTTTTCGGAGAATTTACTCACAATGTGCCAAATGCAAAACCTATGCAGCGTATTTGGAAGAAGACTAGCAACAGCTTGTTTTATTGCTGGATCTTGATCAGTAATAAGCATTTTCGGGGCCCCAGCCGGCATCGCCTTCAACCATTCCTCCAAAAGCCAATGGAAAGAGGACACATTTTCATGATTTAAGAATGCACACCCAAATAGAGTTGTTTGGCCGTGGTGGTTAACCCCTAAGATCGGTGCAAATATCAAATCATATCTGTTGGTTTGGTAAGTTGTATCGAACACCACCACATCACCAAAATGTTGGTATGCCTTCTTAGAACTTTCATCGGCCCAAAAACAATGACCCATGAACCCCGTACCATCATCTTGAAATTTAAATGTAAAACCTGGATTCATTTTTTGTTGACTTCGAAAATGCTCGTACATAAGATTAGCATCATGTCCCTTTAACTCGTTCCTCCTATCCCTTTCTGCATTATAAAGATCACGTTGTAAAAACCCCACCTTATCAAGACCTCCTGACTGGACCTCGAAAAAACTCATTTGTTGGGAGGCAGACACATTTGCATCGGATAGTTGTTGTGATAAATTCCTTTTTGCCATTGACATGTCACGATGAGATCGCAACAAATGCACCCTCGTTGGCGTCGTAAGAGGGTGGTTATGACCTTCAACAAATACCTTGACAACAAATCCCATACCTTCCCGGTTTTTTGCAACACACAATTTTGCACCACAACCCTCTCTAGTTAAGCCCCGTCTACGTTTCGTACCAAATCCCGCACCCTCCCGGTTTTTGGCCCTCACCCCTTCTTTGAAACAAACATACTCCTTTCTAACCACTTCACCTTCCCTATTCTTCTTGCTAGAATGGAGTCGCGTACCAAATCCACCCTCTCTACCATAATTGTTGTAAAATGTTTGAACGTCATCTAAAGTATCAAACACTTGTCCAATTTTCGGTATCAAGTCGTTATTTACTTGGGGCGTGTAAAGTATTTGAGATGAATTAGCAGATGAGTGAGATGGTTGACATGGTGACGGTGACTGTGGTGGCACATATTGGGGAGGGTACCCTCCTTGTGACGGGTACCCTTGTGGCGGATACCCTTGTGGGGGATACCCAACAAACGGATACCCTTGCGACGGATACCCTTGTGGAGGAAGCTGATACCCTTGTGGAGGAGGCGGATATCCTTGAGGATACCCCTGTGGAGGAGGGGGATAGCCTTGGGGATAGGGAGGAGGAGCATACCCTTGTGGATGAGGAGCATACCCTTGCGTAGGAGGAGGAGGATACCCTTGTGGAGGTGGAGGAGGAGGAGGATATCCTTGTAGAGGATAAAGTGCAAATAAAATAAAATAAAATAAAATAAAATACTCAATGTTTGAAAACAACAAAAATATCTGAATGGGATCCAACTTATCTTAATAAAAGAGTGAACTCATTGAAGGCAGGATGTAAGGTTACCTTGTGGAGGGGGGAAGCCGACAGCGTGTAAGCCAACAGGGGGGGGGGGGGGGGGGGGTGTTGGTTGTCGTCCATGCTGATTCTCTTTTTTGTGAGCCAAGCTATTAAAAACAACAAAAATCAAGACAATACCCAGTGAGCTATTGCACCATCTTATTGTACAAAAGTACAATATGAGACAGTGAACATAACATACAAAATGGTTTCAAATTGCAAGTTTGAGTGAACAAAAAACATGAAGAGGCTCTCTGTCAAGTAACTAGAACAAGACTGAGCTATTGATTTAAGGTGAGTTACTTCAACAACACATCAAACAGTATACTAGATATTAATTTAGGGTGAGTTTTCCATGGGGAAAGTTGATGGCAGAGAAATACAAATCTGAATTTCCTACTAATGGGATAGTTGATGGAAGACTGAATAAACAACACCCCAGTCGATTCTCATCTCACTTTACTTTGCAACAAGCATTACTAAACATTGCAACTTCTTTCACTAAATAATCAAATAACGAAAACCGAAATCCACGTAAAAAAAACAAAAGGAAAGGACAATCAAAATCCAGAGAATAAGCAAAGAGAAAGAAAAAAAGGAAAACTTGCATAAATCACATGATTTAATCAAACAACATTATGGGAAAGTGTCACATAACCCAACTGAGCAATGACATCTAAAATAGTACTTGTGCATATATATGCCCATGTCATTATATCAGTCATGTTTGTGAATCTGCCAAATTCCATCCAAAAAAGGTCTGAGATTCTGACTATGTAAACAAAAAGCACAACCTCGAGTTGAGGACTACATCACGACTAAACAAACAAGTTTCAAATGAATGTAATAATACTAGTTCATTGAATTCCTTATAAGCTGAGTTTAAAATGAATATAGTAGGCATGGCAAAAAACAAGAGATGCAGATGACTTACCAAGAAAAAACATTGAGATGCAGATGAACAAAGCCATATATGTACGATTAATTTTCGGCCATGATTCATCCATGGCTATAAATCTTACATGCAGATTCTGGTGTTACAAACCAAAATCCCCCAACTCCCATGACATGATTTTCTCCCCCAATTGAAAAATGACTCTCTCTCTCTCTCCTTAAAAAAACCCAAATGCCCAACTCAATAATGAAGCTTAATGAAACAGATCTTATCCAGCACCATGCCCACACAAAATTAATTTCACCACCCAACCTCGAGTTTTCAGCAGTACATACAGTAGAACATAAACCCTAAAAAGTCGAATACAAATGGAGTGTTCAAAAACGAATTTCCGGAAACCCTAAATCTGAGTTCAACATAACAGAAACATGAACTAAGAGAGAGAGAGAGAGAGAGAGAGAGAGAGAGAGAGAGAGAGAGAGAGAGAGAGGAGGAACCTGGTTCGACAGATGAAACCCCAAGTTCGATCGACCGCAATTTCTGATGGTGGAAACCCTAAAAATCGACTTCAAAAATGGCGAAAATGAAGAGAGAAGAAGGACAATCGAACGAGGGAAGAGAGAGAAGAGGTGAGTACCTTCCGATTTCGTCAAAAACGGGGACGGATTGCTCGCATTTGGCTCGATCGATGGGGCCTCGTTCGAAATTTTTCAAATCGCCTCTCTTCTCTCTCTCTCCTCTCTCTCTGTCGAAATGTTTCAAATGGGAGGGGAGGGATCCGAATGAGGGGATTATACCTGGATCCTGATCCGCGTTAGGGTTTGACCCGCCGGTTGACCCGCGTGGTCGATTTTAAAATCTCATCCGTTGATCGCCTGTCCGCGATCCAACGGCCATCGACGTTTTCCCGCACAAAAAATTGTGAGGGCGCCCTTATAAGATCCGTTTCCTATATATATATACTCTCTCGTCTTCTTCTCACCCCAACAAATTCAAACAAAAGACAACCGAAATGTCATTAGACTCAACCGACCGCAGCCCAACGCAGACTTAGCATGGCCCGAACCACCCGCCTGAGCCAGAATATGGAAAAGTTGATGTGAATTATAGTTTTGAATATATTAAAGAATAATAAAATGTGCTCATATGCACACAGATGAATATAAAATATAAAAGTAATGCTGGGAGTGTCTTTAGACACGGGAGTTTGTCGTAAAGGCTTGAAAATTTGTGTAAATTGTTTTCTTAAATTAGAATTTAGAAATTGTAGGGAAATTTTTTAATTTAAAGTTTAAAAATGTGGACTAATGTGAGAAAATGAGATAAACATGAGCTTATTAGTAGCACACAAGTTAGTAGGAGGTGTTGTATAATTAGAAGATTGAGAGTATAAAAAAAGTGAGAGAAATGAACCTACTCCTTTTCTTTCTTCCCAAATTAGCCGACCCTCTCATCTCTCTCACTCTCCTTCAGCTCTCTCTCCCTCGGTCCCTCCCTCTACATTTCTACCAAAAAATAACCCAAACCCATGGGCCATGAAACCTTGTAAAACCACCTCAAATCTTTCGTATATTCGGAGTCTAGGAGCTTGAATCGAGAAAGAAGCTCGGGTAAGGGCTGATTTTTAAGCGAGGAACTGTAGCGGAGCTATCCATTAATTAACTTCTGGTTCTTCTTTCTCCTCTACCTAATCAACTACTTCTTCTCCGTTCTTTCCTTGTATTTTCGACGCCCAAGCAGTTGAACTTGATAGCCCACCCAAACCACCATGTAGCCTTTCATCTACATTCCTCTTCGGTGATTTTGACCTAACCGAGTGCTTACCCAACCATATGGCTACTGATTGCCATGAATAGTTTCATTTCCTCATACCCACTCCGCACCGAAGCCCTCACATAGATTTCGTATACGCACAATCATCAATATAAATATATGTATTTAACTCATTTACATCAGCATAGCTCACCTAGATTTCACCATCTATGGGGTTTAGTTCATGCACATTTCTAGTATCCCAGAATTCTTCGAAATTGGAATAAGGGCACCCAATTATAGAGATTAATTCTAATATTTTATAGTATAGAGATAGTTATGCCTCGTATTGTTGTTGATAAAGATGTGAATAAATAAAATGAAAAATGTATACCATGTAACCTTTTTTTGACCTGGGGGTGCTGTGCGGCCCCATGGGGTGGCCGCGCCGGTATCTTTCCGACGATCAGAGACATTTATCGTGTAGAGCTTGTCGAGTACTATAAGTGTGTCAAAAATTAACTCGATCGGATATCTTTAAGTGTCTCATCAGAACATAAATAACTTTAAAAAGTTCTTTTAATACAATGTTTGTGTACATTTGTGTTTCATTTCTTTTCAAAGTATTTGTGTTCCGATGACATACTTAAAGATATCCGATCGAGTTTATTTTTGGTACACTTGAAATACTCCACGAGGTTTACGTGGTGAACATCTCCAATCGTTGGAAAGATACCAGCGTGGCCGCGTCATAGCTCCACAGCATGATGCTGTGCATGGGATGCACAACACCTCCCTCAGACCCCTTTTTTGCTAGCAACTACTACACTTGCCCTTTAAGAGCATCATTATCAGTCTCACAAAAAAAAAAAAAACAAATTTAACCTTAAAAACACTTTTTACAATTTAGCAAACCACTTTATCAAAAATTCACAAAATCAGACTCTCTATTCTAACTTTACTATATTAAAATATTTTTTCTTTCTACTCCTATTTTTCTATCAAAACCACCAACATTTTATTTTTTCCCAAAAGTTTGCGGGATGGCATGACCGTTGCAAAATTGAAAAAAATTTACACATTAAATTTATTAAATTAAAATTTTAATTCAAAGAAAAAAATTAAGTGTGTAGGAGTGAAGTTTAATTTTTCACATTGGATTCCAACATCCATCCACCAGACAATTCTAATTTTTTTAAAGTCTCACTTTTTCTTGTTCAATGTCTCCTACTTTTTCTCCTTCTTCGGTCTTCTTCTTCTTCTCTCTCTCAAACCCTGGCCATGGCCGATCAACCCAGTTGACCGATCAACTGGGTTTCCCGTCGTCCCATAACCGATCAAACCCAGTTGGTGGTTTTGATTTCCGGACTCTGCGATATCATGGCTATGCTAGATCCGATCAACCCACCCCACACGGTGAAAACCCACACAATTGATTCATGTTTTCAGCCATGGCTGTGTGATTTTCGGCCAGTGTGAGATCAAACCCATCTCAGATCCAGATTTCGGTCACTGTGCAATTTCCGACTACTTTTCCGGCGAGCATCAAGTGAGCAATCCGGCCATTTTCTGTTGAAAATCAGTTGGTGTTGTTGCTGTGCTAGCATGAGAAATTAATAGAATAAAGGAAAGTGAGTGAATAGTAAGTACTCAGATTTGTTAAGTTACTGTTTTTTTTTTTTTTTTTAATTGCAAGTTACCGTTCATTCCCTACCATTTTGTGTTAATTTGTGTCACCTAATTTTGAGTAGCTTTTCCTCAGTTTTTTCTCTCACTTGCTACTTAAGCTTTTGGCTGGGTTTGAATTGGCTGATAACGATGCTCTTAGTTGGATTGGATGCCCCACTTGGTTAAAATTAGTGAAGCCTTGTCTTCCACGTAAATAAGCTCCAAGCCTGCCACACCTCCTCTTCAAAATTGCCCAAACTCTGTGGCCATCCATTAACACCCCTTTTTTTTTTCTCAGTCATCCATTAATACTTTTATTAATGGCGCAGACCTAGTTGTTGGTTGGTACTTCATGCACCGAACTCTTGTTTCTCCCATACAAATTCGAGAAAATTTAAAAGGGCTTTTCTATTGTTAGCTCATATAAAACAAAAAACACATACATTTCACACATTTTTCATATATTTTAATATGTTTTTACATTTTTCTATATATTTTTCACATATTTTAATATACCTTTGAAACCTTTATGTCAACTCAATGAGCTAATTTTAGAATTTGCCTAACTTTAAAAAGTGGATGTACACAATTTTCAGATACCCAATTGTGGGTACATTTGTATCCCAAATAGTTTTTGTGTCTCCAATTGAAATCAAGAAAGTTTACAAACACAATTTACATTCCCATTTACGGATGCAGTCGTGTTTTTTTATAGTATAAGCTGCTTACATGCCTTAAAGATCCCTAGACACGTGCTAGTTTGCTAGTGGTGCTTCTTTTTCCACCACATGTTTGGAGTAGGGGTGTACATGGTCCGGTTTGGATCGGTTTTGTAGAAATCCGGCAACTGAACCATATCTAACGGTTCCAAAAAATTGAGAACCATAACCAGACCGTTACACATGTAGAACCAAACCACACCAAATCATTAGACCATTAATTCCGGTTTGGTTCAGTTTCCGGTTCTAAACCATGTTAGCATTCAAAAATTGCCAAAAAAAAATTATCCACAAAATTGTTGCAACTCCCAACTCCGTAAAACTACTACCATTATACCAACCCACAAATAGATTAAGAAGTCCATTAATAACTAAAATTACTATTAAAATATCATTATTGATATAGATGGCATTGAGTGTGTGTGGGTATATAGGAGTGTATATATTATATTATATAATGGACCGGTTCAGTTCAAATCAAAGTTCCTAATTATGAAACCGGGGACTGAACCAAAATATCCGGTTCTCATTTTTTAGAACCAGAACCAATCCATTGAACCATAGAACCAATCCAAATAGACCGGTTTGGTCTGGTCGGTCCGGTTTCACAATTTTTTTGGTTTTCTTGTGCACCCTTAGTTTGGAGGGTTAGCCTGCATTGATGTAATGTTTATGAGGGGATAAAAAAGTACTCCCTCCTTCTCGGAAAGGATGTCCAAAAATATTATTCACACCTCTCAAAAAAAATTCTTTATTTGATAATTTCTAATAGTTTTTGTGATTTTAAAAACTTTATTTAATAAACTAAGTGAGATCTATCAAACAAGATCTATATTGCATATACAAATCATTATAAATAAAAATATATCCATACTTTTTTTAGAGGTGTGAATAACATTTTTGGACATCCTTTTTGGGATGGAGGGAGTAGATAGTTTGGATGACAGATTAAACATGGAAGATAAAATTTGACTTTGTGTGAATGATTTATGAAATTGGGGGGATAAGAGTGGGTGGATAAGAAAAAAAATTGTTAAATTACTATTTTGCCCATTGTGCAGAGTTATACTGTTAATGGCCGTAGGCCGTAATTAAATGGACTATTTTATTTTTTTTTTTTGGGTGGAAGAGAGGAACATTTTTTCCCAAAAAGAGACTTTTTTTTTTTTGGTTAACTGTAGGTTGAATTTTTTTTTTTTTGTATACTACTATTAAAAGAAAATACCAATAGAAAATGCATTTAGCGATGTGATGGCTAATTAAAACATCTCACCCCACCATTTAAATCAACGACACAATCAAATGTGGGCTATATGAATAAGAAAACAGCTCTATTTCCTTTCACCATCTTCCCTACTTGTTTTCACATTCACCCGTCCTGTGGGCTGCGGCTAGGGTTTTTGCTCTCTCTCTCTCTGATCAAACCCAATCGGTGGTTGTTGTGTGATTTCCAGCCATCTTAGATTCAGATTCCGCGCGAGCTTGTGCTTTGACTTTTACACTGTGGAACTCCTTTGGTTTGTGTTGGTTGATGTAGGAGGGGGATAAGGAGGGGTGTAATGGTAAAAAGAACAACCCTCTACTCCCATATAATTCTTGGGGAGGCCAAGGGGTGCCTAAAAGTTATCAGAGAGAGCCTCAAATGGGTCAAAATGAAAAAAGGGGTGAAGAATAATCAGGGATGGAGTTTTGGTTGCCAAACGCAGGCAATGAGGTGAGACCCACCCTTTATCAGGGATGATAAGTTTTGAAGAAGAGCTTTAGCTTCATCCAAACGGGCCCTAAGTTATATTGCTAGCAACTGTAAAAGAAAAGGTTTTGCCTTTTAGGCTAAGTTTTGCTAAATAAAATAGTTAAGTTGGGGTTGTTCCAGAAAACTACTCTTTTTTGACAAACTTTTTTAATGTCTTTTCACTCTATGATATAGGTCATTCTCATAATATATCAATCTAAAAAGCAAAAAAAAAAAAAACATATTTTTCGTTTCGCGTTAAATTTTTTTATGATTTATTAGTTCATCTAGACGACAAAAATCGGAAAAGTATAAAATATGACCGAATTCCAATTTTTTTTTGAATAAAGACAATAATAAGGTACCTTTTAGCTTATTTTTATCTTTCTTAAAAAAAAAAAATTGTGGCTCAAAAATTTTACTCCCTCTGTTCTTTTCTAAGTGTGTAGCCTCATAATTTCAACTTATTTTCTCTCACATCAACTTTTACATCTACTTTCCACTACTTGCTCTTATCAATATACTAATACCCACTAATTTTTCAAAAAGGAATCTACTTTTAAGGGCAAAATAGGAAATGTACCCACTAACTTTTCAACATCACACTTATTTAGGAATAGCTCAAAATGGAAAGTGCTAAACTTAAAAATGAGCAGAGGAGTAGAACTTTTCTAATTGCTTTTTGTCGAGACGAACAAATAAATCAAAGGAAGAAAAGTTGAATAAAAACAATCAACTATACTCCTATCATCCCAAATTTCTTGTCCACTTAAACTATTCGCGACACCTCATAAAAATGTTTATATTTTCAAATGTATATGTCATATACAAGAATTCGATCTTGTTTGATAGTTTTTGATAAATTCTATTCAACAATGCTACACACACAACCACTCCCACACAACACTCTCACACAGGGATGGGGGGCCCCACCCCTGTGTGAGACTGTTGTGTGGGAGTGGTTGTTTGTACAACATTTTTGAATTCTATCAAACAAAATTTTCAAAATTGTAAAAAATATTATAGATTGAAAGATATAGACAATTAAAAAATAACATGATGCATGTATGTAAATGGACAAGAAATTCAAGACGTAGAGTCTTATTTAAATTTCTTCTCCAATCAAAGACAGTAGTAATAAAAATGTAAAGACGGGTGGGTCATGTCCGCTGAACACTAGTCGTCCCTAAACTCCTTCCTTCCGAGCAATTTTTGGGTGCCAAGCGAGTACTACGTGACCGGGTCCAAACATTCATCTAGGCCGTCTAAAATACTTTTAGATGGTCCAAATTTAAAAAAGAAAAATAATGGAGAGAGAGGATAGAGAGGGAATAAATCTGAGCCGTCTAAAAAACTTTTAGACAGTATCCAAACAGCGACCAATCAATAAGTCTACGACAAAGATGAACAATTTGTTTTGGGTTTCAAAACTCGGTTTTAAAATTAATATCTAATCATTACCCCTATTTTTAATTATTATATCTATTTCTCCATCCAATCATTACCAAAAACCAAAACCCAAAACCCAAAACCCAAATCAAATACAACCTATGTGTGTTTCAGTGTGGAAAAAATTATAATGAACGACTTGTCTTAGGGGGCATTTTTGTACAATGAAAAATTAGGAGAGGACCTTAGTCTTTACAAAATTCACTATAATTGACACGACAGCTTTTAAAAAGGTGAGGTGGATTGGACAAGGTACAAACATGTATAATGAACCTTACACCAATTCTTTAATGTCTTTTGCATCTCACTAGGAGGTCAGAAGTTCGAATCTCTCTGCCTGCGTGCATGGGCTTTTCCTTTATTTGTTTCTTTCTCTGTTTCTACCCTGTAACGGGCTTATTTCTTGTATTAATTAAGTTGTTGGGCTTGGTTGTCTCGTGGACTCTCACAATTCATGTAATGTCCCGGGTTGGTACTTTGTACTTCATATGTGATGTAATTGATCTCTCTTCTATCGATTGACAAAAAAAAAAAATGTCTTTTCACTCTATGAGATAAGTCATTCTCATGATATATCAATCCAAAAAGCCAAAAAAAAATAATAATTAAACATAGTTAAAAAAAAAAAAAGGACAGCTTGTAACTCTAAAATTCTTTTTTATCTTTATTAAAAAATTTACTCCCTTCGTCCCAATTTAAATGCTCTCTACGGTTATACGTGTTTTTTTAAAACTCTTATAGTTTTCATACTATAATGTATTTTATATGCAATATGGATCTTATTTGATAGATCTCAATTAGATCAATTAGACAAAAATTTTAAAAACTTTGGAAACCTTACCAATAAAAAGATATAGACGTTTGAAAATGACACGGATATACATAGAAATCATTTAAAATGAGACGAAGGAAGTACTTTTTTTTCATGTCCGGCACAGCTGTGGTGCCCGCTGACACCCAGAAATTTTTCCTTTCTTTAAATAATCCAACAACTAGTCCAATGGCAACTAGTCCAACAACCCTTTTCTCTCTCGCGCTCCCTCTCTAATTTCTCTCTGCAATTTCCCGCACCGGCAACATGGAAACCTCTAAGGAACACATAGTGATGCTTCCATTCTTCGCCCAAGGCCACCTCATCCCTTTCCTAGCACTCGCTCGACAAATCCACCAAACCACCAGCTTCACCATCACCATTGCCACCACCCTTCTCAACACCGCCTACCTCCGCTCCGCCGTCTCCTCCGACTCAACTCTCTCCCAATCCCACCGCCTCCGCCTTGCCGTCCTCCCCTTCAACAGCATCGACCACAACTTACCCCCTAACACCGAGAACACCGACTCCCTCCCTTTCAACCAAATCATCACTCTCTTCCACTCCTCTGCAGCCCTCGAATTCCCCTCCCACCGCCTTGTGGCCGACATCACTGCCCAAGAAGGCCGGCCCCCGATTTGCATTATCTCCGATGTTTTCAACGGCTGGGCTTCCCGAGTCGCTGAGAGAATCAAAACAGTGAATGTCAGTTTGACCACAGGCGGTGCTTATGGCACCGCTGCCTATGCTTCGGTGTGGCAAAACCTCCCTCATAGGTCGACAGATTCTGATGAATTTTCTGTGCCGGGTTTTCCTGATTCGTGCCGTTTCCATCGCTCTATGCTTCATCAATTCACTAGAGCAGCCGATGGTACCGATTCGTGGTCGAGGTTTTTCCAAACCCAGATTTCCCTTTCCTTGGGGGGATCTTTCGGTTGGCTCTGTAACACAACAGAGGAAATTGAAATTCTGGGTTTGGAAATTCTCAGGAAATATGTCAAACTTCCTGTTTGGAGTGTTGGGCCTCTTCTCCCTCCAGCTATGCTTAACTCCGATGCATCTACATTAATTACTCAACACAGTGGGAGAGAATCTGGGATTTCAACCCAGAAATGCATCGAATGGCTCGATTCAAAACCAAATTCCTCTGTTATATACATTTCATTTGGATCACAGAACACAATAGGTTCATCTCAAATGATGGCATTAGCAAAAGGTTTAGAACAAAGTGGGAAGTCCTTCATATGGGTGATAAGGCCTCCAATCGGGTTCGACCTGAAAGGAGAATTCAGATCCGAATGGTTACCCGAAGGATTTGAAGAACGTATTACGGATCAGAAACAGGGTTTGTTGGTGAGGAAATGGGCGCCACAGCTGGAGATTCTGCGACACAAATCGACGGCTGCATTTTTGAGCCACTGCGGGTGGAATTCGGTGATGGAGGCGTTGAGCCAGGGTGTGCCAATGATTGGGTGGCCATTGGCGGCAGAGCAGGCGTACAATGCGAAAATGATGGTGGAGGAGATGGGGGTTTGTGTGGAGCTGACGAGGGGACTTGGGAGTGTGGTTGAGGCGGTGGAGGTGAGTAAATTGGTGGAGTTGGTGACGGAGGTGGGAGGGAAAGGAGGGGAGATGAAGAGGAAGGCGGTTGAGATTGGAGAGAGAATGAAGGCAGCGATGAGAGAGGAGGGAGACAGGAAGGGGTCTTCTTTGAAAGCAATGGATGATTTTGTTGCTGCAATTGTCTCAGCTAGAAGGAGGAGTTCAAATGGGGTGGTGAGAGATTGAGATTTGGACTCAGAAGTTCCAGGAATCTACCCCAATTTATTGTTTCAAAAAGTTCAGGAACACTTAATACCGAAATTTTCGGAACTCGTTCAATGTAATCCGCATTGTTTTTAGCGCAATCTATTTGGTTTTTTTCCCCCCTATTGGGGAAAAAAAAAACCCCATAAAAAGCCGAAAAGTACCACCAAAAAATGTTATTGTAGGAGTAATAAACTAGGAGTAGAGTGTTTCGAACCGAAGGAAAGCAGGGGCATCCAATCCGAATGTAATGAGTCTCTTTTAAGGGGGAAAAAAAATTCCAAATGTAGGATACGAAAATAAAATCATGAAAAAAATAAGACAAGTTTGGTTTCCTCGCTTTCATTTCAATATTCTTTTCAGCAATTATTTTTCATTCCATGTTTCCCTTGATCATCCCATGTTACATTCTTTTTCCCTTCACTTTGGTTTTCATTGTAAAAGCAATCAGAGAAAATATCCATTTGTCCCATTCTTTTCCTGCTCAGTTTCCCTTTCTCTTTCTTTCCCTTCCACAAAAGACAGCCTATACATACGCGCTAGATACCAGTGATTGTTGTATTTGAACCTCAAAACATATAACTCAAAGACTACAGCACAATGTAACTCACATTAAGAGACCAAAAACTTGATTGAAATATCTGTTAATTCTACAGCACAATGTAACTCACAACAATGGACAGCAAATCAGAACATAATTGAGTCGAAACACACAATCAAGCTGTTTGTAAAGAGCGGGCACGAGCAGCAGCTTTCTCTAATGCCTTCAACCTGTTAGTTTCCATGCGAGCTTTCTGATCTTCTGAGACGTGTATTTCTCTAGTAATGCTATCCCGGGTTTCATTAGCTTGATATGACAAATCTTCCATGGAGCTATGACGAGAAGAGATATGATCAGTAGTAACAGCCTCGCTATGAATTGCTGGAGACAGCTTCTGCACAGGAACTAAACCATGAGCCACCCATATGGAGAAAGACAAACAATTTCAAGTGAATAACAAAAAGACCGCACGAAATGTTGGTAGATGTATACACATCCTCCCAATAGATGGATGTTCATTTGCACACAATTTGCTCAAGGCACAGATGCTACACATGAGAAATATGAAATAAAATTCAAAGTCTAAATATGCAACAAAAATCCCAGAAACTCTATAAGGAAATAAAAAATGAACATTACCCAGTCTTCTTACCCGAACCCCAAGGCCCCAGGGGATTTAGAATAGATGCAAGACAGCTTTTGCTATCTGTTTCGCAGAGTCACAGCCTTCAGACTCAAACTTACATTCTCATTCTATCCAAGAAGTTATTCTGATTATTCACCATGCTATTTTTTCATTTCCTACCGCTACGGCCATTAATTTCCAATAGGAATAAGAAGTAAGAACCTATTGATAGTGCTTAGTGTAGATATTTCCAAATATACATTCACATTTACAGTTGGCTAAAATTGGACTACCTAGAAAGTGCTTGAACTACACAAACAAGAAAATTTTGTTTTTTTGTAAGTGTATTGCTTTGCTTTCTGAAATTAGGTTGTAGTTTCTAACTTCATGAGACCAAAATAACGCAGAACGAACACTTACCTCAGTAGCCTGATCGTAAATCTCTTGAAGCATGTCTTCCTGGAAATCATCAGTGTCACGGTTCTTCAAAGATGTATCTTGCTGTACATGACATGGCTCCTCTATGTTCATAGCTTTTACAACAGCAGAATAACATACATTAGAACCTTCATACTTACATCACTCAAAAATAATAATGCTGAAAATGTGTTCAATAATGTTCATGATAAGTTGGTCAGATGGGAACATATGTAGCCCCCTCTGTTCCAAAATAAGTGTCCCATGTGCAAACCTAGGTCTTTAAAAAGATAAAAAAAAAAAATTGTTAAATAGTTTAAATGTTTTTCACAACTTAAAAGAATACATTGATATCTATTGATTTGTGAATTTTTTTTATTCTTTTTACGAAAAAAATGCATCTTTTCAAAGGACTAGGTTTGCGCGCGGAACACTTATTTTGGAACGGAGGGAGTAAATTGTTATGAGTTGAAATACAGATGTTGGGAGTTCGTACGATCCATTGATCTGCTCTTGCGTGCACAAGGCCAAACCTATTGGTGAGTGAATACAGATCCACATGGCATTACTTCGGCTAAATATAAATTAGATGCACTTAGACCCACTTAAAAGCTTAAGCCTGTAAAGTGACAAGTTATCCAATACGTATTATATTAAGACTCAACCTTTATTCTGTTTAGCCGATGTGGGACTTAATATTCACACATCCCTTAACAAAACCAAAAAAAATCCGATTTCATTATGCTACAACCCCAACTCCATTATTGAGTTTAACATATTGGACTTAATATTCACACATTCCTTAAAACAATGGTGTGGTCTTAGAAGCTACCAATCATATGACAAACCATAAAACATCAAGGGAAAAACTAATACAGTGATGAATGGATTTGGTGTATAGTGGGTGATAAGCGCATGAATGTTCACATAAGCGCCTCCTAATTTATCCTATACAAGTCCATTTATATTGTTACTTGGAGTTTAATGCTTGATTTTTGTGTTGTAGGCAATCAGAGGCTTAACATGTTAATGGGCATTATTTAGATTCAATCAGTGCGGAGTTGGTTCACAACTCACCAGTTTGAGGATTGTTTCGTGGTGTTCAAAGCATGGCCAGTCATACTAAATTAAGTGGTGGGCCCACTGATATTTCTTGATTACTAGATTAATATAGATTCCCTTGAAGAAATTGGTTAAGTCTTGGACCATGGGCAAGGACTTGCAACTTACCGTGTGAAGGTGTTAGATAGCTTGATATATATTGTTGGGCCCATTTACTAAAAAGCTTAAGCTGTTGGGAGAGTTGGTTGATTAACGTGGTAGCAAAGCTCTGATTACGAGAGGTCTTGGGTTCAAGTCTCTCTGTTTGCATTTGTTCTGCATTTGCATTATGTTTCTCCCATTCATAATCTGTTTTGCGCTATCTCTGAAAATTTACATATCCACGTGCAAGACGGAGTTACACATGAGAGAGGGTGTTAGATAACTTGATATATATTGTTGGGCCCATTTCCTCAAAGCTTAAGCTTTTGGGAGATTTGGTAACTTAACAAAAGGATATCCTTAGGCCTTCAAAGACTTAAGGAAATTTGGAAGTCAGGGCTTATAATTAGGCAATAGGGTCTTTTGGGGGAAGGCAGAGCAGAAGGCTTATAAAAGGGACCATTGTACGCCTAAAGTGAAAAAATGCATAACATAGTAACGTAGATTTTACTGCTTTTGTTTCAGATGGAAATTGGATGACGAGGGTACTTAGACACATAAGTGCACCCGATACACGAACTTGAGTCTACGTAACATAGGTGTTAATAAGTAGGGTTGAAAAAAAAAAAAAAAAAAACGGCGGGACCTGAACCGAACCAAACACCGAAAATGTGGTCCGCTTTTCAGTCGGTCTAAGTTAAAATAAAACCACAAAAAACCGAAATATATTCTCGGTTCGGTTTCGGTTTAATGGAATTACGGTTGAACCAAACCGAACCTAATTAAGACCGAACCGAAATGCCGAACAGAGTATGGACCAAACCGACCTATAACCAAACTGAACCGAATTATGTACACCATTAACCTCGCGATTTTTAATCAAGACCGTCCAGGCGTCCATACTCCTTTGATCTACACCGTCCAGATATAAAATGTAAAATCCAACCCTAAAGCTAACCCTAAATACATCTCTATCTCTCTTCTCTCCCATCAGCAACAGCCCACCCTCCTCCAAACACACCCCACGACCTCTCTTCTCTTCTCCCTCTCTTCTCCTCTCAGAACGAACAAGACACAGTAAAAATATCAATGATAAACTGATCTGATTCTACTTGGATAACTTTGCCTTAATTTAAAGCAACCAGAAAAAGGTGGATTTGTTAAGATGCACTGAAACTGGAAATTTGTTGGGATTTTTGGCCCATATATGAGGCAGTAGCTAGGCTGGATTTATTTATGTTAAACATTAAACTAGGTGACTGAATTACTGGATTTTTCGGGTTAATTGTTTCATTTTGATTTCCGCTGCATGTTTTGTTTGAAAGAACATGTGATATGGGCGAAAAACAAGTGGAAATTGGATGAAAAAATGGTCGGTTTGAAAAAAAAAGTGAAAAAACGGTGGATTTGGCCCAAAAGTAACATTTTTATTAGGCCCAAGTTGGCCCATTTTCAGTTTGATGAGGTGGGTTTGGCCCAAAAGTAAATTTTGGGTTAGGCCTAAGTTGGCCCATTTTCGGTTTGATGTACAAGACGTGGGTTTGGCCCAAAAGTAATTTTTTTTATTAGGCCCAAGTTGGCCCATTTTGGTTAAACCAATTTCCCCGAAAACCCCGACTGAAACGAAACACCCCGAACCAAATCGGTCCCCTTGTATAATCGGTCAGGATCGGTTCCGACAAACCATACCGTGAACCGAATCGGTCCGGGAAACATTCACCCTGAACCGACCGAAACCGAACCAATTTCAGGCCTATTAATAAGCCAATTTCAGGCCTATTAATAAGTATTGGTGGTAATCACAAGAGTCTACTCATATGAGAGTGTCATGACTATGATTAACAAATAGGTATGGCATTGTAGCAAACCCCCAGTGACGAGCACATGATATAACACATATCATATTGATTCTCAGCCAGCAACCGTCGGGGAACATATCAACATCAAATATGTGTTGAAAGTGAATAACATTCAAGCAAATAACCGTTCAATAGTATTTGGTATCATTGTTAGTAGTCGTAGACCAATCAGGAGAATACTAGTAGAGGTACCTTCGTCAGCATTTGAAACGTTATGTTCAGCAGGGAGTTCATGTAGCTTTGTTGGGTCATCTCCATTGGCAACTCTATCTCGTAGTCCTCCCAGGCATACCTGCCCAAAGAAGAATAGTATCAAGAGAGAACAGGTGCCTAGCAATTCTAACAAATAAAAGTTTTCGTCCAAAAATCTACAAGTTAAAATGCACGTGTTTTCCTATGTGTACAATTTATATTACCCAAACCAAAACCAAACCAAGCCTTATGTTCCAATCAATTGGCGTCGGCTACATGAATCTTGTTTTTCCATTGAGCTCTGTCTAGGGCGACCTCTTCACTTAGGTTTAGTGAGTCCAAGTCCTTTCGGATGACGGCATCCAAAGTCAATTTAAGTCTACCTCTTCTTCCCCTAGCCCTACTATCCACTACTATCATATCACTCTTCTTGACTACTGCATCTGGAGGTCTACGCTAGATATGTCCAAACCACCTCAATCTTTTTTCTCTCAACTTATCTTGGATACAATTGTAAAATAGGTACCCAGTAGGTGCAAAATTATTGAGTTTAGGATACTGGATTAGGACTAAAACTATACATTGTAATTGAGTTGATGATAATCTACCATCAATAGATGAAAAGTAAAGCTGACTTTAGGACATCTGATTTACAAATTATGAGTCTTAAATCACCATTGTCGCAGAAGCTTAAGTTATTACAAAACAGTCAACATTGTTTGTCTTGCATGAGAGACAAGCTTCCAGACCTAAAGAGAAGCAAAATGCGCAAGGAAAACAAGTAAAGAGACTTGAACCCCAGACCTTTGAGAAACTAAAGTCTGATACTATCTTAGATCACCTATTGTCCCAAAATCTGAAGTTGTTAGGACATCAACAATATTTATCCAGCTGCCCAACAATACATTTTAGTTTTTCTTTATGTGAATCCAATTCTTGTTCCAGATGGCTGAAACTAAGACAAAAATTTGATTTAGTTTCCCCAAAAATAACCAAGGTTGAAATACAATCATTTTTCTCATACCCATTTAGATGGTTACAAAGGTGTAGCCGAGACCATGCCCATGAACCCAATTGCTCACTAGATCTTTCAGAAGTATTTTTAGTGTTTCTGAAACTTATCTATAATTTTCCCAAAACTTTTCATCACTATTTTCTCGAGGCATAAACTACAGTTTGACAAGATTTATAATGCAACAATGTTGGATTATGGACAACTTTTTTCATTTATTGGTCCATCGTGATGGGCTGCACCAAGTGGCAGTACCTCCCCGCTCCTGATCACCTGTTCCAGCCACAGATGATAACAGAAGCAAATCTGTCTCTTCCGCAACTGTTACCAGCAGGCTTGTTGGCACATTCAAGATGAGCACTACAACACTTAATGAATAGTTCGTATATGAACGCATTTTCACAGGAAAAAAAAAAAAAAAAAAAAAACTTCAGCAGAACTTTACCAGTTGAGATGGGTTTTTCAACAACGTTCATCTAGTTTGATGTATACCCTTGGTGTATGGAGATAAATACATCAGCCTATAATGCCTTTCAGAATGAAAGAAGCATAATAACAGAAGCAAATCTGTCTCTCCTGCAACTATTACCAGCAGGCTTGTTGACACATTCAAGATGAGCACTGCAACACTTAATGAATAGTTCGTGTATGAACGTATTTTCACAAAAATAAAATAAAATAAAATCGGCAGAACTTAACCAGTTGAGATGGGTTTTTCAACAACATTAATCCAGTTTGATGTATACCCTTGGTGTAAGGAGATAAATATTTCATCCTATAATGCCTTTCAGAATGTAAGAAGCATAATCACTTAACGAGAGAATGTTTTACCTTGACCCGTCTTGTTGCACCAACTTGTTCCACCTTGTGTACGAACTGATCGAATGAGTAGTAAGGAAGCAAATGTGAATGCCATTCAGCGTAAAGCCCAATTAGATTCCCCAAATCACTAACCTGCAATAAATTGACCAATATCCTTTAGTGGATGCAGAACTTATGAAGAAATATACAGCTTGAAAATCACCTAAACCCAAACCAACTTGTCGGATTGAAGTTAATCCAGAAAGAAACTGGAAACAATAACAATATATCAATAAATTCTTTGGATTGACCACTCTATCGTTACATGAAAAATCAAAAATCAAGGACTAGGGCAGTAACGCCTAGTTTAGAATCTTCATTTAATACCGCAAAAGGGCACGATCTGCTAGGTTCCATGATACAATGTTTTGGAAATTTAGAATTCATATAAACTTAATTGAGTTGCGAAAACTTCATGACAACATGTTTAATCTTTATATCTCTTCGTTTCCTGTGTCTTGAGCTCTATTTACTTTAGCATAGGAGGAAACTTTCTGCTATTAGAGATTTTGCATACATTTTGGAACTTGAAGAAAGAGGGAGAAAATAAAAGAAAAGAAATTAGGAGGGAAATGAAAGGAATTGATCCCAGGGAGAGAAAATAGAAAATTTAAGTATTGTGTAAACTTGAGTATTCTAATATAGGAAGGGCAAGTCATTTTGGTGTGGACAATATTTGAAGCTCCATAACGAAAGTAGTTCTCATTATCGTCCCTCCAAAAAATAACTCTTGTGAAGATTCCTGGCATGCCAACTATTGTTTTGAGATATCTGCTGAGTGCTGTCATTTCCCGGCTGAGAATTAGAAGTTGAGTTTAGTGTGCATATAAGAATTGATAAACTCAGACAATAACTGTAATTCATAACTACAGCTTACCAACTTGTACAAGAAACCTGATAATCAAAATAACTCAAAAATCATGAGACATAATCCTCCAAATGCGAAATTCAGGCCATCACAACTAACGAGTGCTCAATCAGAAACACAGAAAATCAAATACTCTTGAGAGAATTGTAAATGATTTGGAAAATTCTCACCCTTTTGAAAAAACTACTTTAGCAACTTATTTCCTAGAATTGTGCATTTGTCCGATCAACATACTAGTTTCAATGGGTTTTCTTTTACAGTCCACAGTTCACATACATTCCCTCACAACACTCTGTACCTGAAACCTCACAAATTAAATTTCGTGAAGTGTTCAAACTAACAAACAAAAGGACACTATGATTCAGAAACAAACCCAAATCCAAACTCTAGAATCTGAAATTCCATGAACGAAGATAACAATAATTGCTACCTACCTCATGTCCACGGCCGCGATTCTTGAAAGCCTTAGGAAAGTGGCGAAGGACGTAACCGATTCCATCGTTGGAGAGAAGAAGGTCAGGGGTAAGCTTGGGTCTGGATCTGGGTACCTTCTTGGGCTTCTCAGTGGGCTTCTGCAACGATTTTGAACCACCCCCAACAGTTTCATTGTCGGAGGAGTTGAAGGCAGACGAACTGGGTTTGGGGGGGTAATTGGAAGATGACGAGTTAGGGTTAGGGTTAGGGTTTTGGTTGGGATTTGAAGGGCAATCACGAGACCAGTGGCCAGGGCGCCCGCATTTGTAGCACCCAGTGGGCGCTGCACCACCGCCGCCCTTGTCCATTTCTTCTTTAGCTTCTCGTCTGACCAAATGGATCGAACACTATATGTATCGTGTATGTATGTAACTACCGGTGTTGACAGCATTGGGAAGATTTTTGGCGGGAATAGTAGGAGGGAAATAAGATGGGCATGTACAACCAGTCGCGAGCCAAAAATGTTAGGGTGATTATATTTGCAACCTTTTTCTTCTCCATACAACCCATGACTCATGAAAATGTCCTCAATTTTCGTTGTTGGCTAAAGACCTAAATATCCCTACAAAAATCTAACACCCAAACCTCCCCTTCTTCTTTCCCGTTGTTTCCCCCTTCCCCCGTTCCAATTTTTTGAAGCTCTTGTGAACACTGCAAATCCCGCCACCGCCACTCCTTTTCCACCTGTAAACTTCTTGTTCTTCTCACTCTCAATAGAGAATGAAGAAGTAGACATCCAACCAATGGTGGATTCTTCTCCTTCCATTGAATATCCATTTCAAGGTTTATATTCAACTGGAGAAGAAACAAGAGAAATGCTATCAAATTTGTTGGTAGACAATACAATGGTGGAGAACCATGCATTCTCATTCGAACACCAAGAACAAATCTGAAAAACTGCAGGTTTTTTTCGACATTCATACCCCGAAATATGTAAACTTTTTCAACATATCGATGTTGAAACTTTTCACTTAACCGAAATTATGCAAGACAAAGTGCAGTAATAAATTGTCGACTTAAGTTACTTTTTTCATCATCATAATATCAAATTCTACGCATTAGATCAACATTTGCCTTCCGAAAACGATACCTGAGAAATTTACATATTTGATTTCACAAATTTCGACATTAAGAAGCTGAAAAAATGGTTATATTTCGACATGTTATTGTCGAAAACAGCAATATTTTATCCACATGTATTTAGTTCGACATTCGAAAGTTGAATATAGACATATATTTCGACAGGATGATGTTGAACATAGACAGGGTCCAATTTTTCCACAAATTTCACAAGTATTTGGTTCGACATTAAGAAATTGAATAGAGACAAATTTCGACATGAGGATGAGAAAATAGACAATGTCCAATTTTTGAAAATTCGACCTTCAATATAAATCGACATGTGGTTGTCAAAAATGGGTGTGTATTTCGATATTCAAAGTATGAAAACTGGTCGCATTTTGGATTTTAATTTGCATCACTCTACAAACCCAGATGGTGAAACAGACAATTGGGGGGGGGGGGGGGGGGGGGTGTTTATCGGTATGCTTCGACAGCGATGAAGGTATGCTTCGACGGCGATGAAAGTTCGACACTGTTGGTGGTGGCTATGGCAGACGCTAGACGACGGGATTGAAGGGAGGGAAAGAGTGGAACAAATGACAAATTGATTATTTAGGGTTTTTTGGGTGGTGAAGAGGTATTGCGGGAAGTTTAGGTGTATTTAGTGGGTTTTATGGAGTAAATTTGTTTGAAAAATTTTAGGTGTGGGTTACATGGAGAAATTGGGTTGTGTGGAGAAAATAATGGGTTGCTAATAGAATTACCCAAATGTTACTGCTCCGTCCCAAAAATTTTAGCCTAATATTCTAATTTGATAAAAAAAGAAGTTTATATCTTGTAATATATAATCTCTGTTCCAAAATAAGTGTTCATTTTGGAATTGTGTGCTATTTTTAACGGCTTATATTTTTTAACGTGAATCTCAAAAAATATGCATTACGGATCTTGTTCGATAGATCTTAATTAATTCTATTATATAAAATTTTAAAAATCATAAAAACTATCATTAAATTAAAAGATATAAGCCATTGAAAATGACACGTAGTCTCAAAAGAGACACTTATTTTGGAACAGAGGGAGTAAGACTTTATATGTGCAATATAGATCTTATTTGATAGTTCTCAATTAGTTTTATTGAACAATTTTTTTTTGAAATCTTAAAAAATATTATTAATTAAAAGATATAAACAATTAAAAAGATAATTGAAAAAATGAAAGTAGACTAAAATTTTGGGACGGAGGGAGTAGTTAATTGTGCATATTTTTTATTTTGCACTCTCGTATATTTTCAACATCCTTTCAAACTCAAGTAATTCTACCAACTTGCATTTGAAAATAAATCAGTAGAAGTTAAGAGCGTCTTAAAGCAACAATTCCTAAAGTTGTAGGAAATGTCCAATCGGCTTTTTCTGATGGAAAGAATACCAGGATGGAATTTTGATTACTAATGAATAGATTGGTGGAAAAAATAAAGACAGTAGGGTTTAATCATAAAGCTCGACTTTGAAAAAGCCTTTGATAAATTAAACTGGAATTTCAACCTTCAAATGATGGCCATTATGAGATATCCTAACAAATGGATCTAATGGATGAAGGAATGCCTTGGATTTTTATACTTGTCAATGGCTCCCCCTGGTTGGATTTTCATATGCAAAAAGGGGTTAGACAGGGAGATCCACTATCTCCCTTTCTCTTAATTATTGTTGCTGAGGGTTTAAATTGGTTGTTCAAGAATGCTGCAAATCAAGGACTTCTTAATAGATTGTCTATGGAATCTGAGGGCCCAATCATAACACATATTCAGTTTACATATAACACTCTTGTTTTCTGCATTGCTAAAACCAATGATGTGGTAGCTGTTAAGAATTTTCTTTCTAAATTTGAACCGTCATTTGGGTTGAAAATCAATTACCATAAAACCATTATGTGTGGTATTGAAATTTTTGATAGTGATATACAGCTCTATGCCCAAACATTCAGTTGTAAAACTCAAAAGCGCCAGTTAAATATCTGGGCATGTCACGCCCTCGTTTTTAATAATAAAAAATGCATTAAAAGCCACATAAGATAGCCATAATCCATTCATATAACCTTTGAAAAGTCAAAGTCGAATACATAAGTCCGAGTCAAAGTTATACCAAATTCTCAAGTCAAAAGGTAAACGCGCCCAAATACATAAATGATGATTTAGTTAAAGTTATTGCCAGGGGTAAACGCACCCAAATACGCAAACTTGCAACCCAAGCCTGCCCGCGGGGCGGGCTTAGTAGGCTTTTTCTTTTTAGTGGGCCGGGCTATCTCTCAAAAGATGAAGCCCAGGCCCAGCCCACGGGCTTATCCCAGTTGGGCGGGTCAGTCTTCGGGCGGGCCAAGCTGGGCTATTTAGGCGGGCCAAAATACTCATTGCCTAGTAATTTTTGAGCCAAATCTAATGGGTTTTTTTTTCCTTACCGAAATAAGGATGATTTGTTTTTCGATGGATTAAAAAAAAAACAAGGACCAATGGCCATTGTTAGACCACTATCAAATACGTATATATCTACATAATATAATACTCCACTATTCTATACTCTATAGTACTCCACTACACAGGAGTATAAAAGTTGATAAAAAAAAAAAAAAGAAGAAGCATGGTATATAACAGGTGGTTAGGCACTTATTATACTAATACAGTAATGGAATCCACTTTTCAACCTTTTTTGGCTTTAAAACTGCGATTTTTCGTGCAATTATGTACCAGGCTTTCTGACGGTTTGATATCTCGAGCTGGCGGGCTAGGCCAACGGGCGGGTGGGTTGGAGTTAAAAATTTTAGGCCCAAGCCCAGCCCATGGAAAAGTCGGGCTAGGCTAAGTCCGCCCATTTGACGTGCTCGGGCCGCGCAAAGCCCACCGGGCCTAGCGGGCTTCGGGTGTGCCGCAGGCCAATGGGCTAAATGATGACGCTTAGCTATTGTAATACCAAACTTGTCAAAAGGTAAAAGAAATAGAAGTTACATAATTATCTCTTGGCTTAATTCCAAGGACACCCCCTAAACTATCACGCTTTTGCAACATGACCCCCTAAACAAAAAAATGTGCCAACATCACCCCCAACTTTCAAAATTTAGCAATATCACCCCCACCCCTAAAAACCGTGAAATATATTGATGGAAAAGTGTGAAAAGCTGAAAATACCCCCTTGGTTAAATTAGGTTTTGGACGGAGGAGACTTGGTTATTTCACAGCCTCCTCTCTCGTTCCCCCTCCTCTCTCTCTCTCTCGACAACAACAGCAACAACAACTGCAATGGCAACAAGAACAACACCACCACCACCACCACCAACAGCAGCAACAGTGATGATAGTACCAACAACAACAATAGTAGTAACAAACCGGAACAACAACTGCAATACCAACACCAACATCAACAACAATAACAGTAACAACACCACCACCACCACCACCACCACCACCACCACCACCACCAACAATACCAACAACAACAGTAGCAGCGACAACAATAACAAAAAAAAAAGCAACAACAACAACAACAGCAACACCAGCAATACCAACAACAGCAACAGAAACATCAGTAGTGGCAACAACAACAATAGCAGCAGCAGCAACAATAACAACAACAACATAACAGCAGCAACAACAACATAGAATTCTACCAATCAAATCACAAACTTAGTTGGCCACTTCAAGGCTAAAAACTTCACTCGCAAGTCAACCATAACACAAGGTGCATTCGGTCTATGTGGATTCGATCCCATTCTTCCAGGGTATTTATGCTAAGCGAAACCTAGCCCTACGCTTCGGGTATCCTAAACTATAACGCAAAGTAAGATCGCAATCACAGTCATTTGAAGGAGAGATGGGCCCATGCCACCTTTTAGCATGGCCAGGAAAAGAACATTTCTTAGAAGGGCAGCATTCCACAAACATTCTTCTCGAAACAAGTTACTCCGCAGCTTATCCACACAAGATAGCTGCACCTATTCCGACATGGGAACCCGGATGAAGATTTCCATTAGCAGGTGATGGAAGCTTCCCAATTTTATTATCAGCAGAAATGAAAGTGCTAAAACATAAGCAAACAACAGAGTGAATAATTTATGACCACAAAAGAAAGGCAAATAGTTCACAACAAAATCAAGTAGCCCAAAGGCCAGAAGGAGGGAAAACCCACTGCAAAGAACAGAGATGAAAACAACTGGAGGAATCTGATGAGCAAGAAAAAAAAATAAAGAGAACAATTTGACACGTGAGATAATGAGTTAACAATTTCCTGAAAATGATGATTGCCTAGGTTACTAATCATCGCCAACAATTCTACAACACGAAAATCATTTGCTTCTCAACGTCACTTGCATCGTGTGTTGACCCGTCAAATTGTTAAAGTGTTCAGCAGTATCTCCAAGGCTAAACTTTGTAACAGTATTCGCAACCTGTTTTGTCTACCAATAAGAACCGTACGTTGTTCTACAGTGACAACTATTTACTATAGTCTTTCTTGCCAAATCATAATATAAACTCCATTGTACTACACCCTAAGAAGGTGCAACATAAATAATGGATAAACCGCACACCATGAACAAAATAATGATCGACAAAATGAACCAATCTATTTCTTACAAACAGTTTCCCAAAGATGAATACATTCTGATTTTGCTTAATGAATCAGAGTAACATCCAATGCTTCTACATGATTTTGAGGTTAAATCATGCGAATTAACTCCAATAGTCTAACCCCTTCCCCTCCCTCTTGACCTTCAATTTACAAGTAAACACCACATTTTGAACGTCAAATCACCTTATTCATTGAAAACAAGGAAGATGCAAGACACCTCATCGAATCTCATTTTTAGTCAATGAAAAGGCCCCTAAAATCCTTAAATCTATCTTATAGAATCTTAACCTAGTGACGCTAAAGAGCCAAACCCCACCACAACTCCAATTATAGGCAATTAGGAAAAGCCCTAACTCCGTTAAAAAAGGCTACTGAAAGACATTTATGCCCCCTTATATATATGACAGCCAAAACTATCAAACCCAGAAACCACCAACCACCAACCACCATTAGAAAACCTATCGCTTTTCTCGACCTATCCAGGCCCCTCCGCCAGCGCTCCTTCCGGCAACTCTATAAGCGGCGTCGGAGGAGATGAAAGCGGTGACGGAGCAATTGCAGATGCCGGAGCCGGAGGAAAACCGAGCTGGAGCTGGAGATGGCGACATCACTGGCCCCGGTGCTGGAGCCGGAGAGCGAAAAAAGCTCAGGCGGAAGGAACCCATCATCGACGGTGAAAATGCACAGATGCGGAGCATCAATCGCCGTGATGGCCACGCGCGTGAGTCGCATCCCGTCTAGAGAGTTACCTGGTCGCCGACAATCGAAACAGTCAGGTCGTACTTTCCGGTGCCATTGGTGGCCAAAGTGCTCATCAGAGCCTTTGTTGTCTTCAGCGTTCCAAATGGTGAGCAACTAGCGAGGTCTACCTGTAACTTCTTAATTGGTTCCCTCACGAAGTCAGAAAACTTCAATTTAGCTCTCAAAGTGTATAATCAAATGACCCATGGGGGTTGCCTATTCTAGAGGGGGCTGTCCTCTAGGGCTGCCAATGTGGTTTATGCTCAATCACTCCAAGCATGTTTGCTGCCAGAATTACTATGTTTGCTGTTGTCACAGTGAATGGTGGTATTGATCAAGTTTGCATTGAACCAAGGATGTCCGTGTAGTTTGCTATCAGCTGATTCAAATCCATCTTCCAATATCAAGTCACAAGGAAAATCAAGTTCCCTTGCCCTCTCGAGTGGCATTGCAGGGGTTTTGTGAGCATTCATTTCAAATTATGAGCCTACATCTGGATTATTCGTAATCCTTTTGTCGCATGTTTCTCTTCCCTTTCCTTTAGTTGGGTGCGAAACATATGTTATATTATTTTACCTTTAGACAATTGTAGCCGTTTGGCTTAGGTTTTCATTATTTTCTTTTCTTTTCTTTTTTGTTTTGTCCTCCTAGGGTATGCTCCTTGTAGGCTGTATATTCTTTTGCCCCCTTTTTTTTTCAAGCTAATTTATCCAAAAAAAAATCAAATGACCCATGTTGACATTTGCTCTCAGAGAGATCGATTAGGCGTCGGAGGGAGTTTGGGAGGTGGAGTGGGTAAAATCCAATTACCTATAGCTGGGGCGAAGCACGTGCCCTTATCAGACACCACGAGGGGGGTGATTAGCTCGGCACCACATAGGGGATTCTTAACCCTGTGTCGAGCTGTACTGACCACGAATAAGGTCAAGATAATAAGAATAAACTAATAAGTGAGGATGCACTAGCTCGGTGTAAGTCACGCAAGGATACCCCTTGCATAGTCGAGCTAGGTAGGCTACAAATATAGCTTAAGCAACATTCTGGAATACATAATTCAGCTTGGCGAGATGAGCTGAGCTATGTACGGATTATTCCGAGCTACGTGGAACACGGCACCGCTACGGGTAAGGCGGTGAGACATTCCAGAATGATCGAAGGCGGTTCCTCATGAGATGAGGAACAATCCCATGAAATAAGGGACCGATATGGGCAATCCTAATGTGATTGGGAATGTACCACGTATGGGAAGAATCCTATATGGAAAGAAAGACTGATAGACACCTAATAAGAAAGTCCTATTAGGAAAAAGGATTCCTAAAGCTAAAAGGAAACTTAGGGCACGAGATGCCTAACTCATTCAGTCATCTATATCTATAAATAAAGCACTACGCCCATGAAGAAAGGTACGTTGTGAATTACTTTCATACGTATTGAGTGATTTGTGAGTTCAAGTACGTGATACTAACTTAGGCATCGGAGGCCTTTTGCCAACGAGAGGCAAAAGTGCTCTAACCCTTGTTTGTCTTGCAGATTAGGGTTTCGGTGAGGACGCACGTGATCAAGACCCTACGTGGATTTTATCACCGTACAATTGGCGCAGTCTGTGGGAAGCAGTACGAGAAGCTCTTTTCAAGAAAAAATCATTCAACAATGGTGGCCTCAGAACCCGTTCTACGCACTCTGCGACGTGAAGATGTGGAAGATGATGCTGAAACCACTCCTATGCACACTATGAGAAAGAGTGCAAGGGTAGATAAAACTCCTGCAGTTCCAAAAGCACCACAGAAGAAACCTGCCGCCAAGAGGTTTGATATAGGGCATATCCCTGAGATTCCAAAGTTCAGGGATACACGCCTAGTGATCCACGACTCCCCGAGGTTTGGCGAGCGATAGAGACGCTAAAAAATGCCACCAGGAGGAGCAGGGGAACCTCTCCCCGTCGCGAGAGAGGAAGGAGCCCCCCGAACAGGGATAATCACATACGAGCAAGGGACCGTGAGCGTGAGGACAGCCTCGACCGAAGAGAACAGGAGGCAGAAGAGCTGGCCCGTGAAGTTACACAACGAGAGCGAGAGATTCAGGACCTGAAGAAACAGCTCCAAGAGAAGGAGAAGGACTTGCGCTCGTGGACGAGATCCGTGCAGTACGTAAAGGAGAGAAAGAGTCATCGTCATGATGATGTTTCCACTGTTAGGGTGGTCTCTCCACGAAAAAGGAAAGGAAAGAGCCCCTCCGTTGAGAAAAAAGAAAGAAGGAAGCATGCTAAGGACAGATACGAAAGATCAGGTTCCAACAAACAGACCCCCGAGCCTTACGTGAGAAGGAAAGAAACTGGTCGAGCGGAGGGGGGTCCAAGGACTGCACGGGAGGCAGCCAAGGAAGCCCTAGGCCAGATTTCGAAGTCACAACTAGCTCATTGGATCCGAGCAGAGAAAACTCCGAGCAGGGTGAAACACTCCACATTCATCCCTTACGAAACCAATACAGACCCCATAGCCCATATCCAGCATTACCAACAGGCCATGTTCATGCATGAGCAAGACGATGCCTTGTTATGCAAGATGTTCCCATCCAGTTTGGGAAAAGTAGCATTAAGTTGGTACCATAAGCTCCCTGAAGGATCTATCATGTGCCGGGCTCAGTTAGATGATGAGTTTACGGCTCAGTTCTTGACCAGCCGAGCAGCCCCAAAGAGTTTGATGCATTGACCTCTATGAGACAGAGGGATGATGAGACATTGAGGCAGTACTCCAAACGCTACTGGGAAACTTTCAATGAGATTGAAAATTGCAGTGAAGAGTATGCCTTGGCGACGTTTAAAACGAACTTACCTGTGCATAATAAGCTACGAAAATTACTCACTGTGCACCCAGTCAAGACTGTGGCAAAGCTTATGGAAAGGATCCAGGAGCACGCATAGGTGGAGGATGACATCCTGCAAGCTGGAGGGAAGATTGTGTCCGGACAACCTTAGCTTCCCGAGAAGAAAGCAATAGAGTCCAAGGTGTACAAGAAGGAATACACAACGAGAAAGAAGGACTACACCTAGCAGAGGAAGGATAAGGTGGACCCAGACCCTAAGTCCTACTTCAGCATCATGGCAACGTTCAACATCCCAATCTACAAGATGCCCTACAGGATAAAGAATCAGCCTTGGTTCAGAAGGTCCCCTAAGAAGACAGGGAATCTAGAGAAGAGAAAAGCTATGAACCAGCATTGCAGCTATCACAGAGACTGGGGCCACATGACTGAGGATTGTGTGGAATACAAGAAATTCCTGGATGAGAAGGAAGCAAAGGGCCACTTGAAGGAGTTCCTCGTGGGCGACCAGCAGGATGCCAAGCAGGTCGAGGAGATGGACTATGAGAAAGGTCCAAAAGGCACAATCCATATGATACATGGATTGGTGGCCCCATACACCCACAATGAGATAAGGCACATCCAGAGGATCAATGGAAAGACGAGGCAAATCATGAAGCTCGGCCAAAAGAGGCCAAGGACAGAGGGGGTGATGGAGGTTCCTATTGCCTTTTCTGATGACAATTTGGATGGAGTAGTAATACCACATAATGATGCATTGGTCATCACCCTACGAATAGAATAGGGGAATATGACGTCGAGAAAATCCTCGTGGATCAAGGAGCCAGTACAGAGATTATGTACTATCATACGTTCAAGAAGATGGAGCTCCCGCCGAGCTCATTACAGAATTGTTTGGTCCCCCTGGTCGGCTTCAGCGCGCAGACAATATGGCCTATGGGAAAGGTCACACTCCCTGTTCGAGCGGGATCTGTTGTTCTCAAAACCGACTTCCTGGTGGTTGACCTCCCGTCTTCCTATAACGTGATTATAGGAAGAACGTGGATGCACAAAATGAAAGCCATCCCCTCCACTTACCATCAGAAGATCAAGTATCCAGGGGCAGATGGAATTGAGTGCATTAGGGGAAATCAGAAAATTACCGACTTGTGCTTTAACATGGTCTTGAAAAAGTCCCCGAGGGTCGAGCTCGTTCAATCGGTTGAGGTACCAGATCAGCCAACATTGGAGGATGTGGGAGGGGACCCCACTAATCTGGAAAGATATTTCCTGGTCGGCGAAACCCTCTCCGATTAGGAGGAAGGGGAATTGGTCACTTTTTTGAAGGACCATATTGATATTTTTGCTTGGACACCCCAAAAGATGCCTGGGATAGACCCTGAGGTGATTTGCCATCACTTAAATGTGGACCCAAGGCATAAACCAGTTATACAAAAGGCAAGGAGGTCAACACCACAACACGCAGACGTTGTGATTGAAGAGGTAGATCAGCTGCTTGAAGCAGATGCCATACGAGAGGTGAGCTATCCAGAGTGGCTGGTTAACACTGTTGTGGTAAAAAAGAAAAGTGGGAAATGGAGTCTGTGTTGATTTCACTAGCCTCAACAAGGCATGTCCGAAGGACAGCTTTCCACTCCCCTAGATTGACCTGGTGGACGCCACTGCGGGCTATGAAAGAATGAGTTTCCTTGACGCATATTGAGGATACCATCAAATAGCCATGTATGAACCCGATCAGGAGAAGACGTCCTTCATCTCGCCGAGAGGATTGTATTGCTATAAAGTCATGCCATTCGGCTTGAGAAATGCTGGCGCCACCTACCAAAGGTTGGCAACTAAGATGTTTAAAGATCAGCTCAGCAAGACCATAGAGGTTTATATTGACCATATTGTGGTTAAGAGGAAGGAGAAGCCCGACCACCTGGCCGACCTTAAAGTAACTTTTGATATCTTAAGGGAGTACAAATTGAAGCTAAACACTTCAAAATATGCTTTTGGGGTCAGCTTGGGGAAGTTTCTAGGGCACCTGGTAACTGTAGACACCCCAAAATGAGACGTTTGTGTACATTTTTATCCCCGATGATGAAAAGAAACGCTCGGAAAGCCTCTCGGATTGAAATTCTTCAAGTCAACAAAGTCAATAGTGCCGCACGGCACTCATCTCTCACGCACGAAGCTTCAACAATCACGCACGGCAGCTTTTTGAATTTTGGCGGTCAGGTGTGCCGTACAGCACAGTTGGTGTACCGTACGGTACAGTTTGTGTGCCGTACTGTCCGTACGGCACTGTCATGCATAAACCGACTTTCTGCAGAATCTCCAGCAGCCCCTTTTGTTGACAATTGTCCCCAAGCCTCATCATGGTTTCTTGCACCAGAGAAAGGCTACATAATAGCTATGTTTGCAAGAGTGGGCACCAAGTTTACTTGGGGTTCAATCGGTTCCCATCGCCTATATATACCCGATTGTTTGCAACGAAAAAGAGAAAAAAAAAACAGGTGAAGAAAAATCACCACAAACCTCTCTCAAATTCTGTCCTAATTCCACCCTCAATCAAAATTACTCACTACCAATACTCCCTAGCCCCAGACATCACTCCCATAACTTTCTTCAAAGCAAAACTCAATCCAAAGTTCAATCCCCTGTATTCCAATCCCAACCCGTGAGCCCATTCTTTCAAATTCACTAATCTCCATCAAACAACCAACCTTGTTGTTGCAGCAGAAGGGAATTTGAGTCCAGAAGAGGTCTAAGCTGCGTTCAAGGAGTTCCAGAAGTATTTCAATCCGAGAGTTCAAAACCGAGGTATAATCCCGTTTCGCCAAATTTCATAACTTTGGTACCCTGAGGGGAGGGGTACCAAGTGTGGGGTGATCTTCTATATCACTTCCGCATTTGGTATACCCATGTTACATCAAAAATCAGTTTGATTTGCGACCTCCCGGTTGCGTCGTACGGTGAAAACATCACCTCGTACGGAGCGATTCAATGAGGAGGAACATTCCATACTTGAACATACTGTCTTCCTATTCAAAATAGTCTATTTTTAATCATGTTTCATGCCTTGTATGTACCTTTATTTCATTCTTTTCGAAAACCAAAGTTTCAAACTGTTGTGCAGCAAACAGTGCCGCACGGCACTCCCGCTGTGCCGCACGGTACACTTGGAGTGTTGTACGGTACACTTGGAAAATCTGGCCATTGGATCATGAACAGTGCCGCACGGCACACTTTCTGTCGCACGGTACACTTTGTGTGCCGCACGGCACACTTTTTCAAATTTGAATTTTAAGCTCAATTTTCTTCACAAGCATTTTGATAAAATGATTTTCCCCTTTTAATTATTAACTGTTATTTGCTTAATCCTGTTAGTTGTTATTCATTTTGATATTTAATTGTTTTACTTTGCATGATAAATTGTTTATTTCAATAAAGTTTGGCATCAAAATATTTTCTAAAAATCCCACAAATATTTAGTAAAGACCGATTTTTAATCGGGCGAGTGGGGTGCATTAAAACCCTTCCCCGCTCGTAACCTGGCTCCCGAATCCAAAACTAATCTCTGGTTTTCAAACTTATTTTCAACCGCGAGAGTTATACCATTTTTCAAATCATTTTCAAAACGGTTTCTCGGGTATTAAATCCATTTTTCCAAATAAAAACCCGGGTGGCGACTCTATTTTCAAATCAATCATCAACCAAACCGGCGTGGAGGTCGACCGTCCATAGTAACCAAGATGGGAATTGAGGCCAATCCAGATCAGATCACAACTCTTCAGAATCTTCAGAGCCCTAAGACCACGAAGGAGGTCCAGAGGTTGACAGGGATGGCGGTCGCAATGAACCGTTTCATCAGCAAGTCCTCAGATCGATGCAGACCATTCTTTCAGTTTCTAAAGAAGAGAGAAGAGTATGATTGAGGAACCGAGCAAAAACAGGCCTTCCAAGAGATAAAAGCTTACTTGTCGTCTCCACCCCTACTCTCCACTCTAGAAGCTGGGGAGCGGTTGATCATGTATTTGGCAGTATTCGAGCACTTTGTTAGCTCAGTCCTCTTGAGGATAAAGGGGGACGGAACATGCTCCAGTCTATTTCGTAAGTAAAACTCTGTTGGATACTGAAACTCGTTACTTACCTTTGGAAAAACTTGTGTACACCCTTGTCATGGCCTCAAGAAAATTGTTGCATTATTTCTTGGCCCACCCTATTATGGTGTTTACCGAATACCCCCTGAGGGCTTTGTTGAGAAAAGCAGACCTCTCCAGAAGGATCTCGAAGTGGTCAATAGAGTTGAGCAAATTTGACTTGGACCATCAGCCCAAGACGGCAATCAAGGGGCAAATCTTGGCTGATTTTGTGGCAGAGTTTACCCCAATAGTAGCTCCACCACCACCTGCTCTCCACGAGAAGGAACAGGGCAGCTTTCCCGAACAACCAACGAGAGTGGCTGAGCCAGATATTGATGAATGGAGGCTGTATGTTGATGGATCAGCTTGCAACAAGGGATCGGGAGCAGGAGTGGTGCTCTTCTCACCTGAAGGTTTGGTGCTCGAACAAGCACTAAGATTGGGATTCAGTGCCACTAACAATGTGGCAGAATATGAAGCCTTGCTCATTGGACTTAGGAGTGCCTTGGAACTCAAGGTGAGTAAGTTAAGGGTATTTTGTGATTCACAGTTGGTGGTCAATCAACTTTCAGGAGAATATGCTACAAAAAGCGAGAAGATGGCTGCATATTCGGAAGCAGCCAAGGACTTGCTTGACAAATTTGACAGGGTCCACATCCAGCAAATTAGCTCGGGACAGAATGCTCATGCTGATTCATTAGCTTGCTTGGGTTCCACCGTCAACACGGAGTACCGCCGAACAGTGGTGGTAGATTATTTGAGTGAACCAAGCATCGGCCGAGCAGAAAAGTTAGTGATGGAGACAGAGCTTGGGCCGAGCTGGATGGACCCTATAGTGGCATACCTACGAGATGAGACCTTGCCAGAGGACAAAAGGGAAGCTCATAAGATCAGGACCAAGGCTGTGCATTTTTGGCTCTCCCCAGAAGGTAGGCTTTATAGAAAGTCTTTCCTTGGACCATACTTGTTATGTGTACATCCAGCCTTGGTCCAAAAGTTCTTGCATGAGATCCATGCTGGAACCTGTGGAGGCCATACAGGAGGACGGTCCATAGTCCATCGAGCAATATCCCAGGGTTATTGGTGGCCCTATATGCAAGAAGATGCAAAGTCCTATGTAAAAAAGTGTGAGAAGTGCTGTAAGTTTTAGACAATTTGTTAAGAGGAAAAAGTTAGGGTTTTGTTCTCATTACGTAGTACTTATACAAGAGTACAAGAGATAAATTATACTATGAACCTAACTACTAACTTAATTGTAAGAGTAGACAAATACAATCTAATTACACATTTACACCCACAACTTAACACTCCCCCTCAAGTTGGTACAAAGATGTCAATCAAGCCCAACTTGAACACAATGGGGTGGAAACTTCTGCTGCCAAGCCCTTTTGTGAAAATATCAGCTAATTGATTCTCAAATCGCACAAAAGGCATACATATCAACCCCTCGCTCAACTTTTCCTTGATGAAGTGCCTGTCAATCTCTATATGCTTCGTTCTGTCATGTTGAACAAGATTGTGGGTAATGTTTATGGAAGCTTTGTTATCGCAGTAGAGTTTCATAGGACCATTATAAAAAATTCACAAATCATGTAACAAAGTTTGGAGCCACAAGAGCTCACAAACACCATGAGCCATAGCTTTATACTCTGCTTCTGCGCTTGACCTGGCAACCACTGATTGCTTCTTACTTCGCCAAGTAACCAAATTCCCCCCAAGAAAAGTGCAATATCCAGAAGTAAATCGTCTATCATCCACAGAACCAGCCCAATCAGCATCAGTAAATGCCTCCAATCGTAGGTGACCATGATTAGAGAATAGAATTCCTTTTCCTGGAGCTGATTTGAGATACCTCAAAATACGATAAACTACATCCAGATGTGAGGTACGAGGATCATGCATAAACTGACTAACAACACCCACTGCATAAGTGACATCCGGTCTCGTGTGGGCTAAGTATATCAGTCGACCAACCAGTCGCTGATATCTCTCCTTGTCCGTGCGCTCCCCTGAGTCTCCAATAAGCTGATGATTTGCCTTAATAGGAGAATCTGCAGGTCTACAACCCAACATACCTGTTTCTTCCAATTAATCAAGTATATACTTCCGTTGGGAGATAAAAATCCCCCTATCAGACCTTGCCACTTCCATTCCAAGAAAGTATCACAGTGATCCTAAATCCTTAATCTCAAACTCTTGAGCCAGACTAGACTTGAGATTAAGGATCTCATCCACATCATTGCATGTCATTATTATATCATCAACATAAACAATAAGGACAACAATCTTACCAATACCTTTCTTGATGAACATAGTATGATCTGCATGACTTTGTTTGTATCCAAATCTCAACATAGCTGTGGACGGTCGGACCTCCCACGCCGGTTTTGTTTTTGAAAATAGAGTCGCCATCCGGATTTTTGGAAAATGGTTTAGGACCCGAGAAACCGTTTTGAGAAATGGTTGAGAAAATGATTTATAAAACAATTTGAAAACCAGAGATTCGTTTTGGATTCGGGAGCCAGGTTACGAACGGGTAAGGGTTTTAATGCACCCCGTTTGCCCGATTAAAAATTGGTCTTTACTAAACATTTGTGGAATTTTTAGAAAATACTTTAATGCCGAACTTTATTCAAATAAACAATTTATCAAGCGAAACAGACGATAATAATGAAAACAGATAATAAGCAAATAACCAATCAAAGATTCAAACTGTTCGTGCAAGGCAATGTTTAAAACTTCAAATTTGGCGAAAAGGTGTGCCGTGCGGCACACTAGATGTACCGTGCAGTACAGAAAGTGTGCCGTGCGGCACTGTTCATCAATCCAACGGTCAAATTTTTAAAAGAGTGCCGTACAACACTCCAAGTGTACCGTGCGGCACAGGAGGAGTGCCGTGCGGCACTGTTTCCTTCACAAATAGTTCAAACTTTGGTTTTTCGACATGATTGAATAAAAGCACATAAAAGGCATGAAATATAGTTAAAAAGTAGACTATTTTGAATGAGAAAACAGTGTGTTTAAGTGGGAAATGTTCCTCCTCACTAAATTACTCCGTACGAGGCGATAATTTCACCGTACGACGCAACCGGGAGGTATGAAATCGAACTGATCTTGATGTAACATGGGCATACCAAGTGTGGAGATGATATAGGAGATCATTCCACACTTGGTACCCCTCCCCTCAAGGTACCAAAGTTATGAGATTTGGCGAAACGGGATTGTACCTCGGTTTCGAAACTCTCGGATTGAACTTCTTTCTTGAACTTCTGAATGTGGCTTGAGCTTCCTTTGGGCTTCAACTTTACTCTGGTATAGTGACAAAGAGGGTTGATGGCTTGAACTTGGGCAAGCTTGGAATGTGGACTTCACGGTTCTGGACTGAAAATAGGGGATTGAACTTTGAGTTGGGTTTTGCTTTGGAAGAGGGAATGAGATCGATTTATGGGTATTATAGGTAAGGATGAAAAGGGGGTTTATGACCAAAGGGGTATTTATTTGACAGAGCTCAGTGATAGAGCTTCATGGTTTCTTCACAAAATTTTCGATCCTCTTCCATTGAACTCGATCGAGATTATATAGGGGATGAGTGAACTTGGTCTCCAAGTTTACTTCCTCTCCACACCAAAGAATGATGGCTCTAGGGTAGGTTTTCTTCCTCGCACGAAATCATCATGAGCAGAGAAGCCATTTTGTCAACATTTTGAGTTGCTGGGAGCTCTGCAAAAGCTGTGTGACAAGTGACAGTGCCGTACGACACACAAACTGTGCCGTGCGGCACACTTCCACCGCCAAAATTCAAAAGAGTGTTGTACGTGACTTGGGTTGTGCCGTGCGTGAGAGATGAGTACCGTACGGTACTGTTGACTGAGTTGACTTGGAGAATTTCAATCCGAGAGTTCTTCCGGGCATTTCCTTTCATCATCGGGGACTAAAAATGTTCATGAATGTCTCATTTTGGGGTGTCTACAATAGCCTTCGAAAATCTGCCAAACCAGGCTCTAGGTGACTGCTTCAACCCATAAAGAGCCTTTTTCAGTCTACACACCTTTCCCTCAGTCTGAGATGAAGAAAAACCAGGTGGGATAGCCATATACACATCCTCCTCTAACTCACCATGGAGGATTGCATTCTTCACATCAAACTGTTGGAGAGGTCAATTCAAATTGGCAGCACACGAGAGTAGAGCTCGCACAAAGTTCATCTTTGCCACTGGCGCAAATGTCCCCTCGTAGTCAATACCATATGTTTGAGTGAAACCCTTGGCAACAAGTCTCGCCTTGTATCGCTCAACTGTACCATCAACATTTTGCTTAACAGTGAAAATCCATTTACATCCCACTGGTTTCTTCAATTCCGGAAGTGATACTAGCTCCCAAATGCCATTCTTTTTCAAAGCTGTCATCTCCTTTACCATAGCTCATTTCCACTTAGGTATCATGAATGCATCCTGCCAATTCTGTGGAATAGATATAAAAGAAAGAGACGAAACAAAGGCATGGTATGAAGGAGATAAACGATCATAAGAGACAAACTGGGAGATGGGATGTTGAGTACATGATCTAACACCTTTCCGAAGAGCAATAGTAAGATCATCAGAATTATCAGGAGGAGGTTCAATGAGAGAAGAGTCATTACCAGATGAGTCAGCTGATGAATCTGACTCATCTGGAACTGGAGCCGGAGACTGTGATTGACAAGGTGGCATCACACAAGAGGACTTCCCATGTTTTCTACTGTAGTTCTTGAGGTTAGACCTTTGCAGCCGGTGTATATATTCCTCATTATCACCACTTATGTCATGAGTTGCTCTTTCGGCAGATATTTGTTCCTCTCCAGACTTTTCTTTCTCCCTTTCACCATGATTATATAGCAGTTGCTCCCCCTCACCATAAAACATCTCTTCCTCCTGTCGATGCTCCCCCTGAAGAGATGGAGTGGAGGGAGAAAAAAAGGACTCTGCTTCCCAAAAGGAGACATCCATAGACACAAAGAATTTCCTAGAATGAGGATCATAACATTTGTAGCCCTTCTGAGTAGGAGAATACCCAATGAAAACACATTTATGGGCTTTAGGACCTAGCTTGCCACCTGAGGGATGAGAAGCATGAACAAAACACACACAACCAAAAGATATGTTGCAGTCAAAATGGATGGCATGCGGTTAATAAGATATGTTGCAGTCAAAATGGCTTCTCCCCACAAATATTTAGGAACATTCATGGTGAATAACAGAGAGCGAGCTACCTCAGCTAGATGACGATTTTTGCGTTCAGCAACTCCATTTTGTTGTGGAGTGTCAACACAAGTCGTCTGAAAAAGAATACCATTTTCATCTAAAAGAGCCCGAAAACTCTTATCTATATACTCAGTTCCAATATCACTCCTAAGAATTTTAATACTCATATCAAACTGAGTGCGAACCATTGAATGAAAAGATTTAAAACAAGAAAACACTTCACTTTTTGACTTAAGTAAATACACCCAAGTCGCACGAGAATAACAGTCAATAAAAGTGACAAACCACCGAAAACCTTTAAGAGATGGAACAGGGGAAGGACCCCAAACATCAGAATGAATAACCATAAACGGAGAATCACTCCTTTTATTAATAGGTGCATAAAAAGAACGTTTATGTTTACCAAGCTCACAGGTTTCACAAAAAAACTGACTCCTATAACAATGTTTAACTAAAATAGGGAAAAGTTTTTCTAAAATCCCAAAGGAGGTATGACCCAATCTACGGTGCCACTGATGTAACATAAAAAAGGATGAACTCGTATCTGCTTGTAGAGTTAGACCACATGACAAAGATGGTTGAGATGTAGATTCCAAGAAATAGAGGCCACCATGTGCTCTACCACTGCCAATCACTTTCCCTGTGCCCAGTTCCTCAAAAACACAATGAGTAGGAAAAAATGTCACAGAACAGTTTGCAGAACAAGTAAGACTACTAATAGACAGAAGATTAGTGGCAAAATTTGGAATATGTAGAACTGAAGAAAGAGAAATAGAGGGAGAATAGTGAATGGAACCTTTCCCTGCGATAGCAGAGAACGACCCGTCTGCTATTCTGACCTTATCCTTACTCGAACAAGTAGAGTAAGAATCAAATACAGAGGAACAACCTATCATATGATCAGAAGCACCGGAATCTATAATCCAAGGGATAGCAGAAGAGGCAGTGAACGCATTTGATGAGATACCTGTGTGAGCAAAATAGGATGAAGTGGGAGCTGCTGTGGAAGAGGAAGCTATGGTAGATGAAGAATCAGCCCGAGCCATAAGGCGCCTGAGAGCTTGCATCTCCCCCTGAGAAAACCACCAGTATGATCTGAAGTCACCTAAGCCCCAATACTAAATCCAGAGTCAGACGAGGTAGCAACCGCAGATTCAGAGACATGAGCCTGCACTTGAGAACGTATTGTACCACGACCACCGGGTCCACCCCCTCGCCCACGAGGGGGACAACCATGTAACTTGTAGCAAAAATCCCTAGTATGACTGGTATTATGGCAATAATCACACTAAAGTGACTCACGATTAGTAGACCCACTACTAGCACCAAACTGTGACTTACCACTTTATGAAGTAAGACCAAACCCTCTGTTAGGACCAAACTGACCCTGAGGATTGGCAATCAAAGCAGAGCGATCAGAAATAGGAGCATGCACCATAGCTCTCCTCCTACTCTCCTCCTGCTGAACAATAGCATAAGCTTCACCCAGAGACGAAAACGGAACATGACCCAGCACCTGCACTCTAATTGGATCATACTCCATGTCAAGGCCAGCAAGGAAGTCATAACTACGCTCTTTCTCTAACCGCTTCAACTAATTAGTAGCATCATCAGTACAAACAGCCTGAAATCCCTAATAAAAATCGAATTCCTGCCACAGTCCACTCAATTCCGCAAAATACTCAGCTACAGATCGATGGTGTTGATCTAAATTACGGAGTCGCTTCCTCAACTCAAAACACTGTGCATCATTACCTTGCTAAGAATAGGTTTGAGCTCCAATAGTCCAAATCTTGTGTGGAGTATCAAGGAGCAAAAAATTATGACGAATTTCAGCTTTCATAGAGTTAAACAACCAGGTCATGACCAAAGATCTTTGAGACTTAAATTTCTTAAGGGCAACAGCCTTTGTAGGTTGAGTGACAGGACCCTCTATGAATTCTGACATCTCTTTGGCTTCAATAGCCAAAGTAAAGGTGCAAGACCAAAGCAAATAATTTGTACCATCCAATTTAATGGGACAAATATCCAGAGGAACATTCTCCAGCTTCCTGTCAAATTGGCCTGACACATCCTTAGCACCAGAAGTCTCAGTAATTTTTAAATCAGACATATTGAAAAATAGAGCACTCGATACCCAACGGATAAAAGTAGCAGCTACTCAACGCAGAACAACTCAAGGAATGAAGAGTAGTCCAAAGATTGTAATAAAGCTATAGCGAAAAAAACACTGTAAAGTACCCAGTTACTGCCGAGAGAAACAAAAAACAGGATACCAGTCAATTTCGAGTACAGCAGCTATACCCAGTCACTGTTGAGTACTGTAGAGGCCAAAAATAGTATACCTAGACAATCTCGATTACAACAGATGCCCAAACATGCAAACTCAGTCCAAATCGAAGCAAGCCCAGTTGTTTTAAGATCAAACAGAGATAGACGAAGGCTGGAATAGGGCTACCCGTGATCCACAGAGGTCGCCGGAGGTCGGCGAGCGTCGTACGGAGGTCGGCGAGCGTCGTACGGAGGTCACCGGAGGTCGACGAGAGTCAATCGGTGGTCGCTGGTAGTCGTTGATCACTACTTGTGAGAATTGATGTGGTATGATCAATTTTCGAAGGCAAATGATACCAAAGGCCTGTCGGGATCAACACTGGGTTGCTGCTATTAACGTCGAGAGAAGTTATGGGTAGATGATGGGTTAATGACACGATTCAATCAGTGATGGATTGACAACAGTGATGGAGACAAACTCAATCCGTCGGTGGAGAAAACTCACACGTGATAGAGTAGCGCTCAGATCTTGAGCTCTGATACCATGTAAGGTTTAGACAATTTGTTAAGAGAAAAAAGTTAGGGTTCTGTTCTCATTACATAGTACTTATACAAGAGTACAAGAGATAAATTACACTATGAACCTAAACTACTACTTAATTGTAAGAGTAGACAAATACAATCTAATTACACATTTACACCCACAACTTAACAAGTGCCAAAAGTACTCGCCTCTTATCCGAGCACCAGTAGAGGATCTGTTGCCGTTGACCAGCCCATGGCCATTTGCACATTGGGGATTGGACATCGTGGGTCCCTTCCCTATGGCAACAGGGAAACAAAAATTTCTCCTCATAGGGACTGATTACTTCACTAAGTGGATAGAGGGTGAAGCCCTAGCCAAGATTACGGAGGCCATGGTGGAAAAATTTGTCTGGAATAAGATTATCACAAGATTTGGAGTCCCATACTCCATCATCTTGGACAACGGGTCCCAATTCGGGAAAAAGTTTAAAGCTTTCTATGCTCAGTACGACATTCGGAATTACTAGTCTACCCCAGCTTACCCACAGAGCAATGGGCAGGCAGAGGCCTCATACAAGACGATCTTAAAGAGTCTCAAGAAAAGGTTGGAAAGCAAAAAAGGGAAGTGGCCAGACGAATTGCCAGCCGTGCTTTGGGCATACAGGACCACTCCTCGGTGATCTATGGGAGAGACACTGTACTCACTGGCGTATGGGACAGAAGCTGTTATACCACTTGAAGTAGGACTGCCGACCAATCGGACAGCATTGATCGAATCAGGAGGCAACAACAAAGCCTTAGCCGAGCAACTTGATTTGGCAGAAGAGAAAAGAAAGAGGGCCCTGATAACCTTGGCAGCTTATCAAGAGCAGCTACGAAGAAGCTACAACAAGAAAATGCAGCCATGGGAATTCAAGGTGGAAGACCTGGTTCTAAGGAAAGTATTGGCCAACAGATAGAAAGCTCGGGCCGAACTGGGAAGTCCCATACAAGATCACTGGGATTGCTGGTATAGGGGCATACCGTTTGGCCGACCTGGATGGGGATGCAGTTCCACGACCTTGGAACGTGCAGAACATTAGAAAATTTTATCAATAATTTGTGTTTTCTTTTTTGTGATTACGAATACAATTACACCTTTTTCAAACTGGATACGAATATATTCATACTTGTTTTTAGCACTTAGCTGAGATTACGAAGAAAATCGCCAGCATCAATTATCTAGCTCATTGTTTTTCTGTTAACTTTAAATATCAATAGAGTTTCCTTTTACTTATGACTGTGTTCAATACGAATCAAAACAAATAAGATTTTGTTTCCTATTGGGGAGCAGAGGGTATGTGTATGCCTTAGTTATTTAAATTTGAATATGAGGAAATTCAAATTAAACTAAGCATGAAGAAGCTTAGACTTGCAATGAATAATCCAAGTATCCAAGTGTAGACACCCCAAAATGAGTCTCTCGTACACTTTTTTTAATCCCCGATGATGAAAAGAAATACCCAGAAAAACCTCTCGGATTGAAATTCTCCAAGTCAACTCAGTCAACAGTACCGTACGGTACTCATCTTTCATGCACGGTACAGCCTCAGTCACGTACAACAGCCTTTTGAATTTTGGCGGTGGAAGTGTGCCGCACGGCACAGTTAGTGTGCTGCATGGCACAGTTTGTGTGTCGTACGGCACTGTCATTTGTCAAACAGCTTTTGCAGAGCTCCAGCAGCTCAAAATGTTGACGATTCGTTTCTCTGATCATCATTGTTGCGTACAAGGGATTAAAGGCTATGAAATAGCCATGATTTCTTTGTGTGGGGATGAAGAAAACTTGATGGCCAAGATCACCCTACGCCTATAAATCCCGACCAATTTCGGATGAGGAAAACATGGAAAAATTGTGAGAAAACCATGGAAAGCTCCTCTTAAATTCTACTCCTAAATTCATCCTATACTCAAAATCACCTATTGCCAGTACCCTCAAGCTCCAGAAATCTTCCTCATATTCCTAAAACCAACCCAGGTGCAACCCGAAACCCATTACTCTGTTTTTCGCCCCAAAACCTTCACTGATCACCACTAATTCTATTAAGCTTTCAACCAAGCCTTCTACACCACATTGAGGAGTGATTTTGCAAGCATTAGAGGTGGTCCAAGCCATGTTCAAGGAGTTCTAAAGAAGTTCAATCCGAGAGTTTCCCACCGGAGGTATATTTCCGTTTCGCCAATTTTCTCAACTTTGGTACCCTGAGGGGAGGGGTGCCAAGTGTGGGATGATCTTCTATATCATCTCCACATTTGGTATACCCATGTTATAGAAAAAATTAGTTTATTTTGAAGCCTCCCGGTTACGTCGTACGGTGAAAATATCGCCTCGTACGGGGCAATTTAGTGAGGAGGAACATCCGTTATCTAAGCACATTGTTTTCTTATTCAAAATAATCTGTTTTTAACCAAGTTTCATGCCTTGTATGAGTTTCCATTCAATCATTTCGAAAAACCAAAGTTTGGACTGTTTGTGAAGAAAACAGTGCCGCACGACTGATAGGCGCGCGATGTCTTAGATATAAGCGCCTAAGTAGGGCGAATTAGCGCGTTAGAGGCGCGGTTTTATTCCATTTTCCACTTGATGCGGTGTGTCTTTGGGTTTTTCTTGTTTTTGGTTGTTTTGTAGGGAACAGGTTGGAAAGAGCGCATGAAGTGGACACATGGCGGTCAGACACGTAGGGAACCAGTGGGGCCCAAGTGGGGACGGCCAAGCAAGTTGAGGAAGCAATTTAGAGGAGCCGGTATCGATACAGGGATTGTCCTGTATCGATACCCGATGCATCATACGCGAACAGAACGTATGGGTATCGATACAGGACTTATCATGTATCGATACCGAGTGCCTTATAATCAGCTTTTTGACTTTGTTACGGATTTTGACTTCGGTAAGGGGTATAAATACCCCGTTTTGGGGCCTAAGTAGGGTTCCACGAATTTTCGATAGGACTTTACTTTTCAAGCTTTCGGCTACAGTTCCCGTTCAATGTTTTTGCTTTCAATTCTCCAGTATTCAGATTGACTTTGCGGATCGTTAATCAATTTCAAGTTTCCCTTTGCAACTACGGTATCGATCTTTATTATATTTTCATACTTTATTCATTAAAGCATGTTTAGTTCTAGTTTCAATTTGGTTTCTGCAATCTTCACAAGCATGAGTGAGTAGTCGCATCGAGTGCGGCTGCGGGGCGAAGGCGCCCACGTTGAGTCTAAACAATATTTCACCTCGGGGACGAATTAAATCAATTTTCATGCAATTTTGGGAACTAGAAACTTCTCTAACGAACAACCCAAGCATTACCGGAATTCGGGTGCGCACGGAATCTGGTGACAGGTGGTGCGCATTCGTTAGAAATTCTTTCTCGTATTCTAAAATCAGTAAAAAGGATTAATTGTGGCCCGAGTAAGTATTGTTTAGGCCAGGCGTGGACGCTGGGTTCCCACAGCTGCGCTCTCTTTATTAATTTGCATTCGAACAGTTAAATTAGTTCAGTAGTTAATTAATTAATTTCATAAAATCGAAGGGGTGGCTACCTAAGAGCCGGTACAAACTGCACTTCACATCTCTTTGAGTCAAGCACTCCAGTCGTCTCTGTGGTTCGACTCCGGTACTTCCGGAATTATTGTGCTACACTGATCGAGAGTCCTACGCTTGGGACGCGTCTTTATCTGTTTAATTTTCAGTCACCCGGTCGGTCAAGCATTTTTGGCGCCGTTGCCGGGGACGGCAGCGAGTGTTCAGAGGTGTAGAGTCATAGTTTAGTTTTGTCTTTTAGGTTAGTCATCATAGGTAAAAAGTAAGAAGGGTTCTCCTAGGAAGGACCCTCTCTATTTCCGTGACCCTACGCGCCGCTTAGTTCGACGAGAACTGGAGTCGGGTCAACCTGTGTCTCCTAGTGTTCCATCTTCTAGTTCGGGGTTAGACCTAGCTCAGGCAAAGTCTATTCCCATTAGTGATCTTTTCATCGAATTACCGTTTGAGTCAGTTAGTGTTAGTAACCCACTTTACCAATCAGAGTCAGAGTCAGAGTCAGAGTCAGAGTCAGAGGTTAGTGATATGGCGGAACAGGAAATTGCGCAACAGCCATCCTTAAGGCAACATCTCTACCCGGAGAGGTCCACTCCAGAAGGACCCATTGTGTTTTCTCGTGAGACACAAGAGGCACGTAACGCATTCACGGTTAAACCAGGTGTCCTGAACAGCCTCCCTAATTTCTATGGGAGGGAGTGCGATGACCCATATGAACATGTGCGAACCTTCGAGGGATTGGTGCGCAACCTCGCGTCCAATACCCAATACGAGAATGCATGTCTCAAGCTGTTTGAGGCAACCCTAAAGGATGGCACACTGATGTGGTTCAGGATGCAAAAGCCTCAATCTCTTACTACCTGGGCGCAAGTGCGCGATGCCTTCTATAGGAAATACTTCTCTGAGGCTAAGACTACGAGCTATAGGCGGCAAATCCAAAGCTTTAGGCAGGAGAGAGGTGAGTCGTTTCTCAAAGCTTGGGAGCGATTTAAGGAGTTAATCGTCAGATTGCCTCGCCACGGCTTTGAGCGAATTCAACTAGTTGAGTTTTTCCACCTGGGTCTCAACCCAGAGACCGTCCAACACATAGAATATTCTTGCAAAGGGGACGATTTCTTGTCCAAAACAGCCGACCAGGGGTGGGATTTCTTAGATGACTTAGCGGATAAGCAGAGAGCCTTGGAACCATCTGATTTTGATCGAGCCGGACCTTCTGGGTCCACCATTGTCCCTGTCACCATTCGTGACCAGCGACTTCAGGCTCAGGTAGAGAAAATGGCTCAGAGGTTAGAAGAATTGGAAGTGAGGCAGACTCGTCCAGTCCATGAGGTTAGTGTAGAGGAGGTTTGTGTGTGGTGTGAATGCAAAGGGCACATCGCGACCGCTTGCCCTGGGTTCCTAGCAGCCAAAGGGGCAAATCAGTTTAATCAAGAGGAGGTCAATGCCGTTAGGACGTGGGATCCCTACTCTAACACTTACAATCCAGGGTGGCGGGATCACCCTAACTTTGGGTGGTCAGAACCCAGACCTGCAGGTGGAGGTCAAGCTCAACCCCTTGCGCTACCTCCACCACAACAATTTCCCCAGTCCCAGTCCTTCAGGCCTCCGCAGGGCCAAGTCATTCCGTACCAATACCAGCAACAGCCTGGTAGGGGGGTAGGTCCATCCACTCGTGGTCCTCCCCCAGGGTATTCGCAGGTGGTTGCTCGGGACCATAAGTTAGAGGAGAATGTCAACTCCATGATGCAGTCTCAGATGACCTTCCAGACTGAGACAAGGCAGCAAATAGGAGCCCTTACCACTCAGATGTCCCAACTCACTGCAATAATTAGTCAAATGTAGCAGGAGAAGGGCAAGTTTCCAGCCCAGGGTAGTACAGCGGGAGCCCATTACTTGGGAAATCCTTCAGGTCAGAATGTTCAGGGTCAGAATCACGAAGAAGCCAAGTCGGTCACCATTCTCAGAAATGGGAAGGAGATTGACAAGACCATTCCGCCAAAGCAAAAACCAGTTTCACCCCCGGAACCAGTTGATGCACCGAGGGCAGATTCTGAGAGTGTTGCGAAGTCACCCGAGGTGGTGGAACCTGCTGCTGCGGTTCCCACGACTCAAACACCGCCAGCAAAGCCGTTAGCTCCATTTCCCCAAAGGCTGGCCGTAAAGCCTAAGCAGAGCATGAACCATAAGATGCTCGAACTTTTTAAGAGGGTGCAATTCCCTATTACTCTGATGGAGGCAATAGAGTCTTTTCCACAGTGTGCGAAGGTACTGAAGGACCTTTGCACGACTAAGCGCAAGAGTCAGAACAACGTGGTTCTGACAGAGCAAGTGAGCTCCATCCTTCAGACTGAGATTCCTGCCAAGTGCAAGGATCCAGGATGTCCCACCATACCCATAGCAATCGCAGGGCAGACTTTCGATAAAGCCTTGTTGGATTTGGGAGCGAGTGTCAATTTGCTTCCCTATTCAGCATTTTTGAGATTAGGCCTTAGCAATCTGAGAGAGACCCCCGTTACACTCCAGTTGGCAGACCGAAGTGTTAGGGTACCGAAAGGGGTGGTGGAAGATGTGTTGATTCGGGTGGGCGAGTTCCAATTTCCGGCGGACTTCATTGTCCTTGATATTAACCCAGGGCCCGAGGTTTTAGAAAAGACTCCCATCATCCTAGGTCGTCCTTTCTTGGCCACCTCCAATGCCGTCATGAACTGCAAAACTGGCAAGGTTCAGTTATCTGTTGGCGAGGATAGGATGGAGGTAGATGTTTACAGTGTTAGCACCCTAGGAGAGGATGATGAGGAGACAGAGGAGCTGTGTCTGATAGACACGCTCATTCAGGAGCACATTGATACAGTCCTGTATAAGGACCCTCTAGAGGTGGCCCTTACCACTGAGGAGGTATCTTTCTTAGAGTCGGCAGAGGTAGGCACGTTTCGTGAGATGTTAGCGGTTGAGGATGAGTGTGAGGAGTTATATGGGGTCGCTCATGACCTAATGTTCGAGCCTCTGGGCAACCCTCCGCCCAAGGTTCTTTCGTCTCTAGTTCAGCTGCCTAAACTAGAGTTGAAACCTCTCCCGGACACACTCAAGTATGCCTTTCTCAAAGGCAATGATACTTATCCGGTAGTGATCTGCTCAACCCTTGAGGAAGATCAAGAGAGGAAGTTGCTTGATTTACTGAGAGAGCATATAGGCGCGCTTGGTTGGACCATAGCTGATCTGCATGGTATAAGCCCCACAGTGTGTACACACCGAATTATTCTTGAGGAGAGTGTGAAGCCGTCTAGACAGCCTCAGCGGCGCTTGAACCCAAACATGAAGGAGGTAGTACGGGCTGAGGTGCTTAAGCTGTTAGATGTGGGTATTATATACCCGATTGCCCATAGTGAGTGGGTAAGCCCAGTACAGGTCGTGCCTAAGAAGGCTGGGGTCACAGTAGTGACCAATGAGCAAGGAGAGTTAGTTCCGACCCGCATTCCTACTGGTTGGAGAGTTTGCATTGATTACCGGAAGCTCAACGCGAGCACCCGGAAAGACCACTTCCCTCTCCCCTTCATTGATCAAATTCTGGAGAGGGTAGCTGGTCGAGCCTTCTATTGTTTTCTAGATGGGTACTCAGGGTACAACCAGATTGAGGTCGCGTTAGAGGACCAGGATAAGACCACCTTCACCTGTCCATATGGTACATATGCTTACCATCGCATGCCCTTTGGGTTGTGCAATGCGCCTGGTACCTTTTCTAGGTGTATGATGGGGATTTTTAGTGATATGGTTGAGCGCATCGTAGAGGTATTTATGGATGACTTCTCGGTCTTCGGGGACTCATTCGATGGATGCCTCGAGAATTTAGGTAAGGTCTTACAGCGGTGCGAGGAGAAGCACTTAGTGCTAAATTGGGAGAAGTGCCACTTCATGGTGACCCAAGGGATTGTGTTAGGGCACATTGTGTCCTCCAAGGGTATTGAGGTGGACAAAGCTAAGATAGACTTGATCCGTAATCTTCCAACCCCTAAGTCTGTCAAGGATGTGCGTTCGTTTCTTGGACACGCTGGTTTTTACCGGCGGTTCATTAAGGATTTTAGTGCTATCTCCCGTCCATTGTGTCAACTGCTGACAAAGGACGCACCTTTTGTGTGGCCTGAGGCATGTGAGGGGGCTTTTCTTAAGTTGAAGCAGAGTCTCACGACTCCGCCAATTGTGCAGTCCCCCGATTGGAGTCTCCCCTTTGAGTTGATGTGTGATGCTTCTGACTATGCAGTCGGAGCTGTTTTAGGACAGAGGAGAGGGAAAGACCCGTGTGTGATTTACTATGCGAGCAAGACACTCAATGAGGCCCAAATGAATTATACCACCACTGAGAAAGAGTTGCTAGCTGTAGTGTTTGCCTTAGACAAATTTCGGTCCTATCTGGTGGGCTCGCAGATCACGGTGTTTACCGATCATGCTGCCCTGAAGTACTTGATGACCAAACAGGATGCGAAAGCTCACCTTATCCGGTGGATTCTGCTTCTGCAAGAATTCCACCTCATCATTAAGGATAAGAAGGGGGTAGAGAATGTGGTCGCGGACCATCTGTCTCGTCTGGCATTTGAGGACCCCGCCTCAGACATGCCCATTAGAGATTCCTTCCCGGACGAGCAGTTATTTGCTGCAAATGAGTGCCCATGGTACGCTGATATCGCCAATTATTTGGTGACTGGGCAGATTCTTTCTCATTGGTCTACCCAAGAGAAACAGCGGTTTTTGAGGAGTGTCCGCCAGTACATATTTGATGACCCTTATTTGTTCAAATACTGTGCGGACCAGATTGTGCGTAGATGTGTCCCCGAGTCTGACCAGCAGGGGGTCATTGAGTTCTGTCATAGCCAGGCGTGCGGTGGTCACTTCTCTGCGAAGAAGACCACCGCCAAGATTCTACAGTGTGGGTTCTGGTGGCCCGATATGTTCAAAGGCGTCCACTTGTTTTGTAGGTCATGTGACCGTTGCCAAAAGCTTGGCAAGTTGTCTGCACGTAATGAGATGCCCCTCCGGCCTATTCTTGTGCTCGAGGTTTTTGATTGTTGGGGCATCGACTTTATGGGTCCATTTCCTATGTCTCATGGTTATGAGTACATCCTGTTGGCGGTGGACTATGTGTCGAAGTGGGTGGAGGCGATTCCCACGAAATCTATGGAATTTCTTAAGGCTAACATTCTGTCGAGGTTTGGTGTGCCACGCGCCATTATCTCGGATCAGGGCACGCACTTCACGAGTCGGTCTTTTGAGAAGTTGATGGGGGAGTTTCATGTTACTCATAAGGTGTCCACATCATACCACCCCCAGACTAATGGGCAGGCTGAGTTAGCGAATCGCGAGATTAAGCGAATTTTAGAGAAAACCGTAGGTGTGACTAGGAAGGATTGGTCCACTAGGTTGACTAATGCGTTGTGGGCCTACCGCACTGCTTACAAGACCGTGTTGGGTGCCTCACCCTATCGGCTAGTTTACGGTAAGGCCTGCCACCTGCCCGGTGAGTTAGAGAAGAAGGCCTATTGGGCCATTCAGACAGTCAATTCGAGTTTGACTGAGGCGGGTGAGCATAGGAAGTTACAGTTGAGTGAGCTTGAGGAACTAAGGAATGACGCGTATGAGAATGCTAGTATTTATAAGGCTAAGGTTAAGGCGTATCATGATAGGAACATTCAGCGCAAAACCTTTAGGGCTGGTCAGAAAGTGTTACTCTATAATTCGTGTCTTCACATTTTTCCAGGGAAGTTGAGGTCCCGTTGGGATGGTCCCTACCTGGTGGTTCATGTGTACCCAAATGGGTCGGTCGATGTCTGTGACCCTAAAGATGATCATGTGTTTAAAGTTAACGGGCAGCGTCTCAAACCATATTTGGAATTTTTGGAGGTAGGCGAACCTGATGAGGAATTGGTCGATCCTGTTTATTCGGATGACCCAGTTGAGTAGGCCTTGTGGTGGCCTTGTTTTGACGGGTAGCTTACGCGTACCAGGCTCTTCATTGAGTGTGGACCCGGCCCCTAGCAATAGGGGTACCCATCATTGACTTGGGTATTTTTAGCTTCGCACGCCGCTATTAAAATAAGGATCGTGTGCCCAGCTCCGGTTAGTAAGGGCATGTTATGCATTTTAGTGTCTGTTTTTCATTCCAAAAAAAAAAAAAAAACAATTTCTTTTGGTCTTGTATAGCCACCCAATTCGTGTTTCCTTGCACGGGTTGGGGAGAAAAGTATGACACGTTGATCGCGTGAAGATTTGGTGGTGTATCTTTTCTTTTCTTGTTCTTTTGTTTTCTTTGTGTACGCCCGGATCCCACGTGCCGGGCTGGACTGACGTTTTTGCAGGGTGCGCGGAGATAGTACCCGAAATTCCTCGTACATCGGCCGAGGTCATGGTGGTTGGCTGCCACCCGGAGGTCCAGTTCTTCCCCTTGTTCTTTATTTTGTCTGTCTCCATGCTCTGGGGACATCGCATGTTTCAAGTTGGGGGGAGGGTGTACTTTGTTCATTTGTTTTGATATAGCGTTGCTAGGTAGTTTTCGGGGATACGGTTGTTATGCATCTTGTAGATATGCTTTGAGCGGATGAGATTTAGCTGATTAGTATGCCTGTTTAACTTGAATGTATGCATATATTTGGCTATTTATTTGAGCATGATGCATTGTCAAGCATGTGAATAATATCCCCACATTGATAATAGCGTATTCTGAATAGCATTCCCATATTCTTTGTACTCATTTCCGCAATCGCATAAAATAGTAGGCTTTTGTTCTGCAATTAAGGAACCAGATTTGTCTATTGTGCATTTGTGAGAGTGAATAACGTGCATAGGGGATGACACAAGGCATTCTTTGCATGATTAAACCACATATGAGTCCCCTTGACTAGTCTTGAACCAGTCTGAGTCAGTTCCCGTGTTTAGCTTAGGAAACCGGTGTTTGGTTGGATTTAAGTTGGGGGGGAAGGCAAGCTCTGTGCATCATGAGTGCCGTACTACTGTGGGAAATTTTGTGTAACGATGTGTGTGAGGGATTGATGTTGAAGGAGTCCGATTAGGTCCAAAGCCATAAACCTTAACCTCAAGCCATTTTCTTTTGCTTTCAAAAAAAAAAAAAAAAAAAAAAAAAAGAAGCAGGTTCGGTATCGATACAGCAAAACATCTGTATCGATACCGGTTGTCCCAGACCGGAACAGAACGTACGGGTATCGATACAGGTCTTTCCCCGTATCGATACCGAGGCCCATAAACGCGAATTTTAAAGGGTTTGTCCGGTCATTCTTCCACTTCCATCTTCTTCTTCAACCTTCTTCCTCTCTCTCTAACCCTAAAGACCCACGAAACTTCCATAGCCAAACCTCCAAAATCCTTCAAAAATTCCTTCAAATCTCACCCAAATTCCACCAAACTTCACCAAAACGCTTCTTTTCTCCTTCTCTACCACATATCCCTCTCAAATCCCTTCCAAAACCCTTATTTCTCCAGATCTAAAACCCTAACTTTCCCACCAAATTTCCAAAACATGGCACCTAGGAAGACTAGTGCTAGTGCGAAGGGTAAAGGGGTGGCTTCCTCGAGGCTGCTGAGGAGAGTGAGGATGATGAGGATTGATTTAGACACTTGTGGTGCATGGGGCTGACTTCAGGGTAGGTAGTCTGATGAGGAGGTGTTATTCTATGTTGGGTGGTCTGTTATTTTATGTTAGGAACTTGTTATTTTATGTGAGACTATTTCTGTTTTTTTTTTATTTGGGGTCTGTAATATAATTTGCATGGATTATGTTTTTGTTTTGTGGACTTGGTTTGGGTGGCGCCGATGGGCGCATTGACAGGTAGTAGACATGACAGGTTCGGCCAGTGGGTAGTTAACCTTGAGCATCTATAGGCCGGCACCTGATTTTTGCGGTTCCTTTTCTTGTGCTACCAAGGTCGTTATAATCCAAAAGTCCTTAGTAGATCTTGTGCACGTGTTTTATACTCTCGCTTATGCATGGTTGATAATGATGTTGCTTATTCTGTGGAATCATAATTGAATATGTGTTTATTCTTGTTGAGTGTTGATCTTGATTGGCACGTGGTGACCAGTTGTTCGGTTCCACGCAATTCGCCAAGCGCTTATATGGGATGTTGAGTGTTCTAGTGAGTGGTGTGACGCATTTGCCTTGTGGGGTATTCGTTTTCACGTGTTAAGTGATGCTAATTGTTTTCAATAATTTGTCAAAGCATGCATGCATGTGAGTTACAGGCATATTGAGAGGCGAGTATCTATTGCTATGATTTATGGTTGTTTCTACAGGTGGTATAACCATCGTACCCCCGTTGGTGTTTTGTGTAGTTCTTATTTCGTTCGTTCCTAGGGACTAGCAACGCTCAAGTTGGGGGGTGTGATAGGCGCGCGATGTCGTAGATATAAGCGCCTAAGTAGGGCGAATTAGCGCGTTAGAGGCGCGGTTTTATTCCATTTTCCACTTGATGCGGTGTGTCTTTGGGTTTTTCTTGTTTTTGGTTGTTTTGTAGGGAACAGGTTGGAAAGAGCGCATGAAGTGGACACATGGCGGTCAGACACGTAGGGAACCAGTGGGGCCCAAGTGGGGATGGCCAAGCAAGTTGAGGAAGCAATTTAGAGGAGCCGGTATCGATACAGGGATTGTCCTGTATCGATACCCGATGCATCATACGCGAACAGAACGTATGGGTATCGATACAGGACTTATCATGTATCGATACCGAGTGCCTTATAATCAGCTTTTTGACTTTGTTACGGATTTTGACTTCGGTAAGGGGTATAAATACCCCGTTTTGGGGCCTAAGTAGGGTTCCACGAATTTTCGATAGGACTTTACTTTTCAAGCTTTCGGCTACAGTTCCCGTTCAATGTTTTTGCTTTCAATTCTCCAGTATTCAGATTGACTTTGCGGATCGTTAATCAATTTCAAGTTTCCCTTTGCAACTACGGTATCGATCTTTATTATATTTTCATACTTTATTCATTAAAGCATGTTTAGTTCTAGTTTCAATTTGGTTTCTGCAATCTTCACAAGCATGAGTGAGTAGTCGCATCGAGTGCGGCTGCGGGGCGAAGGCGCCCACGTTGAGTCTAAACAATATTTCACCTCGGGGACGAATTAAATCAATTTTCATGCAATTTTGGGAACTAGAAACTTCTCTAACGAACAACCCAAGCATTACCGGAATTCGGGTGCGCACGGAATCTGGTGACAGGTGGTGCGCATTCGTTAGAAATTCTTTCTCGTATTCTAAAATCAGTAAAAAGGATTAATTGTGGCCCGAGTAAGTATTGTTTAGGCCAGGCGTGGACGCTGGGTTCCCACAGCTGCGCTCTCCTTATTAATTTGCATTCGAACAGTTAAATTAGTTCAGTAGTTAATTAATTAATTTCATAAAATCGAAGGGGTGGCTACCTAAGAGTCGGTACAAACTGCACTTCACATCTCTTTGAGTCAAGCACTCCAGTCGTCTCTGTGGTTCGACTCCGGTACTTCCGGAATTATTGTGCTACACTGATCGAGAGTCCTACGCTTGGGACGCGTCTTTATCTGTTTAATTTTCAGTCACCCGGTCACGACACTCTTCCTGTACCGCACGGTACACTTGGAGTGTTGTACGGCACTCTTTTGAAAATTTGACCGTTGGACTGATGAACAGTGCCGCACGGCACACTTTTGCAATATTTGAAATTTTGAAACATTTCCTTTACAAAACAGTTTGAACCCTTGGTGTGTTATCTGGATTATTTGATTTGCATTTTGCTTATTTTCATTATTATTATCTGCTTTGTTTGATAAATGGTTTATTTGAATAAAGTTTGGCATCAAAATATTTTCTAAAAATCCCACAAATGTTTAGTAAAGACCGATTTTTAAATCGGGCGAGCGGAGTGCATTAAAACCCTTCCCCGCTCGTAACCTGGCTCCCGAATCCAAAACGAATCTTTGGTTTCCAAATCGTTTTCTAAATCATTTTCTCAACCCTTTTCAAAACGGTTTCTCGGGTCCTAAAATGGCGACTCTATTTTCAAAACAAAACACTTTTTTCAACAAAACTGGCGTGGAGGTCGACCGTCCACAAAATGGCGACTCTGCTGGGGATTCTCAAATTAATCTCTAATTTGGTGTTTTTATACTTATGAACTTCCCGAAAGCTTGTCAAAACGAAAATGCCTAGCGCTATCGCAAGGAAGGAATGGCGGACTAACAGGGCCTCGCCCGGCCATCTTGACTGGAGCTTTTTGGTTGTTTGTCTGTGTAAAGATATCAAAGAAGAAATTAATTTGGAGAGCCAAGCTTGAAAAATATTTGTGGGATTTTTTAAAATAATTTTATTGCTGAACTTTTGCATCACGTGCATCGATGTTGGATAGGATTATGTGATGTATCCTGTTAACTGCTTGTTGTTACTGTTTACCTGCCTGCATGCATGTTCATGGTAGTTTTCATCTTAGGTTATCACCTCTCATCCATAGTAATAAGAAGGATAATCCCAATAATCAAACGCTCTGTCAGATATACAAAACCCCTTTTTTTTTCAAATAAATGCTGCAACTAGCTCTCTTCCTCCCAATAAACAAGAGTTTCATTTTCATGCTTCAGTTATGTTGAGCTATTTGTAGTCCCGAACTAAATCGCGGCCCGATTCCTCCGAAATGGGGATACGTAGGCAACCCCAAAAAAGGTTCGGCTCTTGTTTTGCAAAAATCTTTCAAATATATCCAACAAAGCACTAAAAATTGGGGCAATCCTTCCTAAGGTTGTGACATAGATACTGCATCATGCATCATTCCTCCATTTTTATGTAAAACTCTTTTTCAAAAAGCATGTACATAGTATTTTCGCATTGGTCACTAATTCATTCTGTTTCCATGAGAAGGAGTTTTTAATCATTGAGGAGGGTGAGAAGAGTACTGTACCTAGTTGGACTAGAACTCCCAAACAGCGATTGGTTCAAACTGAGTCAAAAGCAGTACAGTCAGGTTCAACAGGTCCTTCAGTTATGTCAACATCTCACGAAGCAACAAACATGGAAGTTCAAGCTGAGATCAAGGAGCTCAGGAAGACCCTGAAAGACAGGGATAAACGAATTACCCAGCTCACAATGGTGGTACAAGACATCCGTAATCATCTTCCATCAGTCCAAGAGGACCCCCAACGACCCAGAAAGAGTCCGGAAATGGCCGCAGCTTTGGCAAGAATTTTTGAATTAAAAGAATTCTATCCTGTGGGTTTTGAAAATATTCCTGGTATCGAAGATCTGGAAATACACCAGCAGGACACCAAAAAGGACAACCTTGCAAAAACCATCCCTAGCTCCACTAACAATAATTCCAAGAACACAACCCGAATCAACCGCCCTAAAAGAAACTTCCACCAATTCTCCACCTCCTTTGTTCATGTCTACAAAAGCCTTCTCGAGAATAACCTGCTTAAACCACTTGAACCGCAAAAGCCATCCAAAGTACTTCTATCAAATCATAACTCAAACGCCTTCTGCTCCTACCACCAAATGTCAGGCCATCACACCAACAATTGCATCCGTCTCAAACACAAAATCCAAGACCTCATTGAAGATGGAACCCTTCCACTCCCTCTCAAAAGGCCAAACACTGTTTCCAATCCCAGCCCAATCTCCAAATCAACCAAATCTCCCTCAGCCCCACTTCAAATAACCCAAGCTCCTCTAAATTTGACCCCAGTTTATACATCATACCAGCCACCGAGCCAAAGCCAATTGTCCTGATGCCAGAGGATCTCGGAATTTGCTTCCTTAAAAGTACCAATGCACATAAACCTAGATGGGCAGATGTCACTGAAAACAAAGAAATGGGCTATGGATGATGTCACTCTCAGAATATTTTCTTTTGATACCGCTGGGGGCAGTTCTCACTCTCGAGGTTTTTTGACTCAGGGAATCTGATATCACTGTTTGGGGATCAAAGTCCAATAGGTATGGTCAGAGTTGGGCCTGTTGCCATGGTGATTGATTTGAAGCCTGTTAGAGACATGGAGCTGATGATGCTAGGCCAGGAAGCCCCTGGAGATGTTACCTCATTGTGGATGCCATTTGAATTTATAAAAAAACTGCACTTTTGTACCTAAAAGTTATCTACACTAGCACTGAATTTGAGTTTGAGTCAGAGTCTGGCACTGAGTCTGAGTTTAGCAATAGAGTCTTAGTCCACTTCTAAGTTAGAGTATGTATATGTTGGTCTTCCGCGTCATCATTTCTTTTTTGAGTTTGAGTCCACTCTCATGTATCATGCCCCAGGGGCCACCTCTTTTGCAATGAATGAAATCGACTTTGCTTATCTTGCTGTGTTCGAAATAATTTGTGTTGACCTTGGCAATGAAAGGCATGCTCAGCCTATAAAAGAAAAAGTAATTTCAATAAACTTGAAGGATGATAATGATCCACGAATGGTTCAAATCAGTTCCAGGTTGTCTCCAGAGGAATTTAAATGCTCACTCAGAAAAATTTCAAGATGTTTTTGAATGATCTCACGTGGACATGCCAATAAATGATCCTGAAATCATGGAGTATCGAATCCCAGTTGAGGAAGATGAGGCCTGACTGGATAATGGAAATCAGGAAAGTTCAACGGCAAATATACGCAAGATTCTCGTTGGTAACTGAGTATCCTCAATGGGTCACAAAAAATCGTGTTAGTCAAAAAAAAAAAAAAGGCTAGCACCTCGACCCTTTTCTGCCTGGGGCATTGACATCATTAACAGAATCACACTGGTCACATCAAATGCTTGCAATCAGTTACTTCACCAAATGGGTTGAAGCTGTTTCATACACGACCCTCGTGATGGTCTGAGATGCTCACCAAGCAGAACATCATCTACGGATATGAGGTCCCTCAAGCTTTTGTGTCAAACAACGAGGTTTCATTTCAAAAGGAGAACAGCAGAAGCTCTGGAGAAATTTACCAAACCATCAAGTCTACACCGGAGAAGACCACTGGATCAACATGAAATTGGCACGAGCAACTGCCATTGACGTTGTGAGAATGCCAGACTTCCATCCCTACTCTGATAGGGGCAACACCCTAGTCTTTGATTTACGGCATGGAGGTTGTTCTTCCTATCAGGCTAAGAAGTTCCTTCTTTTGAAGGTCGTGGCAAAATCAGGAATCAGTGAAGCAGAATGGCAAAACGCGAAGATGAAAGGCGACTTGAGGCCTTGTACCACATTCAAGGATATCAGCGTCGAATAGCTCGTGCTTTTAACAAGAAAGCAAAATCCAGGAATTTGCAAGAAGAAAACATGGTTTTGAAGGGGATTCGGGCTCCAGTTTATGATCCGCGTGGGAAGTTTTGACCAAACTGGGCTGGACTGTGTATTATCAAGAAGATCCTATCCGGAAATGCAACACAGCTCATCGATCTTGACAACAACAAATTTTCTACCTTGGTCAATCTAGATCAGCTCAAGAGATGTTACCCCTGAGAGAAGCTCACTGGACTAAAAACCGTAAGGGCGGGCAGTACCAGGCAAAAATTAGAGCAAAAGCCTGGTAGGTTGAAAACCCGAAAGGGCGGCCTAGGCAAAAGATAAGGCTAAATAAATCAGAGCTCGCTAGACCGAAAACCCAAAAGGGCGGTACTAGGCAAAATTCAGAGCACAAAAGGAGAGTGAAAATACCCGAGTGAACCCTAACTCCAGATTTGTAGTCCTGAACTACGTCATGACCTGATTCCTTTAACAGGGATACGTAGGCAACTTCACCTCGAGGTTCGGTCACAATCTTTCAAGTTGATCCCAAGACATTACACGCATCTCAGATCTCACAAACAAAGCCGATACAAATCAAAGTGGAAAGTTCTCAAAATTCAAGCTTTATTTGAACAAACTTTTTCAATTACATGGCTGAGCATGAAACTTTCAAACAACCAAGCACTGATCCATATGAGTCATGTCATGGGTCCACAACTTATTTCGAGCATAGTAAGATTGAGTCCAAAGTCCCTCTTTGTCCCCCATTTGTTCTTGTATCTCTTGTCAATTTTCTCTCGCAACACTCCGGAAGCAAAACGCTGGGGTATGGATCTTCTGGAATGGCCACACACTCTCTCCATATGTTGTGGCAAGCTTTGAAGATGGCAAAATTGAAAATCGGCATTCTCGAGCATCAAGCTGATAGAAGGCAATTGGTCCAGCAAGATCAAACCTTGTGGGAAAGAGAGAAAACAAGTAAGGAGACTTAGACAGCCTTAAGCCGAGCGTTGAGGTAAAACGAGAACGAGAGAAAAACCGGAAAAAGGAGAGCTGAGTGAGCAACCTACCCATAGGAGCATCCTCAAAACTCACTCAACAACCCATCTCCATCATGAGAAAATGCAAAGGAGAAACAAGCTTTTGCTTTGGAAATGCAAAAAAGTTGCAGAACAAGGGGCATTCACGGAGACTGTGCAAAGAACAACCATCTCGAACAATGTGCCACTTGAAGATAATAAAGAGCCGTGCCGAATTGATGAGGATTCTCAAAGAAGCCATTACAATGGCTCTTCAAGGCCTAAGAAAGAGCAAACAAGTGTTAGAAGATCAAAGAGAAAGGCCAAGAAGTGACGACAAATTACAAAATCTGGACACTATTGGAAGTGTGCCACACGGCACGATAAGTAGGCCGCACGGCACAGTTTGAGTGCCATACGGCACAGTGATGGCAATTTTGAAAGATGTGTGTTTTGGCCGACCAAAACTCATTCCATGCTTCTTTTCGGGACACGGCCTATGCACGCAAGCCGTAATATGTGCATATGACTTAATGGAAAGATTGATTGATGTTCCCAACCTAGTTTTCATGATTGGATACCTCGAAAGTTGGGATACGTCAAGAGTTGGATATATCGACGAGTTGCACTTCATGATAGTGTCATCCCCCAAGATTGGTTGATTCGTGCAAGGAAACCATTTCACCTATTTGCCAAGAATCTGAAGGACGGCAACACTGGCACGTGTGCATAACAAATTTGGTTCCATTATCCTTTCATTAATGAATTCATTCTATTCGTTTCGTTTCATTGGGGCATGAGAAATATAATCATAAATCCGTGTCAGTTTCCCATTTCCAATCAAAATCCATGTTCTCATTTTCAGTTGTTTTAACTTAGCATTCATGTGCAAGTTCTGTTTTCTTTTCAAATTCATTGCTAGTGTCAATAAAAGAAATTACGTGCAAAGTTTTTATAAAACATAAACATCCACATCATAAGCATAATGATATCCAGGGGCAAAACATGGCCCAATGCATAGTCTACTACCATGGCTCGCAAGCCATCTCCATCAGGAAACTGAAAAAGACGGCAAACAGGCTCCCAAGTCAAAACGAGGCACGCAGGCCCCACCTAATAACATGCTACTACTAACAACTGTCTCAGGTACGAGGTCTCTTCGGCACATGTCCCAAATGCCTATACTCCTCTGGCGTGCTGGGATAACTCTCTCTCTCTTAGTACTACTGCTCTTTGGAGACTCCTCTCCCTGTGCACTCTCTCTCTCTCTCTCTCTGACGCTCCTGAGCTGCAGAAGAACGCAAGACTCTGCCTGAAGCTGGAACCACTGGGGCAACTCGAGGCGCTGAACGCCTAACACGCTGAGAACGGGACGTGCCCTACACAAGCGACAACATCTGTCAAGTATACTGCAGAACATGAATGATGAAAGGAAAGGAGAAGCAAATATGATGAATGTTCCTCAGCAGCTCCACTACTAGGGGCAACTCTACGACTAGCTCCTCTCTTTCGGCTAGTACCCACTCCACGACTGCTCTCTCTGCTCCTCTGAGTGCCACGACCTGTGTTCTCACCTCTACTACTCTCTCAAGCACCACGGCATGTGCCTCGGCTGGCCTCTCCAGTACCACGACCAGGTGACCTGCCTCTAGAAGCTCTCTGCCTACGACCAAGTACAACTCCCCGCTCAGCTCGCGAGCGCACCTCTGGAACCACGCCCATCACAAACTGACGAACCATAACCTGCAAGTCCTGAACCAACTGGTACGCTGACGCTGCCCATTCAGCGGGAATCTGAAAAGCAAGTGCACATCAACGAGCAATAAGTTCAAAAATATATGGGAAATGACGCAAGCAATGCAATCAAGATTACCTCTGTCATGGCAAAAGTAACCGTGGGATGAACAGAAAGCACTGTCACCACTTCAAGTGCACCACAAGCTGTGACCACCTCAATATCTCTCCTCAACCCTGGCAAGGCAGGAACGTCTCTCAACCGAGTCTCCATATCCAGATCATATGCCAAATGGGTGTTCATGTATCCGTCATAATCCAGAGAAGGACTGAAAACCAACTCTGTCGGCACTGTAAACCTCTCTATCTCAGCACGAGTATAATCATGTGTCCTCAAGACTAGTGGAGGAAGAGGCGAGGGCACGCTGAAGTGGTCAACCCCAAGAGACTGAAGGGACACTTTGTCAACCAAGTACCATTGCCAGCCATATGGACACTCCAACAACACCCTGCTCCGTGTCAGCGCTCTGCTCCTGACCAAGTAGTCCCTGTGCAATCTATCCCAGACATTCCACCTCACCTGCAACAGAAAGTTTCATCATTTTTAGGAGAATCAAAAGGCAAGGAATACCAAAGAGAAATAATTGCAAAGGCTTACTCTGTCTCCTCTGGTATGGTCAAAGAAAAGCCTGAAACGCCTCAAATCACCCTTATGCTCGCCGGGTCCCATAAACTCATGCCCCCATTTCGCAGCCCGTGGAAGCACATTCTCATTGTCATGAGAATTCTCTGGAGCAAATACCCCTAGCACTTCATAAGCCCACACCTGCATTTTCAGGGGCAAATCAATATAGGAATACAACAAAGGCACAAATTTGAATTGCATGTGAAGTAAGTTTTACCTCCAACACTCTCCAAAAGCCGCCAAGACTCTTAGCCATTCCATGGCTAACAGAACCCAGAAAACAATACACAGTGGCCAAACCAGCGCCTCCCCAGTCATACTTCCCAACTGTCTCCAGATTCTCCAAAGCCGGCAACCAACCCAAGTGTACTGCACCTCTTCTGTTCGGAAACAGAGAAGCACCGAAGAGGTACAACAAGTAAGCCCTCGCCATCTGTCTGACCTCCACGTCTGACTCTGGCTCATGATCCCAGAAATCTACCAAAGCAATGTACTTCACCATCGGCTCAACACCACCCGGTCTTCTCCCCAAGTAATGCTCCACAACAGCAGTGTCCAAATACAATTCTGAATCAAACGGGATAGGCTCACCTCAAACCCAGACCCTGTCCAAAAGGAAAGATAGTAAAGTAAAAAGAGATACCGTGTTGCGCCACCAAGTTTCTAAAGACAGGAATGTTGTCATTGTGTCGTCAAATGTCAAAATTTGAGACTCACGCAAGAGTCCTCATGGACAGTTTATCAATCAATCGTCCTTCGGGATAGTTTTTCATTCCATCGTCCTTTGGGACAGTTTTTCAATTAATTGTCCTTTGGGACAGTTTTTCACTCCATCGTTCTTCGGGACATGTTTTTAATCAACATCTGTCCTTTGGGACATGTTTTCAATCAATCGTCCTTCGGCACATGTTTTCTATCGATCGTTCGTCGGGACATGTTTTCAACTAACCGTCCTTCGGGACATATTTTCAATCAACTGCTTGTCCTTCGGGACATGTTTTCAATTAAGCGTCCCTCGGGACCTGTTTTCAATCAACCATCCCTCGAGATATGCTTTCAATCAAACATTTTTCAATCACTGTCCCTCGTTGCGATTTTTCAAACAACGTTTTTCAATCCACTGTCCTCAGCGATAGTTTTTCAATTTTTTCAATCAATTTCAATCAAATTCAATTTCAAGACTATAAATGTTCAGCTTTTCAATCAACCGTCCTTTGGGGACAGTCTTTCAGTCGAGCATTCTTCGAAACAATTTTTCAATCAATTGTCCTCCAGGGACAACTTTTCAATCAAATCAATTTTTAAGGCCAGTTTCTCAAATCAATCTGTCTTCTGAAACAAAATTTTCAAACCAATCTCTAAACTCAATTTCAATAAATCAAGTCAATCACGAGACCTCCCTGGTCTCGCACTACTCACCAAGTTCTTTGGGGACCCTCACCGGTCTAGCCCGAACCAATTTTATGGGAACCTTCATCAAGGTTTCGCTCGAACAAGTTTTATGGGAACCTTCACCGAGGTTTCGCTCAAACAAGTTTTATGGGAACCTTCACGGGTTTCACTCAAATCATTTTTATGGGAACCTTCATCAAGTTTCGCTCGAACCAGTTTTATGGGAACCTTCACCGAGGTTTCGCTCAAACAAGTTTTATGGGAACCTTCACGGGTTTCGCTCAAATCATTTTTATGGGAGCCTTCACCGAGGTTTCACTAGAACCAATTTTATTGGAACCTTCACGGGTTTCGCTCAAACCAATTTTATTGGAACCTTCACAGGTTTTGCTCAAACCAATTTTATTGGAACCTTCACGGGTTTCGCTCAAATCATTTTTATGGGAGCCTTCACCGAGGTTTCACTCAAACCAATTTTATGGAAGCCTTCACGGGTTTCTCTCGAACCAGTTTTATGGGAACCTTCACGGGTTTCGCTCGAACCAGTTTTATGGAAGCCTTCACGGGTTTCGCTCGAACCAGTTTTATGGGAGCCTTCACCGAGGTTTCGCTCAAACCAGTTTTATGGAAACCTTCACTGAGGTTTCGCTCCAACCAGTTTTATGGAAGCCTTCACGGGTTTCACTCAAACCAGTTTTATGGAAACCTTCACCGAGGTTTCGCTCCAACCAGTTTTATGGAAGCCTTCACGGGTTTCACTCAAACCAATTTTATGGAAACCTTCACCGAGGTTTCGCTCAAACCAGTTTTATGGGAGCCTTCACCGAGGTTTCGCTCGAACCAGTTTTATGGAAGCCTTCACGGGTTTCGCTCAAACCAGTTTTATGGAAGCCTTCACCGAGGCTTCGCTCGAACCAGTTTTATGGGAACCTTTACAGGTTTCGCTCCAACCAGCTTTATGGAAACCTTAACGGGTTTCGCTCGAATCAAATTGCAGCAGCCTCATTGCTTTGTCTTGGATGGTCACGAAAATTGATTGGCTCTGGTTCCCCGAGAACTTAACCTACTGAGTAGTCGACCTATCCATGGCTGTTGATTCGCCTTAACCATTTTGGGGACCTCACTGGTCTCGCTCGAATCAAGTTTTCTGGAGACCTCGTTGGCCTCGCTCTAATCACTTATCACTGTTCACGGAGCCTCACTCGCTGGTTTCATTCACAACACATCATCTCATTGAAGAACACGGTGGCCACCTTCACAATCCAAATCAGGTATGTTTTTCAATAACTCATATAGTTGCATGATCCATCATTTTGCATATAGCCCCGACGAACTACGCTGGTCTGATCCTTACAATGAGGTACGTAGGCAGCTCTTATGAGCACGACCACATGCATCACATTTTACTTGTTTGTTTTCGTACGAGGATGTCCACATCGAGGGGTGTCTTCTATCTTTGACGTGACTTCCATCACACAATGATTGTAAGCCTCGTCAAAGAGGGGCAACTGTAGACACCCCAAAATGAATCTCTCGTACACTTTTTTAATCCCCGATGATGAAAAGAAATACCTAGAAAAACCTCTCGGATTGAAATTGTCCAAGTCAACTCAGTCAACAGTACCGTACGGTACTCATCTTTCATGCACGGTACAACCTCAGTCACGTACAACAGCCTTTTGAATTTTGGCGGTGGAAGTGTGCAGCACGGCACAGTTAGTGTGCCGCGCGGCACAGTTTGTGTGCCGTACGGCACTATCATTTGTCAAACAGCTTTTGCAGAGCTCTAGCAGCTCAAAATGTTGACGATTCGTTTCTCTGATCATCATTGTTGCATACAAGGGATTAAAGGCTATGAAATAGCCATGATTTCTTTGTGTGGGGATGAAGAAAACTTGATGGCCAAGATCACCCTACGCCTATAAATCCCGACCAATTTCGTAAGAGGAAAACATGGAAAAATTGTGAGAAAACCATGGAAAGCTCCTCTTAAATTCTACTCCTAAATTCATCCTATACTCAAAATCACCTATTGCCAGTACCCTCAAGCTCCAGAAATCTTCCTCATATTTCCAAAACCAACCCAGGTGCAACCCGAAACCCATTACTCTGTTTTTCGCCCCAAAACCTTCACTGATCACCACTAATTCTATTAAGCTTTCAACCAAGCCTTCTACACCACATTGAGGAGTGATTTTGCAAGCATTAGAGGAGGTCCAAGCCGTGTTCAAGGAGTTCTAAAGAAGTTCAATCCGAGAGTTTCCCACCGGAGGTATATTTCCGTTTCGCCAATTTTCTCAACTTTGGTACCCTGAGGGGAGGGGTGCCAAGTGTGGGATGATCTTCTATATCATCTCCACATTTGGTATACCCATGTTATAGAAAAAATTAGTTTATTTTGAAGCCTCCCGGTTGCGTCGTACGGTGAAAATATCGCCTCGTACGGGGCAATTTAGTGAGGAGGAACATCCCTTATCTAAGCACATTGTTTTCTTATTCAAAATAATCTGTTTTTAACCAAGTTTCATGCCTTGTATGAGTTTCCATTCAATCATTTCGAAAAACCAAAGTTTGGACTGTTTGTGAAGAAAACAGTGCCGCACGACACTCTTCCTGTACCGCACGGTACACTTGGAGTGTTGTACGGCACTCTTTTGAAAATTTGACCGTTGGACTGATGAACAGTGCCGCACGGCACACTTTTGCAAAATTTGAAATTTTGAAACATTTCCTTTACAAAACAGTTTGAACCCTTGGTGTGTTATCTGGATTATTTGATTTGCATTTTGCTTATTTTCATTATTATTATTTGCTTTGTTTGATAAACTGTTTATTTGAATAAAGTTCGGCATCAAAATATTTTCTAAAAATCCCACAAATGTTTAGTAAAGACCGATTTTTAAATCGGGCGAGCGGAGTGCATTAAAACCCTTCCCTGCTCGTAACCTGGCTCCCGAATCCAAAACGAATCTCTGGTTTCCAAATCGTTTTCTAAATCATTTTCTCAACCCTTTTCAAAACGGTTTCTCGGGTCCTGAACCCGGGTGGCGACTCTATTTTCAAAACAAACCACTTTTTTCAACAAAACCGGCGTGGAGGTCGACCGTCCACACCAAGTATGTGGACACTTGGTATAAATTTCTAAGTATGAAAAAACTTAGATTTGCAACGAATAATGCAAGTATCCAAGTACGTGGACAGTAGGTATAGGTTTCTAAGTGCGAAAAACTTCGATTTGCAACGATTAATGCAAATAACCCAAGTACGTAGACACTTGGTAAGAGTTTCTAAGTACGAAAAACTTAGATTTATAACTAAGTACAAAGAAATTTAGTATTGCAAAGAGTGTTTACCAAAAAGTTTACTCAATTGAGTAAGAAGAAACTCAATCTTGCATGAACAAATACAGTCCTAAGCATTCACAAAAACTTGAAGCACAAGATTTAAAAAGTATCAGAAGCCATAAACGGCCGAGAAAGGCCACGCATGGCTAATCATCAAAACAGGATTACTAGTACGAAAATACTTAAATGTGCGAGGAAGGCTTAAAGTATCAACAGGCCACATATGGCCAAATGAAGCCACGCAGGGCTAAATAGACTATCAAAGAGTTCAAGAGTAGAAGCATAGGCACTCAGGCCTCTTCACTGTGCTCTCAGGCAACAGTGGTAGGATTGGAGTTAGGGGTTTCACATTTTTAAATGGCCTCAGCAGTATCGCCATCGCCTCCATGGATGGTAAGATCAATAATGGCTTCTCTGGCTTGGGTTTGCTCGGGAAGGGTCTCAGACTGAAGACGAGCATCAAGCTGTGCTGAGGCATCAGGATGAGCATTGGGAGCTTGGGCTTCAAGCTGTTGAGCTGCCAAAGCGTCCATGACACTGGGGAGCTCCATGTCGGTCCACATGGGGGAATCTGCGGGGAGCCCCGTCTTGGTACAACATCGTTTCCAGCTCGCCTCCCACAGAGCATCCTTGACCGCAGGCATCTGAGCACTATAATTGTTAGTGATCTCGATCACAGCGCGATCATACTCAGCCTCGGCCTTGGACTGAGCAGCAGCAGCTCCAAGCGCGGGTTCTGCTCGGTCTCATTAGCTTGTCACTTCTGCTCAGCCAGCTCCCCTTTTAGCTTCTCATCCTCCTCTTTGGCATCCTTGAGCAGTTGGGCATGATTGTCTCTCTCTTTCTCGGCCCTCTCCACTCTCTTTTGCTCCCTCTTGAGCTCCTTGTCAGCTTCCTTTGCTCGGTCGAAATCGGCAGCGGCCTTTTGCATGATCATCTGCAAAGAAGCAGCAGTTAAGGAATGACAATAAAGAAAGTAGAATGAATGGAAGAAATAACGCCAACTTACCCTTGCACTAGACTGGAATATAGACTTCATCAAGATGTCGTACAAATTGCTCTTCTCCCCCTCCATGTCTAGAGGAAGGAAACCAACACGTGCGACACTGTATGCCACGTCGACAGAATTGACTCTGTCAATCATGTGGAGCGGCGTTCCGTCCGGCCGTGCAAGTGTAGGAGCCCATGGTTGCACCAGAGGAGGAGAGCCGGCCACGGGGAGACCAGAGCTTGAATCCCCAGTCCTTCGTCAGAGTCCTCAACTGGCCTCTTGTCCCTCTGAGCAGTGGTCGATGCCGGGGGGGAGCTAATTGGAGGTATGACTGGGGGAGCACGAGAGGCGAAGGTGCCTAGGTTGAGCTCAGCGAGAAGGTTGACTGGCTGGAGAGGCATTTCGCGATCTGGAGAGGGAGAGTAGCCCGAAGAGTCTGATAATTGTTCGTACTGCTCAGCTATCGAACCAATAACAACACGATGTTGGCTTTCCTCCCTTTCTTCTTCTTCTTCCCCTACTTTCCTGCCAGATGTGCTCGACCCAGAATTACCTGCTGTGATTACTAGGATGGCAGTCGGAATCTCTGGAACGTGAGGAAAGGTGACCTGGTGTTGAAGATCTACCCTAGCTCGGCTGCATGTAACCCTCCCTCTGTTGAATTTGAGTCTTCCTGCTCGGCCGCGATCGGTTGGAGGGAGAGAGATAGTTGGCTCGATTGCAGGGGGCCAGGGGCGTCTCGTGCGGCGTTCCCCTTCCTTTCTAACTCCGCCTCAATATGTTGGGGTGTAGCCGAGCAAGTGATGAGCTGAGTGGCCTAGACCCACCAGAACTGGATCAAACCCATCAAACAGCAGAACGGAGGCTATCTCTTCGCGGTGAAGGAGGCCGTGATTGAGGCGAGAATGTTGGTTCAAATTGCTCGCTGCAAATGAAAAAATAGCAAGGCATAAGTAATGGAGAGAAGGAATTAACACCCCTTGAAGGGAAGAGTACAAGTAGAACTGAATACTAACGTGGTTCGCTGACGGCCATGGGACAGAGGAATCCAATAGTGCTACCGTCAGCGTCCCTGGGCTCCTAATTGTTGGTGACTACGAGATAGTCATCAGCTTCGCCCTTTGATGAGTTCGGTAGGTCAGTGATCAGCCTCCGATTAGGGTCTCTGGCCTTAAAGTAATAGAAGCCCTCAGCAGTAGGCACTACGCTATACAAGAAATAGAGGTCCCACCAATTTAGGTGGAGGCAAAGAAGTTTGTTTAGGGCAACGGTGCCCATAACTATCCTTACAAAATTAGGGCATAATTGCATGGGGGATAAATTGCAGCGGTAACAAACCTCCCTAAAGAAAGGGTGAAAGGGGAACCTAAGGCCACCCTCGACTATGAATATGATGGGGATATGTATCTTATCCCTAGACTGACCGTGCAGGACCAAGTCATCACGATTATTCAAGCGGAATTGGACATCATTGGGGATGTTGTATTTCCGGCGGAAGTCCGCTATTTTTTAAGCGTTACTAAGTAGGGCTCTGTGTTTCCCCATAGTTAGGGTTTTCACTGGTGAAACCCAAAGAGGAAGAAGAAGACGATGAACAGGGACTAAAGTAGGAAAAATCCCAACAGGAAAACCAAGAGTGAAAGGGGTACTTACGTGAAAAGGGGATTTAGACCTAAGAAAGTGTATTTCGACGAAGACGAAAGCGATTCCCGAGGGAGAACGGGGGCGCTGAGGGATGTTCTCTGCAGAAACCAAAACTCCAATAGCAGCAGGAATGGCGGAAATGGCTTTCTCTTTCTCTCTCTGTCTCTCTCTTTTTTCGTTTGAAAACAGTGAAATGGAGAAGGCGGGGAAGAGTTTTTGAGGATACAAGGGTCTTAGGGGGAAGAATAATCATTATCCCGCCCAAAACCCCATAAAGTAGGGCACGACGCACGTGACACGTCAGCAAAGCTGTCCTTTGGGCTTATCTGGTGACCAACGGGTCACTTCGCATTTAATGCAAAAGCAAAGTTGCCCCCCACGTGAGGGGGAGGCTTGCAGCTAAGTGCACCGGAAACTGTTGGAGCTCTGCACACCGTTGATGAATGACAACAGTGGGCAGAGCTGGGGAGCAATTGGAGTGGGTAAAATCCAATTACTATAGGTGGGGCGAAGCATGTGCCCTTATCAGACACCACGAGGGGGGTGATTAGCTCGGCACCACATAGGGGATTCTTAACCCTGTGCCGAGCTATACTGACCATGAATAAGGTCAAGATAATAAGAATAAACTAATAAGTCAGGATGCACTAGCTCGGCGTAAGTCACGCAGGAATACTCCCTGACATAGCCGAGCTAGGTAGGCTACAAATATAGCTTAAACATCATTCTGGAATACATAATTCAGCTCGGCGAGGTGAGTTGAGCTATGTACGGGTTATTCCGAGCTACGTGGAAGCACGACACCACTACGGGTAAGGCGGTGAGACATTCCAAAATGATCTAAGGCAGTTCCTCATGAGATGAGGAACAATCCTATGAAATAAGAGACCGATATGGGCAATCCTAATGTGATTGGGAATGTACCACGTATGGGAAGAATCCTATATGGAAAGAAAGACTAATAGACACCTAATAAGAAAGTCCTATTAGGAAAAGGATTCCTAAAGCTAAAAGGAAACTTAGGGCACGAGATGCCTAAATCATTCAGTCATCTACATCTATAAATAAAGCACTATGCCCATGAAGAAAGGTGAATTACTTTCATATGTATTGAGTGATTTGTGAGTTCAAGTACGTGATACTAACTTAGGCATCGGAGGGCCTTTGCCGACGAGAGGCAAAGGTGCTCTAACCCTTGTCTGTCTTGCAGATTAGGGTTTCAGCGAGGACGCACATGATCAAGACCCTACGTGGATTTTATCCCCGTACAGGAGGGAGAGGAGGAGGGAGATGGAGTAAAAATATAAGCGAGCGCAAATTTGGAAAAAAAATATGTATTTCACCAAAAAAATTAACGGATTTGGACAGATTGCTAACAGAAGGGGTGTAGAGGATAACGTTAAATAGTTGATGGGGTGTCGTCGTAGGTAGTTTAGGGGGTGTCTCGGTAAAAGAGGTATAGTTCAGGGGGTGTCTATGTGATTTACCCATCTAAATATACAAAAAAAATGAATCACGTCTCCTCTTCTAGTATTAAGCATGCACAATCTAGTCTCTGATTCTTCAAGACCCTAATCAATCTGGGAAAATAAGAATTATAAACCGCACAAAAGGTGCACTTGGAGCCATCTGTAGCACCCTATATTAAACGCAAGAACACAAATTAGAACCCACATGAACAACACAAAGAACACAAATTCCCCATTTATTGCATCCCATATTTAATCTACAGAACTAAAGGAAACATATAAACTACAATTCCTTCAATGGGTCATCCCTCGTAAACTCCAAACACCACATACCACAAATATTCTCAATTGATAAAGAAGATCTGCACTTGAAATAAAATAAAAAAACACAACATGCACCCAAATAAAATGAGAAAATTACCCCAACTAAAACGCCGAAACGATTCAGAAAACACCAAATTAGAGAGAGAGAGAGAGAGAGAGAGAGAGAGAGCATCACCATTTCAACAAGGAAAATGGGAGGGAAAAAAGAAGAGAGTAATTACCTTCAGGATTTCGATCTTCAAAGAAGACTGAATGAGTTGCAAAACCCTCTTTGAAGATGTACAGATTGGAGAGGGAATGATGTACAGATCAAGGGTGAAACAGAGCGACATGCTGAAGTGAAGCCAATTCTTCTAAAGACCAAAAGACATGTGACAGAGAGAAGCCCCACCAACACATACCCAAAACACGTGTCCAACAACACACTTTTACTAAAATACCCCATGAGATAAAACGTGAAGGAATCCATCCAAGAGATCTACTTGGAAAAACCCAACCAAAATTGGCAAGCCTTGAATTTCAGCCAACCCCTTCTTATTACATAGGCGTTGGATATTCAAAAGAATGAAAGAACAATCTCAGTTTCCCAACTCTAGTTCAACCAATTTGAGCAAAAAAGCAATAACATCTACATATAATTGGGCATTAGCTGAAGTCAGTAACAAATACCGGAGAAAAGGAAGAACGAAGAAATAAAACACACTTCAATTGAAGTTTCTAATGAAGAAGTCGAAATTGTATACCATTGCAGTAAGAAAAACTTATATAAGAGACTATTCTATAGAGTTGAGTAGCAAGTGAAGAGTTCTATGAGCCTTATCTGTAGAGGTCTAGAGCAGCCAAAGGGCTAATAAAACGACCACACCACATCCACTAAGCAACATACCTCGACACACAAGTATGAATCCCTACATGTAGACATAGACTCATAGGATACTAATACAAATCTAATTTACTTGTTAATGCAAGGGAACAACAACCTACGTCGGCCTTGACCCTATATTCGAAACAAATGCAAGTGGATAAAACAGTAAGAACATCCTGTATTTCAATATCATCGATCCATAATCTATGCATCACATTTTTTGAGATTAACATGGCTATTCTAGGTTATAAGCACGTCACATTTAATTACCAGGAGTGACATGAAAACATGGCTATTCTAGGTTATAAGCACATCACATTTAATTACCAGGAGTGACATGAGAACATGGCTATTCTAGATTACCATGTATTGAGTTGCAACAATGAGATAAGTTTGGAACAAATAGCTAAAGTTGCCCCGGTAAGGAAGGTCATCATAGCTATTCACATGTGCCTGAATCCTTGCTATTTGGCCCAATCCTTTTAGTTAGATTTTTTTCCCTTAAACCCTCAGAATATCTTTTTGAAACAATAACCATTCAGAGAAGTTAGAAATGGGTTTTACAACAATGACCATTGAAAGGGATAACGATTCCCTCAAGATTGATCATAAGTCATTAGCACTCTAATGTACTTAACATCTATGTTTACCAAGTCAACTCCACAAAAGTAGAGCAACATAAAACATCGAGCAACATAAAACGAAACACTATTGACCGAGAAGCATAAATAAAGTATCCTTCCAAACTTTTAAAAAGGGGGGATGAAGTGGCTCCTCTATCTTACCATGCCTTAAAATATGAGAACCCTTAGAAACAATCTCATCCCAGGCTATCCAAAAATGCTACCACGTTATTTTTCATCCATGTTGTTTAGAAAAACACTGAACTTTTTTTTTTCTTTTATACTCCCTCCATCCCAAACAGGAAAGGGTTTTCTTGTGCTTTCGTTGCGATCTATTGCGACCACCAGGTATGTGGATATCGTTTCTTCGATCTGTTATGAAGTTTATGAATTGCTATTGTCGATATGGTTGACAGATGATCTTGGTTTCGATCTTTTAGGGTTTCTGTCATTGCAAAAGGGTTTTCTCTACTCGTTGTTTGACTGGCGTGTGTATGTTACTGTGTAATGGGTTGCTATGATGAATTTCAATCTAGGGTTTCTGTACTGCCATTGTCAAAGTGTTTTCTGGAATGGTTATTGTGTAATGGGTTTATTTGTTAGTATTCTGAACATGAAGGTTTCATTATAGTATTTTTTATTAGTTTAAATGTAACAAACAAATTTAAAAATAAGTTTGTGGATTTATTTGTTGTAAAAAACACAAACAAAAAAATTAGGGTCCAAGTAAGGTCCATGTAGGCTTGACATTAACAAAAGACGAAAGAAACCAACCTCATTATTGACATGAATAAAACTTTTAACAAAACTAGGTTGTTTGTGTTTGATGTTGTAATCATGAACCCATTTTTAGGTGTTATTTAAGGATGGCAAGACTAAACCGAAAACAATTAAGGAGAAGAGAAGAGAAAGAGGCAGTTGCAGCATTAATCACCTTCATTCATGCTGCATGGGGATGTTTCGCCTCTACTTATTCATCCTATCCACGACACACTATCCCCGTCCCGAGTGTGTCCAAAATCCGGACTTCTATCAGACTCAAATTAACGCCTCAATAGGCTCGTAAATGGTAATGAGGTCGAATTCCACGAGCAGTTGAGGGTAAATAGGCGTACCTTTTTTCGATTGTGCTGTCTAGTTCGAAGTGTGGGGTTAGGGGACTAGCGGTTCGTAACTGTTGAGGAGAGGGTAGCAATATTTTTGTGGATCCTTGCGCACCATACAAAGTAAAGGCGTACCAAAATTCGAGCAAAATTTTGGTAATACTCATTTAATTTTTTACATTTCCTTTGTAGGTTAATCAACAGGCTACGAACATCAAAGATAAACAATTTCCCTTGTTCGATGGATGGAGCTTTTGCTTTGAACGTCAATAGCTCGAAAATTTGTGAAAGTTTATTAAATAAACTCGTAGTTGTGCACTTTCCTATCCTTGTAATAAATCTCAAATAAATTAGTATATTTATTTGAGACTTCAATAAATCGTTTTTTAAAGACCTCTAATTGATGTCAATTCAATTTGTATAATTATTTGAATGCTCAACGATTTAATAAATATGATAATTTGTTCATTTATTAATCATTGTGTTGAGGTAATTATAAAAAAACAATATAGGCCAACAAATAATAAAAATGCATTTTGTTACAAATTTGGGTGACAACCAACCATTCAATGTGTTAAAAACAAAACATTTAAAAAAAAAAAAAAATTACAAAAAAGTTATCCCTTGTTTAATACCTCATCCAAACCAACTACTTTTTTATCCCCATCTATAAACATCACATCATTGTGGGTCATCCCTCCAAAAATAATACCCCATCTTATCTTATCCCCCCTCTAAAACTTATCCCCCTATAATTTTAGCACCATCCAATCAGAGCCTAAAAACGTTTTTAACCGAGCATCAGGATATCAGTCTTTTTCTTTTTAGAAGAAGTCCATCTGTTTGTTAACTGCCGAAGCATAAGGACACAACTAAGTTTTTTTTGGACAGAATTACCCATAATAAGCTCTACTCTTCCCTGTTCTCTCTCTCTCTCTCTCTAGCAATAGCGTCCCACCACCGTTACCGCCTTTCTATATCATCATTGCTTTTCCTCAATCTGTAATAACCCGAAATTTCGTAAATAAAAATTTCGATTTATTAATTCAAATAATTAATCTTAATATCGCTAAATAAAATAATTTATTATTTAGTTTAAATAATTTGAATAAAACTAGATCTAGTTTGTTTATTTCCTTTTATTTATTTTTCCGCGCCGTAAAATCAACGCGTGCACACCGGGTATTTCACCACATCGCGTCCGGAAGCCCTACTAATTCCCCCAACTCTTATTTCATCCTATTATGACTAGCCTTATCCTATTTAAAACCTAAATTAGGCCTATTTCTATTTTTGGAAAAACCCTAATTAGGCATGTGCTCAATTTTGACTTTTCTACCAATTTTGACTTTACTTTTACTAAACCTAATTTGTATTTTTGTGAGTTAATGAGAGGAAAGGAAGGAGGGAGGAAGTTTCTTGGTAAACTTGTTCACTAAGGAAAGAAAAGGGGAGAGTAATTGCTTCCCTCGCCGTATAATTTTACGGGCGTATATTTGTACGCGCATTCGCGCACATTTCGGCGCCGTTTTTCTTCTAAATTCCATAGCATTATATTTTTGGATTCTCTTAAGACTATCTAGGAATTTCCTATCATACTTATTTATTTTCTTAAAACTACTAGTTCTTTAATTATTATTCGCAGTACACTAGTTAGTATTTTTCGTGCACAAAACCAATCTTATGGAACATTTTTCGTCCCAACGGTGGGGAACTTATCTCCCAATTAATAGGGGGACAAATTTTATCCTATGTATCTAGCCACATAAGGCTATAAGTATATAGGTTTACTTTTTCTATAAAGTGCATATGTGTATATATGTATAGATGTATATATATAACACCCCGTGGCTAATTTCGTGTGTATAACTAGTACCCAAAACTACCCATTTACGCCCCAACCTAATGAACCTAGACATATTACGTCATATCCTATGTATCTAGAAACCCTTACTTGGTCCCCAAGTCTATAAAACCTAGCAAATTATCCTTATCCTAAACTAGCCATTAAAATCTACATTTTTACTTTTGCGAAAGGTTTTTTGGACACTTGTGGGGAGGGGAGGATGGCTGGTCTTTTTGGGGAAGAGAGCCTCCATGCTTTCACTATAAATAGCTCACTCACCTTGCTTCATTTCCCACACCAAAACCTCCCAACTTCTCCACTTTGTGCTTTCTAGTGTTCTTGAGTGTTCTTCCACATTCAACCTTCCACCACCACACTCCACCACTCTCGACCACCCCTAGATCTTAGAAAGGTAGAATAAGTTAGCTAGAAAGCGTTTGAGCAGAGGTCGACTAGTCGTTACGCCGCCGGAATTCAACTAGCTTATCGGCTTCCGACTAATCATCGGAAATTAAGGTAGATACTTTATCTTAACCCTAGATTAGTATTCACTTGTTCATATTAATTATGTTATTATTTTGCTTAAACGTGCTTAATTATGATTAAACGTGATTATGTTGGTGATTAGTGATTTTATGAACAATTAGACTTTGAAAAACACACTTAGTCGTTACTATGCACGATTTGAAATTGACTTATCAAAATGCACCGTTATAATGCCCGATGAACTTTTGGAAAACCAAATTACCGAGTTATAATGCCCGAATGAAAATCGACTTTTCAAATTTACGCCGTTATGCTGCCCAATTGATTTTTTTGGAAAAAAGCCGACTAAACGTTTTCTTAAAGCGACTTCAAAATGTTTTGACTGTACTTGGACTGTTCAGATTAACCCAAGGCTAACACCCTTGAGGGTCTGTCAAAAAAGATAAGCCTAGCGCTGTCTAAGAAAGGAATGGTGCCAGTAACTGTATTCGTGCGGCCATCCAGCCTGGGACTTTCCTAGTTATCTCATTGTCTAAAGAAAGTCACCAAATGATATTTTATACTAAAGTAACACGGTTATCGTAAAATGATTTTAAACAGAAAGTTTATCGTGAAACGATTTCTAAACGGAAGATTTTTATGTCATATGGCATGTGCACGTTTTCCGAGACGGTACGACACGACACGTTTTTCAAGAAAATGATCGATTGTTTTTACAAGAAGAAATAGAGATGAGAATGAAAATGATGCTGTAATGAAAATATAGACAATACTACCATTAGAGTCCCGCCTCAGTTCCCCGGGGTGAACTGGTGGTCAAAGCTCAATGGAACTATACGGTAGTGTTGTTTGGGTTTCGCCTCAGATTCTGCGAGGAGAATTTGGTGGTCGAAGCTCACTCAGTACAACACGTAGTAAACGGATCTTATAAACAGGCTGTTAAGTTCGGTACTATAAGAAAACCGGGACTATGTTGTGTGTGACGCGGAGTTAGCGGACCTCATACTGCAGGAGTCAGTTTATGGGTGGCCGAACCTTCGAACGGAAAGGTTGGTGACCATTAAAACGGCCCAATAACTTTCGAGAGATGTGAGATGTTGATATGATTGAAATTTGAAGAAGAATGCTATTATGAGAAATTGATATGAAATACTAATACTGCACTCTGATTTGAAAAGAAACAGGATACTGATTTTATTAAAGCTGCACTCTGATTTGATTTGATACTGATGCATTGACACGCATGAACTTACTGTTTTGATAAATGATTTTCAACTATTTACCTGCCACCTACAATATTGTTCTATATGTATTTTTGGTTATTATTATTACTGTTTAAGACCGACTTTAAATTGTCATAATAATCCATAACGCTATTCCCAAAATGTGGGGCGTTACACAATCCGTGTTGTTGTCGTTATCAAATCCTCTATTTTGATGGAAACCTTATTCACTGGAGGTCATCGGTGCGAATACTTCCTCCTCGGTCTGGATTCGGTGGCGAACGGAAGACTTTGGTGAATAATGAAAAATTTTGCTTCGTAAACATGGTCAAGCCCTCAGAATCCTCGTTAATTGGGTGGAGGGTGATGTAGAATTTGGTAATACCCCTACCAAAATGCAAATGGGTTTCCAACACCCTCACATACTTAAGATTCTCTTATTTTCCATTATGTTTATTCACTTCAAACTGGGTGTAATACCCCGATTTTTATAATAAAAATATGAAATTCTATGCTCTAAAGTTTTCTTCAAATTCTGTCACCGTGGTAAATCTTAGAATAATTTTTCCAATGGAGCGGTGAATGTTTAGCCTTTTCTGTGAACGAAGCCTGGGTAGTGCAATCGGTAAGGGACCGGTACAAATCGTTGGTGACATACTTTCTATCCAGCTGTTAACTCAATTGACAACTTCCCCTCTATCTAATTCCGTCGGTGGAAATAATAATTGGGTATGAGAATGCTGGGTTGGCATTTTGAATGATTTAGTAAAGAGGCAAAAATTTAGTTGAGCATTGTGCATAATTAAAAGGTGGAGCAACCTATTGAATTCTATCTACAATCTTGTCTGGAACACTTCAAGAAGGCATGGACCTTTTCTTCCTATTTAATCACACTTTCTAAAGTCCTTACTAGTACAATACTCCATGTACTATTCCCTTTTTCTTTTCCTTCCCCTCATCCGAAATAGGCCTTGACATCTCCATCTCCAGTGAACAACTCACTCCCTCGAACTCTTCTGCAACTCTATTCCTCTCGCTACTCTCGGTTTGAGTATTGGCCAGTAGTTTGTACGTGTATGAGATTTTGCTTTGGTTCACGCTTCAAAGGTGAATTACGAATATACATTGGTTACATAGTTTATTTTTAAATGTTTTCTGAATTATGATTTGCAAAATGGATCGAGATGATACGCTGATTGTATGAAAAATAGATGTTTTGTACGGAAGCATCATAGTGCATAATAAGCACAATGTGGAAATGGAATTTTAAAGATAAACATGTGATCGATTGAAAAGGCAAAAAAGAGAACGGATTGTATTGTTCATTTTGGTAAAATATCTGGGCGTTGAGTTTTTGGCGCCTAATAAGAGGATATATACGGGTATCCTAAGGACTTTATATCATTTCCCAAACGGTGGCGTCACTCCCCCAAATGGTGCCGGTGTCCGCTCAAAAAAGATGTTATACAGTTTGACAGTTTTGAGCCTGAATAACTACATTATTTTATTATTTTACGGCTTCCAATCTCAAGCCTGAAAACTTGTATTTAAAGTTAATTTTTGTTAAAACTATTCCCATGTTAATTATGGAACCTTTGTATACCGTAATGCTCACTGGAATAGTTTTGTTTTCATGAAATCATTTCAGGACACAGGAGGTAAAAGCAGGATCTAAAGATATCGTGTTGTTATTGATTAATGGTTGCTGCTACTACTATTTTATGTAATTCAGATTCATTTGTAATAAAATTGTGGGGCTTCTAATTTATAACTCTATTTGTATTGGTGGTGCTAATAGTTGTGGGCTACATGGCTGTAATATAATACCAATTAGTAAATAGTATTCTTGTTGCACATTAGGTCAGCTCTGAATGTATTATGTTCAATTTAATAATTCGGCTTTCTATTTTAACGAATTTGATTAGAAAAGTTGAACAAATGTGATTTTTAAAAAGGCCTGGGGTGATCTAGATCACTGGCCGGTCACAATTTTCTAACCTTCTAGATTGGATCGTGACACTGGGCTAGGTCTACAATTTTACAATTTTCCCCATCATCGTTGATGGTTGTGGACGTCGCCACCGAAAAATAGTTTGATTTGAAAATGAAGTTCTAGAGTCGCCACTCAGGTTTTTATTTTGGAAAAGGATTTGTTACCCAAGAAACCGAGCAGAAGAGAGAGAAAGATGCACACGGCCTAGAACATAGTTGATATGATACACAAAATTGAGTATTATCTTTAAACGTTGAGAATTCAATACCTGAAGAAATGATGAGGTAGCAGGATATCAAGCCAGCTTGACAAAACCACTAAAGCCACTCCAGTCTCAAGCCAGGTTGGGGATTTACCAATCCAATTAATCCCATGTGGATTTAGACAGAGTGCTGGAAGTGAAGAATGGTTGTTACAAATTTATGGACAAATGTTGTCAAACCACCATGAATATTAGAAAATTTGTACTATGTCCAAAAATTGTAAAACTATTGTTTCACATACATACCCTACCCTCCTCACAGAGTAAAGTCACAAGATGCATAGCATATATAGGACTGGTTCACATTGGCAACTATACATGACACATCCCATAGTTTCAGAATTAGGCAGCAAATGACAGCACAAACTTTAGTTATTCTATACAATGATATAAACAACTTCTACGGATCCCTAAGAGCATCTTCAGTGGTTGTTTAAAACGTTTGCTAAAGTTCTGAGTTAAATGGTAGAAATAAGTAAAAGTGGGACACATTTTGTGTTGTGTGTTTAAGTGTTTGCTAATTTTTGAAGCATATTTATTTATACAAATAGTATATCATGTTTTGATACATAGCAAGACTGTAAGTATCTGCCACATGTCTAACCAGTTGTCTTGACGTCGTCAATCAACTATATGCTAAGGGTGGTTGTCAGTAAGCCCCATCATTCGATTATGAGGAGACTTTCTCGCCTGTAGCTATGCTTAAGTCCATTCGGATTCTCTTGTCCATTGCTGCAGTTTATGATTATGAAATTTGGCAGATGGACGTCAAGACGGCTTTTTTGAATGGCCATCTTGAAGAGGACATTTATATGGTCCAGCCAGACGGTTTTATAGCTAATGGTCAAGAGCAAAAGGTTTGCAAATTGCATAGGTCTATTTATGGACTTAAGCAAGCGTCTCGGAGTTGGAATATTCGATTTGATCAAGCAATTAAATCTTTTGGTTTTGATCAAAATCCGGATGAGCCATGTGTGTATAAAAGGGGTGAAGGTAGAATAATAGTGTTTCTCATATTATATGTGGATGACATACTACTCATTGGGAATGATGTATGAGCATTGTCTTCAGTCAAAGTTTGGTTGGCAAATACATTTGATATGAAAGACCTGGGAGAAGCAAGTTACATCCTTGGGATTAAGCTTTTGCGAGATCGTAAAAATAGGATGATAGGCTTGTCCCAAGCTGCATATATAGATAAGGTTTTGGTTAAGTTTAGCATGCATAATTCCAAGAAAGGTCTCTTACCTTTCAGGCATGGAATCTCTCTTTCTAAGGACCAGTGTCCTAATACATTGGATGAGAAAGAGAAAATGAAGACAGTACCATATGCTTCTACTGTGGGAAGTCTTATGTATGCTATGCTATGTACTAGACCAGACATATGTTATGCAGTAGGCCTAGTCAGCAGATATCAATCAAATCCTGGACCTGAACATTGGATAGCAGTAAAGCATATTCTCAAGTACTTGAGAAGAACTCGAGATTATGTGCTAATATATGGTGGAGAGGATTTGGTGCCAATTGGATATACTGACTCTGACTTTATGTCGGATAAAGATTCACGCAAATCAACTTCTGGTTATGTGTTTACACTTGGAGGTGGAGCTATAAGTTGGAGGAGTATCAAACAGCAGTGTGTTGCTGACTCCACCACTGAAGCAGAATATGTAGCAGCTTCTGAAGCAGCTAAGGAAGGTGTATGGCTCAAAAAGTTTCTCGTGGAGCTTGGAGTGGTACCGTTGGCAAAGCAGCCCATGATACTTTATTGTGATAATAGTGGGGCTGTTGCGCAATCCAAGGAGCCTAGAAATCACAAAAGTGGGAAACACATAGAGAGAAAATATCACCTCATCAGAGACATTGTTCAACGAGGAGATATCATAGTTAACAAGATAGCATCTGCAGAGAACCTGGCTGATCCTTTTACAAAGGCTTTACCATCTAGTCCGTTTGAACGTCATGTTGATAACATGGGAGTCAAAAGTAGACCTGATTGGTTATGAGTGCAAGTGGGAGATTGTTGGGATTAATGCTCTCAGAACCAATTAATTTGTTATTTTTGGTTTATTAATTAGAGCTTCACTTTATTGTTATAAAATGTTTTATTTCATACGTTGGATATAATTCATGAGATGAATATTATTGGTTCATGAGATGAATATAAAAGTCCTAAATTATATTGAATATGATTTATGTATGTGAATGTGATTTCCATACGGGAGATATAAATCATAATTGCTTGTAATTTAAATAATTCACAGTTGCTAATAGAAAGGACTATCTATTAGGTCAACTGCAACATGATTAACTTCTATGAGATAGAATGATTCATCTCAATCATTGAAGTGAAAGACTTCAAGTTAATATGTTGGTGTATTCGATATACATTGAAGGACCACTATAAGAGTCACACTATTTTAACGACTGTCAATATTAGTGTGAATTTTATTTGCTAATTGTAATTCACCCTTAATCCTGAGAAAGTTAATGAACTCAAGTTTCTATCCTATGTCACTTTGATTCACCAATGAGTGAGGTCTTACTTGATCAACACCTCGGTGAGTTGGGTGATTTATGTTAGGACTGTGAGAACATTATTTTCAAGATGGAATTCACTCTATTTTATTATAGAGTATAATGTCCCCTTGAGTTAGTTCACTGGATTAGTCTTTGGAATCTAGTACTAGTCATTTTAATGAAAAGTTCATTAGAATGTTTTTCTAGACTAAAAGTGAGTGAACTAGTATTCAACGGAATTAAAATATAAGTATGCTTTGGTTTGACAGTAATTTATTATGACCAATTGCTGCTTATGGACATTGCGTAGTGAAGGGGTTTGATATTATGGTATTAGCATTTAACGGGTTATAATATATTAATTCTTGAGGCCTAGAGTTCAGCCATAATTATATAGTGGAATTAATTGTGGTTTAATTGGGCCACCACTCATAGAGATGAGAGAGCGTAAGCCCAATTTTAGCTAGTGCTCAAGAAGCCCATAGGTCCCAACCCTAGCCCTAATATTAGAGATAATATTCAATTTATTTTTAAATTGAATTATTGGCCAAGTTATCCTCCTCTATATATTTGTCTCTTTCTCTCTTAAAAATAACAACAACAAAAGTGTAGACAACTTTTCTCTAAAAGTTGAGAGACGAAATAGGGAGGAAAAATCTAGGGTTCCCACAAACCCTTTGGCTATTAATCTCTTGGGTCATAGGGTTGAAGATCTTTGGTGTGCAGGAGGCTCCAGTTCTTTGAACTACAAAGGTAGAACCCTAATCCTTGTTTATGAAACTTTACGCGTATGTAAGAAGTAGATCCGAAACAAATTTTTGAAACTGTATTTTTCCGCAATGGTTTTTTTCGAAACCAACAAGGCCTCCTTCTCTTCATCCGAACAGGCAAACCCCCTTTCATCTTTAGTAGAAGAGATAATGTGTAAGGCGGGTGTAGCATCTTCTTTGCATTCCCACCCCCATCAATGGCTTCAATCTCAAACTCATACATCACAGCCGCAGTAATTGACTTCATTTGCACATAAGCCATTTCCTTCCCTAAACACATCCTAGGTCCACAATGGAACACTGGAAACTTATACTAATCTGACAGCTGAAAAACCCCATCATCATTCAACCATCTCTCCAACTTGAACTCCTAGCAATCCAGTCCCTACAGCTTCTCCATCCTCCCCATTGCATATGCTGAGTAATCGGCAAACCACCCCTTGCCCATGTACGTTCCGTCAAGCAAAATATCCTCTGCCAAAGCCAATCTAGAATTGATTGTCACCAGTGGAAACAACCGGAGCGACTCTGATAAAGCGGCGTGCAAGTAATTTAGTTTCTTCAGTTCATCATAAGTAAAATTTGTTGGCGAATCCGCTGGTGAAGCCACCACTGCCGCTACTAACTCGCCATAAATAAGCCGCTCGCACCGAGGATGGCCGGCCATCAACCAAAAGAACCAAGACAAAGTTGTTGAGGTTGAATCCTTACCTACAAAACAAAGTATCGAATCGTTACTTAACAATCCACCAAGCTAAAATAATACTCTACAATAACCACCACAATCAAGTACCATGCATGAGTAACAATTTGGTAGTTTTAGAGCCAAGTAATCAACAAGGAATGGATTACATAGAAGAAAGTGAGAATTGATATCCCACTACAGGTCAAGAGCTCCATCTCCAAGAACATCAAACTGTAATATCGTAGGTCCATTTCTTCTTGTCCTGCTGACTTAATGTTTTGAATTAACGTGGTAGTTTTGATGTTTCGAATTATGTCTTCATATCAATAGGTATTAAAACCATTTGCGCCAACATAAAATGGTTGCTATACATTTTGGCTTTCAAGATAAATACAGGTACATGAGGATTTACAAGAACATGCAGTTTATACAAATACCATAACATGCAGCAAGAGAAATGCATAACCCTCAGTAGAGCACAAAGTGAAGAATTAATTAATCCTTTTAGCAGAGTTTTGAGTTGTATGCTTGCTAGGATGAAGCTAATCACAATGTCTCTCAGGGAAACTCGAGGTTGAAAACATAAATCTTGATAGTAAATTTTGGTTGTGTTCCTGATTTTTTTCGTCTTTGATCTGATGGTACTTGTAAAGACCCGAAAATTTTCATGATTTTCTTTATTTGAAATTGAGGAATTTTAGGAAAATGTTTTAAAGTTAAAATCACGGATTAATGTGAGAAAATGAGAGATCATGGACTTATTGGTAGCACACAAGTTAGTAGAGGAAGCTGTAGTGTAATTACATGATTTAGAGTATAAAAGGGGTGAGAGAGAGAAACTTTACTCATTTTTCCCTTCCCCAAATCAGCCAACATCTCTCTCTCTCTTTTTCTTCGGCTCTCTCTTCCTCTCTCTACATTTCTCCCAAATTCAAACCAAAACCATTGAAACCCTTGTCAAACCACGTTAAATCCTCCGCATACCCGATGTTTAGAAGCTCAAATCGCGCAAGGGAGCTCAGGATTGGGCTGATTTTTTGTGAGTTTCAAGAGGAGAAGCTAGGGTTTGTTGGGTTTTGCTCAAAACCCATTGAGGTAGGGAAATTTCTACCTCTTCTAAGTGTATTTGAGTGTATAGTGTGTGTATTTCTCTCACATGTAGCCTATTTCACTTGACTTCTTGAAAACCCACTTTGAAATCCATTTCTCTTGTCATTTTGCTAATTGCTTGTTGATCTAGGCCTATAGTTGATTTCCAACCTAAATTAGTTGTTTCTGTCATTCTATTGTTGCTTGTTAGAAACCCTTAATGATTCTAGAGTTTTGGTTTGGATTCTTTGGGAAATCTTGGATTAAAGGTTGTTTGATTCATTTTCTGGTTGAAGTTCCATCATTTGCAATGTTTCTTGGTCCATTGATACCACCGGAATTTGCTTTGGAACCTTAAAGAGAAGTTTTGGATGAGAAAATCAAGTTTGGGACGTTATTGTTCAGTTTTTGGCCAATCTGATGGTCTCCTATCAATAGGACTTGATCTCTTATCGATAGGAGCTTTTCGTTTCAAAATTGGTCAATCTGATGGCCCTCCTATCGATAGTACTTTTTATCCTATCGATAGGAGCCTCTATTGTTTCAAAATTGGTCAATCTGATCAGAGTCCTATCGATAGGACCTGACCTCCTATCAATAGAACCCCTTCAATTCATGAAAAAGTGTGTGGGCCATGTTTCACTTATCTTGTCTTGTTTATTCGAAGTTATTGGTTGTATATCGTTGTCCGGAAGGGTCTTGATGACTTCCTTGACACTTGGGTTGAAATTACATTTATGGACACGTTTTTGGTGACATGAAACACGAGGTTGGCGTGAAACCAACTCGTGAAATTAAGATGATTAGACACATGGACATCATAACGATACTAATGAGCATGAAATGAAGTTTAGAATGTGGTAATGACGACACGGGGCCCGATAGGGTATGCCCAAAGTGACACGGGGCCCGATAGGGTATGCCCAAAGTGACACGGGGCCCAATAGGGTATGCCCGGGGTGACACGGGGCCTTTATGGTTTGCCCAGAATGACAAGGGGCCTATATGGCATGCCCGGAGTATAACCTAATTTTTAAAGGAACGAGATGCATATGATAAACATTTAGGGCACATATGGCGTGTCGGGTACGTATCATATACAGCGGAGTGGTAATTGACCTAGTTTGATGACAATAGACCCTTATATCGTTCTTAACACTTGTCATGGATCTTCTTGACCTTCTTATATGATTTTATCTTCTTGTTGTACTCATGGGCATCTCATATCCATTTAGAATTGATAGATGTTTTCCTACTGGGCTAGTGAGCTCACCCTATTAATTTTCAGGTACACAGCACGGATGATCATGGCTTGGCGTGTGGGAGTGCATGAATGACTTCATTTTTTGAAAACTCATTGGACTAGTTAGGAGATCAATCTTTGATTAGTTGTATTTTGGAAAAGATAAACCGTTAACTCGTAATTCATTGCTTTTAGTTGTGAAATTGTAAACTTTAAGACACGTGAAATCATATTTGGGTACGTTAGACTCTTTAACTTCCATTTGACTATCGATTTGTATTTGACTTTGACTATGGATGGCGTTGACCTCCACGTGGAAAATATGTATTTTTGTTTTTGAAAATCAGGGCGTGACAATACTCACTCTCTTTTGATTTGATTATGTTCAAAGCAAAATCATTGATAACTGCAATAGCTTCATTGAATTTTCTCTCGCTTCCAATGTTGAGAAACCTCTTGATCTTCCACACCGCGGGTATAAACGACATGAACCTGTCCGAAGTTAACTACACTGCATAATCAAATGCCTCAACGAACGATGTGTTCACTGAATTATTAGCAGTCTTCTTCCTGCTTGTGTCCAGCCATCCGGGGTCCACACTGAACGCTACGTTACAAACATTGTCAAAAGCAAACCTGTTCCAGGATTTATATTCAAAAATCAGCGAAATAAGAAGAAAACACAAGGTTGATAAATATGATGTGCTGCATTTTATTCTGTAAGGATCGATCAGTTTATTCTGTAAGGACCCGCATTTTTTATTAGTATTGTGCTTGCATGAATATGATGTGCTGCATTTTATTCTAAAATATATAATACGGTAGTAATTTCTACATCATGACATTCGGAATATTATCTTAACCTCACGGTGAATTTTGGGTATTTTTCTGAGAACAAAATCCGGACAGCGTGACTGAGCGGGGCTCGATTTTTCGCTGCCATTAGGAGGAGTGCCTCATGACCTCATGCGTGAGATCAATACTCAGACAACTCAAGCCTACAAATTGGTTGCCAATTAATTCCATTTCTTATCCTCTCCACATGCCTTTGTCTCCCCATGGTTTTCTCTTTCTTTTCTTTATAGCCAGAGCATTGCTCTCTCTCTCAGGAAACACACATATCTCTCTCCCTCTACGAGAATTATTCCCTCCTCTCCCTCTCAAGTATCTACACCCTCTTTCGTCCCAAGATCGACCCTTTCAGATTACACCCAGATAGTGCCCTGCTAAACTTAGGGCAATTGATGTATTCATGACATGTTTAATGGTCCAGATTGTTAATCCATACACTTAATCGGCAAGAATTAAGGTAGAACTTCGGTAAACTTGCTTTAACCTGCTGTATGATGATTTTTGTAAAATCTTGACCCGATCCTTGGTTTAGGGAGTAAGGGTCATAGGTAACATTATATTATGTTGACTATATGGACCGATCAGTTTATGGATCGATAGAATGTGACAAAAACGTCTCTCGACACAAAAAACGAGTGTACACAGACTGAACTACAGTAAACACACTGCCAGACACTGTTCGCGCATTTTTCGGGCCACGTAGAGGCAAAATTGGGAAACGTGCCTCAAAGTTGTAGCTCTTCAAATTCCCTACATTTTGATATATAATTCGACTCAAACGGAGTTCGGTGTAAAAAGTTATGACTAAAATACCGAGGCTGTCCAAACCTGCTGTTTCAACAATTTCCCTCTATTCGGCAGAAACTTTAGAAACCCATAGGATACGATTGAGTTGTAGGATTACAATGAAACTTGGAAGGAATATAGTTTGATGTCTTAGCTACGTAGTGACATGTAAACGGACCAAATCCAACGGTTAGATCTTCGGGAATTGGAGTTTTAGCAAACTGTGGCAGATTCGACACGTTCTGTTCCTACGCACTTTTACCCAGCCTAAGAGCAGATTCGGACTTAGCTATAAACACGGGAGTTGTTCCTAAGACAGAGAACTATTACTTTGTCAAATTTCATAACTTTCGGGGAAGTATTGGTATGTCATTTTGTTATAATTGTAAACTGTTGGTAACTGGTAATTTTGGGATTTACATGCCTTGTTAAATTGCTATTGTGGTATCATCTGTTAATTTCCGCATTTGGTGAAATTGGGTTCATACCTCTTGGTTAAAAGAGTAATGGTTAGCGAGACTTAGTGTGATGAAGGGAATGAGATGGAGTATGGAATGTGAAAAGATGAGATTGGGGAATGTGAAAAGATGAGATTGGGGAATGTGGTGAAACTGTGTTGGTCTTGAGCCGTGTTATGTCATGAGCCGTGCCGACGGAGGTGAATGGAAACATAACGAACGGGAACCAAGGATAGGGATGTCGTGAGTCGTGCCTCGTCGTGAGCCATGCTGTGTCGTGAGCCGTGCCATGTCTTGAGCCGTGTTATGTCGTGAGCCGTGTCGAGGGTGGCGAACGGGAACATAATGAATGGGAATATAGTGATCGGGAACATGGTGTATGGGAACTTGGTGAATAGGAACATCGTATAATTGACTACATTAATAAAACTTAGGATAAATTAGTGGGTTCTGTTGATTAATATTATATGTGGTTTGTGATTATGGAAATTATGGATACATTGGGGTAAGGGTAGTTTTATGTTGTTCTACTGAGTGTCACCACTCACGGTACTACGTTACCATGGTATTTGACGCCAGGTACAGGCGATGATATGGAGTATTCAGAAGATAATCCTGTAGCAGTTGAAGATGTTGCTGAGTTGACCGAGCCGTGGCTAAACCAGTAGTTTAGTTGTTGGCTCTGTGCTTTTAAGTATTTTATTGAGGTTTCAAGTTTGTAATAAAGACACATTTATTCTAGTACTTCATGTTTAAAAGTTTGTAATAAATCACTTTCAACTTTATTTGGTATTGTAACATTTTAACAATGTTTGTAATAAATGGGTTGTGTTTCTCTAAATTAATTTTCAAAAAAAAATGCAGCTCAAAGATCTTTAAAATCCTTTTATTAACAAACCGAATTTTTGGGGCGTTACAAGATCAGAGTACTATAGAAGTCAAACTGCGATCATAAATTAATATACCTTCGGAAAACCTCTTGCAAATCGACGATTTCCTCAGCCTCGCATGCGTCAGAGAGAAGTGGAATCAATCGGTGAGAGAGGTGGGATTGGACCGTATGAGAGACGAATTGTTTGAGGGAATTGGTATTGAATTCGTGGCTAGCAATCTTACGTTGGGCTGTCCAGAGGTCTCCGTCGACGTTGAAGATGCCATGGATGAGGAGTTGGTGGAGGACAGAGCTGAAACGGGATCCCTTGATGTAGTTGGTGAAGTTGGAGCGGAGGAGGTGGTCAACAACGGCGGGGTCGGCGGTGCAGACGCTGTGGGAGAGGTTGAGGAATTCGTTGACTTGGATGGATGGATGATGATGATGATGATGAGAGGAGGTGTGTGACCCAATCATGGAAGTGGTGACGGTTAATGAGGAAGGCGATGAGGTTTCCGAGTGAGGGGTAGGATTGGGGGCATGGGTTGCTACTTTTGTTGGTGGATCCGGAGGTGAAGTAGAAGAGGAGGAGGAGTGAGATCACGAAGGAGCGAGAGAGGGTGAGGAGGAGGAGTGAGAAAGAAGTAGCAGTACTGTCGAGGTCTAACATTATGAATCGATTATGGCCGCCCGGGGTGTGGATGTTGTTCTTCTCGATATATATACATACTCCTATATCCTTGCAATTTTAAACCCAAAATATCTTTCCCATTGGATAGTGCTTAAATTAATAGTATTATGTTCTTCAGCTTGGTAAGGTGGTTACAAATTTACAATGCTTCATTTATCACACTGTTGCATCACATATATCACTTGCAAATAAAAGTTATGTCACAAAAAATTTTACCTAGACACATCACAGCCGTTGGATCACTCGAATCAGCCTGAGTTTCCTCTAATGTTTTTTGATATTTTCCATTTTCTTGGATTACAAGTTGTCAAATTAGTTATCATTCTCCCCTCATACATCAACTGATTGACAATTTGTAGTAAAAAAATACCGAATATACTAGTGGTGACTCCTGAAAGTTTTAACAGAGTGTTCAAAAATTATCTTAACTTTTCTAACTCTACCAACTTGTCATACATACACAAATTTTCATTAATTAATGTAAATAGGGTTTAGGATTTAGGGTTTTGGGTCAAGTAAAATTAAAATTAAACCGGCGTATGAATACTTTAGTATGCTAGTATTTATTGTAAGAAATTGTGTGGCAAATAAGTTCGTATTGATCTTTTTGGATATATGTTCTTGCTTTTGAGATATAATTGGCTGTTATTTTGAAAGAGAGAAACCAGGTACGATATTGATATCAATGGATACTTTCTCCTCTCTGGTTTTTCCTTTTTTGGCATTAAGAGTTTGAAAAGACAATTTTGATTATCGTTTCCTTGGGGACGTTTCTTGTACTGGCCATTTTTTTTACAAGGACTTTGTGGGGTTGGGGACGGTCTTTGGGCAAAATGAGTTTTTGTTTGCTCATGAACCCTTTTACTTGGAGAGCATTCTAATTGGGCCTTTAAAAGTTGGTTTAAAAAATAAATGGGCGAAAAGTTGCCTTATAGTTGGTCCGGCCCAGCCCTTTTCTTCATTTGTGTAAAATCCTGATGGCATGGGCTTACTTTTGTAATACTCCTACCACTCTTCAAACATGAACTAGATGTGTTTGCATGTTCTGATATTCATATCGGTTAAGAGTAGTTATTTCACACTATCATATTCATGAATCATGCATGAATCCCAATATCAGATTATCCTCAATGTAAGTATTGTTTAGAGTTCCACTCTTAAACAAACATGACCGTTACATATTAGAACCGTGTAATTTTAAATATTGTCATTCAATTCAAATTAAACTTGTCACTTTATTTTATTGAGAGGGGGTTAAAGAGAAATATCATATGGCTTTATTATTTTACTTCTTAACTCTACCAAACAATTTGAAACAATCAAAAGTCAATGAATAGATCAACAAAATGGCCAGACATTTTTAACATGCATTGGATAAGTTAGCGCAGGAAATAATTAGTGGAGATAGATTTTTGTTTGTTCTTTGCATGTGTTTTTTTTTTTTTAAGTGTCCAATTGGAATCAATAGGGAAGGAGGGAAAGGGGTGTCCGATGTAGAAATCAAATTCATATGAGTTTGAAATTGAATCTCTATTTGCTGATTTTGGATCACATAAAAATGCCATTTTGTTCTTGCAATGGTTTTTGAATATGATTTCATTGTTGTAATCTTTTTATTCGAGCACTCTCCTCTCTAACTGTCAATGTGGTTTTCCTCCATTCAATATAGTGCCATTTGTTGATTTTGGTAAAATTCCTCTTGTTTTACCTCTTCTATTAGTAGGAATTTGGAATTTTAGTAACAGATTTTGATGAAAGATTGAACTATGAATAAAAAAAAAAATTGAATGTGGAAATTTTTGGACAAGAGATAGTAAAGTTTGAAGTCTCTCCAAAGTTCTTCGCTTGTAAACGAAAAAGACAAAAAAGGTCTTTGTGCCAAGTTGGGTCAAAACTTGTGATATTAGTAAGTTTAAAACTTGTGACATTGAGTGGTAAGTTTAAAAGTAATGTGGAACTTGTTCTTTGACAAATGTTTATGTGTGTCCACTCTGTGAATGCTTGCTTTGTTGTTCTGTAACATTATTGTTCTCTAACTGCTATTCGAGGAATTCTATTCGGGAAAAAAGGTCTGGTTTATGGTACAATGAATAGTGTTTTGTTATATGATTTAGTCTTAGACTATCTATAGCTCTTTACATAATCACTTAATATGAGCAAAAACTTGGGTAACAAATATATTTTATATTATAGAGCAATGTAAAACATGTAATAATTGCATGTGAATTTGAGGACATAGTTAAGTGACTTGGGCGATTAACCATCCAACATCAAATAACCATTTAACGTTGACTTAAAGGTGGGAATCAGAGTTTAATGGCATTATCGTACCAAGCCCATGGATCGAAATCTTTATTCTAGAATAATCCTAAGCATAGAAACATGAAGTTTTATCAACTTAGCTTCACCTCTTTATTGGATTACAACATGATATATAATGGGTACTTCTGAGCCTGGGGTACGGTAAAAAATCATAGGAAAAAATCTCGGTATTTATTTCGTGTACCCAACACATGTTTAAAGTACCATGCCAAGCACCAAAACCTGATACGGTGCAGGTACGAGTACGTCAGGTTTTAGAAGTACCCATGCTTTTGTAGGTCATGTCGTATCGTGCCATGCAGGAATGGAGCTAGAGGAGGACCAGTAGGGGCGGTGGCCCCTACAAGGGGGGGAAAAAACTTTAGTATTATATAGAAAAAAAACTTATATGAATTATATAAGCCTGCCCCTGCAAAATAGGGGTGAGTATGGACTGTATTGTCCGATTTTATAATAAACCAAGAACCAAACCACTACCTACGAATTGTGAATTTGGGGAGCCAAACCAATCCATAAAACTCATAGAACCAAACCGATCCAAACCATTAAAATACAGTTCGGTTTCGATTTTGAACCATGGTTCTCTTAAAATTGAGATATTATCTTCATAAGCAATTTAAAGTATTTAAAAATTACATAGCTAAGTTAACCCACAAGTGTATTAAAACAAGTTCTGTTAAAATCACCAAAACTCACTAACAACAACCAACTAAAAAAGATTAGAGTACTGATAATCAGTGAAAGAATAGGGTCATGTAATAGAGTACTAGATTCAGAAATTAGTTAACAAACAAAAAGATTAGGAATTCAAGTGACTAAGTCCAAGCCATAAGCGTGCATGATTAGTGTATTAAAATCGCAGTAATAGGTTACCATATATAGAAATTTTGGGATTTAATCTTGGAAGAGAATAAATAGGGTGGTAGAATGAAGCATTAGATTAGGAAATTAGTAATTGACTAGGGAAACAATTTTAATTCTGTGTATTTATACAAATTCCACATATAATATATAAAAACAATATTTATATAAATATTATAAGGATCGGATCGGTTTGGAATCGGAACCGTCAACGTGAATCCACAAATCAAACCATTTATCACGGTTTCAATTTTTTTAAAATTGGAACCAAACCACATGACAAGAAATCCTAACCAGACCCTTCGGTTTGGATTGGTTTGGACTAGATTCCAGGCTTGACGGTTATTTTGCTCACCCCTACTACAAAGTATTTAAAAAGAAAATTCGCTCCTGCGTAGTGAAATTCCTGGCTCCATCCCTGGTGCCATGTTAAGAAACTCTTGGCCCAATTTGGTTAATATGATACTAGAAGTTGTGCCATTTTGACCTTAAAAATGTACTCATTGAGATCTTTTAAATGGTGACCAAAAAAATCGGGAAGTGGCGTTACTGAAACTATGATCATGATTTAGTACGTAAGATAGGGTTAGAGTCTCTACTGCTTCCCATACGAATAAGTTAGAGTTGTCGTTCATCTAAATTGCTTTGGTTGATTTGCATCCTTGGAAACTCAATTTTTTTTGCCGGAAGGTCAAACACCACTTGGATGGCCTGATACCTTGGCACATCTTGTCTTGCCTGTGCTATTGGGTCTGGCACAGTATGGTATTGTCCAAATCATTGAGTCACCACAGGTTATTTAATTGTGCCACTTCGTAAACATTACACTCTAAGAATGACATTATCTTTGTATAACGAAATTCAACAAATAATATGGTTAGTGTGCAGCCAACTTGTCTTTGTAGGATAGACCATTTTTTCTCATTCCTTGTTCTCTGTACCTCTCCATTCTTCCCTGTTCTACTTTTAGCTAAATTGAACAATGTGTAAAATGTGCTGGTTGTAATGCTCAGTGTTTGATATTATTTTTTGGGTTTATCTACTATTTTGGTCCTTACAAAATATGCTTGGTTTCAATTTGGTCCTTGTAAAATTTATAGTTTCGATTTTACCCTTACACTTCGAAACGAAGCTCAATGATACCCTTCCGTTAACTCTTGGACGGAAAATGCATATGTGGCATCATTTTATAAACAAAAATGCTACACACACAACAAAAAAACTACACATTTACACAACAGCCCTCGTTTTGGGCTATCCAAAAAAATAAAAATAAAAACGTGAAACATTGATTTTGCTGTCCAAAAAAACCAAAAACGTGAAACACTACACACACATCATTTTTTTTCTTTTAGTTTTTGAGACATTGGAAGAGAATGGTTGTGATTTCTCTCGATCTTAACCGTGTTTCAAACTACCAATGGTTTGTGATTTCTTTACTTGTTGAATTCAATTTAGCAAGTTTTCACATGATTTTGACCGTGTTTCAAACCCCCTTTTTTTCTTTTTCTTTTATCGTATTTTCTGTGTTTCAAACTTCCAATGGCTTGAGATTTCTTTACTTGAATTCCATTTAGCAAGTTTTCACACGATCTTAACCTTGTTTTAAACCCTTTTTTTTGGTTTTTTTTGTTTTTTGTAATTCAACCTATTATAAGCTTGTTAAATCACAAACCATTCTCTTCCGATGTCTCAAAAAGTAGAGAAAAAAAATGGTGTGTTAGTAGTGTTTCACGTTTTTGGTTTTTTTTTTTTTTTCCAGCAAAATCAATGTTTCACATTTTTTGGTTTTTTTTTTTTTTTACAGCCAGTAAATGTGTAGTTTCTTTTTTTGTTGTTGTGTGTAGCATTTTTGTGTATAAAATGATGCCACATATGCATTTTCCGTTATCCACATATGTATTTTCCGCCCAAGAATTAACGGAAGGGTAACATTGAACTTCATTTCAAAGAGTAAGGGTAAAATCGAAACTATAAAAGGACCAAATTGAAACCAAGCATATTTTGTAAGGACCAAAATAGTAGATAATACTCCAAGAAATTAGGCACGAGTTTACTTATCTTATTAGTATTATTTTCTTAGCTTGCTCTAAAAAATAAAAGTTTGGACGTTTGACGGAGTTTACAAAAACAAACAGTGTAAATATAATCCAGCAAATTGGTAAAGATTTCCCAAAAGAAAAGAAAAGGAAACTTTCACTTTTATTGGCAAGGGCAGATGTGATTGGGAAACTTCCATTGCTAATATCTAACTTTCATTCATTGCTAGGACTCCAAAGTTGAAATGAAAATGGGGAAAACAACAGAATTTTTTTAAGAAATATTCATACCTAAAAAATTTCTTTTTCCTTACTTTCTCAAAACCTCTGCTTAAGTGCAGGGTGCACAATGTAAGAAAGATCCAACTTTGGTAGTATTATCTACAAAATACTAATCAGCAATGAAAATATACGCCTACGAATTGCTTTGCGCTTCTTCTATATCAGAACATATGGTTTTGTGTTGGGAGGATGGCTAAGAGTTGACAGACCAATCATAGTTCTGGTAAGCAATACTAATAGGTCCCCCATCTCCCAAAAGATGTGTCAAAAGACCTGCTTTCGTTGCATCCAAGTAATTCAAGATCCACTTCAGCATTTCCTTGTCCTGCCCAAAATCCACGTTAAACCTGCAGAAACAAAAGCGTAAGCAAACCACTTTGTATTTAGAAGACTTGAGGAAACTATCAATGCATTTCAGTCCATAAGTAATTGGATTTTGGCGACAAAGTTTGGCTACCCAGTGAGCATTTGTCCTATTACTGGGAAATACTGGCAATGACAAGGTATTTGGCATGCTGGGGGACTTTCATTTACCAAATCACATCTATAAAACGGAGTTTGCCAAGTTACTTGTTCCATAGTTATAATGCATGTTCTTATATGCAATGCAAACCTCGGTTTGAAATTAAAACAGAAAATCTACTTCCATCCTATTCCATCTCTTTGGAGAACTCCAAAGATTTAATTGATGACTCACCATTTTATGATCCGGGTAAGGTAGACGGTCCTCTTGGCCAAATCTATTTCGATTCCATCTCTTTGGAAAAACTCCCTCGTCGCATATCTTAATTCAGATTCGACTCCTTTGGGAGTAAAAAACCTTACGATGGGGCTAGATTTTGTCCCGTTGCAGAGTCCAAAATGAATCAGCGGATTAACTTTTGTGAAAGCCAGCTGCATTAGAGAGAGAGAGAGAGAGAGAGAGAGACGGATCAGAATACCATAGTATTTCTTATATGTCAGCTGCCTAAAAACATACAGAATTAGAGAGATCATTTTTTAAGGAAAGGAAAGGAAAAGAAGAAAACGGTAGAAATATCATGTGCCTAGGGAGAGATGGCCCCTATGCGTATATTTACAGATTTTGCTTCCGGTTTATTTCAGTGTTCTGGTAAGAAGACAGAAAAAACTGGTAGATGTTTCCTATCACTGCAGAGAAATAGTTTCTCAAAACAGGAAGCTCAAGATCCTTTACAAAGGAAGGAGAAAATGGTATGACATGAAAGGTACTTTGAGCATTAATTGAACAGCAAATCCAAGGGAGGTTTCGGTTGGATATGTTCCGATGGAGAAATTTTCCATCTTTAAAATGACGTTGTACTCGAGATTTAAGACAGTGAGATGGACTCGTCCTACCAATAGAGAACTTCCACCGCAATGGAACCAATGTAAGGAAAGCACAGGACCATACGGGCATCTAGTTGTCGAGAGACAAGTTCGTTGTTAAGACTCGAGCAGGTACAAAATTAGATTATCGAACTTTTAAAATTTGAAATGAAAAGGTTTTACACCTTCCATCCCACAATTGTAGTCCCATTTGATAGTTCCAACATTTTAAGGGCACTCAATTCAACTAAAAATTTATTCAAACTATTCCTGACAATGCTTAAGCGATAGTACTGGAAAATAGAAGGTTCTACTCTTCACCTTTCCAAGTAGACTTGCATTTGGGGACAATCTCAAATTGAAAACGTGTACAATTTTTCTCAGTTCTGATTTTCATAACAAACGGACAAAAGAGAAAGCAACAGATTGACCTAACTTCATTAGTCTAATCTTCAAGACGAAATCTAGAAATTTTCATATTAGATAAGTGGTAAGACGGGTGTATTTCAAATTAAAATGGTTACCAATGCAGCAGGGAAACACTGAGCAAGAGGTACTGTTCACAATTACAGGCAACTCCTAGAGCTACTCTCTCAACAAAAGCTGAAGGAACATATCTAAGAATACCTATCGAACATTAGCAAAGAGGTCAGTTATGATAGTATCTCAAAAGTTTAAAAAGATCCTATTTTACCTCTAAGCGCTTGTCTCCAGCACCAAAGGATTTGGACAAGGAGTATGGAGGTCTCCGGTTGCTTCTAAGGATGCCATTTTGAATTGTCGTCAGAGAATAAGGATGGCCTCCAACTAAGTACTGAAAATCAGAGAAGAAATTTCTCCTATCGATTACACCCCCAGGATGTCCTACCCTAATCACAGCATGGATGACCATGGCATTGTAGAGATTCAAAAAGAAGACAAGCTTTTCGTCTGCTGATAGTGCTGTGATGTTTACCCTGTGAAGATCTCGTAACAAATTTATATATCTGCAATTTTAACAGCACAAACAAAACATTAAATAGGAAACATGCGTAATATTGAGAAGATTCACATGGAAGTAGAAACTAATCATCTTAAGCAATAAACCTTGAAAACTAACTTATTTCCATTAAGTCATCACAAAGACAAAGTTACTTCCAGTATATGCCCTTATATTAGTAACCTCTTACTAGCAATAGCCCCAAAACAGGGAGGATCCCATATGAAATATATAACCTTGCTCTACCTTTCACACAAGACCATGGATTTATGCTAAGATCATAGATGGAGCGGATCAAATGATTTAACTTTTCTCCACCACAAGTATAAAGCTCTTTTTGGCCCACAAATGAGAAGGTTGAAACAGACAAACTGCATCGAAACCTCTATTTGGAAATTCAGTAAAATTCCTGAGAAAACAGGTTTGAAAAGTCTTCAAAACAAGTTTCAGTCTCCTCATAGTGTTGAGTGTTGCAATGATAAATATTGAAGTTTCTAAGGAATCACCACCATACCTTTACTATCTGTAGTTATGTTCACGATAATAAAACAGAGGACAGGAACCAAATTTTTTTTGAAAAGACCATAGAACAGATGTGACATAGAATAGGGTTAGAGTATCGGGGTGAGGTGCATGATCAAGTGTCCGACCCTTATAAAATCAAATATTAAATAGTGGCATGAGTTCAAGTGGTAGGCATGGTATGGGGATAGAACCCACACCCTCACCTAGGCAGAGAGTGTTCAAGGCAGGTACTTGTTATGTTTTAAAAAGTCTAAGGAACATAGGATAGAACACGTCCACAGAAAACGTATTGTCCATATTTAAATGGAACAGTAGGAGGACACGTAGGTGACCGATCGCTAAAGATAAGAATAAGAAATGAAATCTACAATGTATTGCTAGGTGGTGGTAGTGAAATTTTAGAAACCTATTCAATGAATTAAGATAATGAAGTTTCAAATGACATTATAAGATCACATAAAAATAAAGTGTGCCTGAGAAGCACCTCCGAAATTCCTCACTGTTGCTGATGCCAACATAATCGAGATGGCACCTATCTTCAGAGGCATATGACTCAAGTACTGCAGACATTATCTTAGCGAGCCTGTGGCTGATTATAGAAGCAGGCTTTGGCTCGCTATCATTTGGAGACCCCCGAAAATTGAAGCATCTGGGAATGAAGGGCTCGTGCTCAAGGAATCGATAGAAGTGGTTTCCATCCTCAAATTCATTCTCCCTGTGCAAATTTAGTCATGAAAAAGGGTTTCTTGGATTAAAACAGAGGTAAAATTGCATAACCCCATGACACAGACCAAGAAGAAACTTGTGTGAATGTGATTACCCAAAGACGTGATGGATGAAGTGTTTTTCGGCAAGCTGCTTCCCAATCTCAACTGCCTGGATTTTTGGAAATCACAACAGGAAGGATATAAGGAAACAAGCAGTGGAGTAGCACAGGCTTATGTAGAAATAGGTATGCAATTAACAATCCACAAGAGAAATTCTAAGAAGCACATTCGCGAAACACAGAATAGCAGGCTTTCCTATGTGTAATACAAAAGAACAACTGGTTGTGACGTTAATACACCTTCAGTTTACTGGGAATTTACGATTGATGATGGATTAAACCCAAATTGTACAACTTATTATTGTTTCCATGGAAAAGAAAAGAAAAGAAAATTGGCAGTCTTCCATTACTCCTACTTAATATTTAATGAACAAATACATCCGGATATTATCCTTTGGGAAATATCAAATGAAAGTAGAAGAATAGAAATTCGGAAAGGCAACCTGAACTGTCAGTGCTTCTACGTAGTTTCATTTTCTCTCTCCTTCTTTCCGACAAACTAATGGTTAATTCATCAAAACAGAAACTAAGATCTACGGTTTCCTACGTTTTTATCCTTCCAAGTTCCAACCAAGCATTAAAATCCACCAAGATTTTGCACTCATATGAATGGTGAAAACTCAAGCAAGGAGGAACTTTAGGGAGAGCAGAAACAGACAGCCCAACTTCTTCAGGAAGCTGCCTTGAGCCAAGGCTCCTTACCGAATAGGGGGCCTAGAGTTCCAAGACCAAGGCTTGAGGATGAGAGCCAAATAACAATCCAGGCCGGAAAGGAAGGGGGAAAAGGGAGCCTCAGATTAGTTCAACCTCCCCAATCCCTACATAATGACTATGATACTAAATTACAATTCTAACACTATAGGCCACTTTTTTTTTGTTTTGGTTTTAGCAGGCTATAAGCTAACAATTGGAAACAAAAATGAAACTTCTAGGATAGAAATGTGGTATATTGATAACGACTCAAAAGCTGGACCGAATAACTGAAATTGAAGACGATACATAATAAAAACTCCCTATATGACCTGAAAAAAGTTTTAAGTGTTTTTCAGCGTTTTTCATCACCAAAATTCTCTTTCTTGATTTTTGGAATTTCATTTTTTTTGTCACATTCAAACTTCAGGCAGCCTAAAAAATTCAAATTTCATCTTTTAAACATCAGCAGTTCTGATATTCTTGATGATGAACAAGAGAAAAAAGGTAGTTTGTCTAAGATTCTATTCACTTCTACAAACATTTCTATTCACTTCTACAAACATACGGATTTTAATTACTTTGAAATCCCTAAAAGGTAAAGTCATCCAATCCTTTTAATCATCTATCTCAGTAGGAGGGAGCCAAAAATGTGAAGCTCAAAACGTGTGGGTATCATTATGGTAGGAGGGAGGCAAACATTTGATAAAAAGCATAACAACGGGACCCATGCAACTTTGCATGACGATGGAGGGACCACAAATTCAACCACCAGTCGTATCTCAACCTTTCTGAGTTTTAAGGAATCATTTCAACTCCAAGGAACCTTTTTTTCCCCTCGCAAAATGCAAAACACAAAACGCAAAACTTTAAGAAAATGCGGATATCTTAAAAAATTCAGGGGTCCAGTTTGTTTACCAACTTTTTCCAAAAAACCGTTGAAATTAGATAACAAAGGTCAGATTATAGGAAGAAGTCTAATATCTATATAACGAAGGTAAATTCAAATTGAAACTTAGCCATTTACGTTTTTTTAGATCGGTGCCAAAGGCTAAAAAATATTGTACCAGTAGAACTGGAAAAACATTTGTCGAATTTATAACCATGTATTCAGGAATTTCAATCTAATGAGTTCGTTTGATAATTCAGGTTGTCAAAGATCAGCCTATGTGCAGCTCGACAAATCTTAAGGGAACCAATCCCACCGTCCACTAAAAGAAGGGTGATTCTATCCGCAGCCCTACATTTACTCCATGTAACCCATTTTCTCCGTGTAACCCACACCCAAAAAACCCCCAAAACCAATTTACTCCATACAACCCACAAAATGAACCTAAACTACCCAAAATACCCTTAACGAAAAATTGTACCATTTTCAACATCAACATGACGAAAATAATGATTATTATCAACATTATCTTGTCGAAAGGTATTGTACTACCAGAAAAAGAAATTTTGCAAGTACAAACATCAGCATCCAAATGTTGAAATAAGATAATAATTTCAATATTATCTTGTCGAAAGGTATTGTACTACCAGAAAAAGAAATTTTGCAAGTACAAACATCGGCATCCAAATATCGAAATAAGATAATAATTTCAACATTATCTTGTCAAAAGTTATTGTACTACGATGTTGCGAAAATTTACAAGTACAACTTTCGGAATCTAAATGTCGAAATAAGAAAATAATTTCAACATTGTCTTGTCGACAAGGGGTTATGTAGGGTCATTTTCGTCTTTGCACATTAATGGAAATGGGAGAGTTTTTTGTGGGTTACATAGAATAAATGTAGGGCTGCGGATAGAATCACCCTAAAAGAATCCCTATTAAAGTTGCGACTTTGGACTAACCTCACAGATGGCACCACCTAGACCTGCAAAGTTTTGTACTTGAGACTTAGGACTTAGGAGGAAACAAATCCTAAGCACAGGCATTAACCACCAATCTTACTCCTTGGGTTTTCAATCCAATGGGCTTGCATTGAAATTCATGAAAGCTAGGTCACACAACTTTTGTGAAAAGGGAAATAAACCAGAAAGATAACTACCTTACCAATTAACACCTAGACTTAAATGAATAGATTCCATTGACAGGATTATTAAATACTACGGACACGGATTTTATCAAACAGAGTGTATTTAAAAATTTTGAAACTGATGAAGTAGAAGTTCCCAACAGTAAGATTTGCAACCTAAACAGCTATGCAAATCCCCACTGGGTAATGGCATCAAATTCATTTCAGTATAGTTTGGGAAAATGAATATACTAGGCAAAATAAAGTTACCATTAATTAGTTGTTGGAGTTGACCAACCAATAAAGTAGTGTCGGAATTGTTCTTTAATCAAAATTACCATTGCAATTGACCAGATAAGATACAGTTACACTCTCTCCAATTCACCTTCCCATTGGTATTAATAAAGTTTTGGAGGCAATAAATAAAGCAATTAAGCAGGTACTTGACCCTCCCTCCTAGTTATCATTCATCACGCATGGCTGTCATTATTAATGTTGGCTCTAGGAAGGGTGACCCTAAGAATAAACTAAAAGGTCTACCCCAATGCACAGCAGAAGGTAAAAATGTCACAAGTTTTTTTTTTGCACGGCAAAAAAGATTTCATTAATCACTGAAAGAAAAACAATGATCAATAGGAGCAAGGAGAAAGCAACAAACAAAGCCTAGTCCGAGACCCAATACCTGATTGGCAAGAAGCCAATCGAGGTCCACACCTAAAGGGCCCAAGCCCAAAGGCCATGAAGCCCAGATAGAAAAATGAAATCCGAAAAAAAACCCTAGGGCGACATAACAGCCGCCACCACAGCCGCGCCTCATGGCTGCAAATAGCAAGATGAACGCTGCCACACCGTCGCCGGAATCCCGGGGAACAGGCCCCTGTTGCTGACCCGAAGAACGACCCGACCGTCTCACCATAACAACCAACAAAAACCGCCACAAACTGCCGCCATACACCACCAGCAACCCAAGGGCTAAGATGCCAAAAGTAGAAAGAATTAATATAACCTAGCGAAAGCCCAAAAGAAAGATAGGCCTCGCCAGTTGCCGCCACCGCATCCAGTAATGGAGCACATTTTTGTGAGGGAATGGACCATCTCCATCTCCAGCCATTAAATAAATTGGGCAGTCTAGTAACCTGTTTGTGGATCATTTTCGGGCTCATTTCTTTCATCATACCCTTCTTTTAGTAGAATTCATAAAAAAAATTAATAGTCAAAATTATTTTGATCGGATAGTAATGATTTCGAAAGAGATAAATAGATTAATGGGGTTCCAAACTTCCAATCTAACGTCGTAATTTTTTCCAACGCAAATGTGTTCTAAAATAAACAACCAATATATTATATTATTATCTTGATTTTTAGCGTTTCTTATATTGTTGCCGAGTTGCAACTGGACTCTCTAGTTCCATTTTCATGTAGTATTGGGGTCCATTCCCTAGTTTGGTCAGCGGGTTCTTAACGGTTTAGATTTTCAAATTCGACCAAATACAGTAACAAACAAATCCACACCCAAATAAAATATTAGAGCAACAAATCAGGTACTTCGCAGACCTACTGGAACTAACCAATCTACGGCACATCAACGGTTATAACAAACAATTCCCTTGTACGGCCATATACTCAATCGTAATTCAATTAACCATGAGTAATTATTTAAGTATCTTGAGCACTGCCGGGTGGTGCTTCAGCACTCTTTTCCACAACACATCTCATTTTATGTGCCACTGAAAGGAGATGAGTTTTGGGCACCACGTGGTTGAGCCTCGTGAGGTCAAAATAAGTAAAAATTTACGTGAAGGGCATACCTTGTTTCTGCCGCAGTTCAAGTGCTGAACGATGACTTCAACCATCTCAGCGCCGGCGAAGCAGTTCTTAACGATCTTCAACTTCATCAGACGGTCCTGAATGGGCAACCTCTGCCTCAAGACCCTAACGATCCAGATCATCTCGTCCGTCCGTTCCTCCTCATCAGGATCATCGAACCCGTACACCGGCGGTGCAGGCGCATCATCGGGACATTTCCTCCCCAACATCTCCTTCAACTTGTGTTCCAGAAGCCCGCTGTTTCTCATGGAGTTCAGAACCACTAATCCACCGAATAACTTCTCGTTGAAGAAAATCTGAGGCACTGACGAGCTTCCGGTCCTCTCCACCAACTCTTTCTCTCTGGTTGGGTATACGTCGATGTTGATTTCCACGAATTTCAATCCTCTCTCTCTTAAAAAAGATCGCACCGCGCTGCAATCCCTGTTTTCAACATCAACCATGTCTTATCTACATCAATCTGTATCTATGTATTAATCTGTATTCGATCAACTAATTATTGACGAGATTTCGTGGACATGTCAAAAGTGAATGAATTAAATTACTAACAAGTTACAAAAATCAAAGGATTTTTTTTTTATTCATGAGAGCTATCTAAAAAATTTTGTGAGACAAACTTTTACTTTAGCTACGTATTTTTTATTTTTTATTTTTATTATTATTGTTTTCGTATGTGTTTCACTCTATTCTATTGTGTTCTTTACTAACAGTGGAATTCCGTTAAAATAAATAAAAATTTGAAAATTATGGAATTTCTTTTTCTTTTTTATTGCTAACCTGCAGTTCGATCTGGAGAAGAAGCTGATACGCCCTTTGAGTTCCATGTCGCCGTTTTCCGTCCCGTTTTTCATCTTGACGATTACTTTGAGTCCCGATAAATTGAACTCCGTCACATTCGCTTTCAAATCCGAATCCGCAAACGGTTTCAAATCGTCGTCGTCGTTTTCCTTCAACGACGAGAGCCGTCTCACGATCGCAGCAGAGAAGCTGTTGCTCTTCTCGCGTATGAACTTTCCAATCGAAGGCATGTCCACGGCGGCTGTTGTTTTCTCCGGCGATAACTCGGACCGGTTAACCGGAGGATACTCGTCGGAGGCTGCCGGCGGCGGAGAGCTCGTCACCCCAGGCGGCGCCTCTGGCTTCGGCAGCTGCGCGTGAGGACGAATCACCCCTTCAACGTCGCCATCGATAGTCAAACCACGAGCTGTATTTTCGCTGGCGACGTCCATTCCAGGCGACTTCGACGGCTCTTCGTCGGAGTCTCCAACGCAATCTTCTCCCTCCTCGATCACGCTTTCTTTGAATTCCAAATCCATGCTCGTATAATTCCCGTTTAAATTTTTAGAGATATCATCAACGGAATTGGAGAAATTATCGGGAGCGTATCTTTGACCATCCGAGTTACCGTTCTCGGGTATTCCGTCGTTAACGGAGAGGGATTCGGGATCTCCGTTTGGGAGTTGATTTTGGTTATCCCCATCCAAATCGACTTCATCAAGGTGTTGGGCGTTGATTTTGGTTATCCCTCCGGTAGGACCGAGATTTGCGTGCTCCACTTCTTCCGATACATCCATTTCACGCTTTGGGAAATGAAAGTATCAAAGAGAGAGAGGAGCTTTATTATTGATAAAGAAACCAGTTACGAGAATTTATAAGAGAACAAGAAGCATGGATAGAGGAAGAAGACGACAAAGCCCGACGAAGAAAACTATGGAGGAATGAATCTTGAGAGAGAGAGAAAGAGAGAGAGAGAGCGTGGAAACCGGGGACGATTGCTAACTTGGTTTTATATGGAATTGGAGGGGATATTCATAAGACTACTGTTTTGAATTGCCCAAAAGATGAAAGGCGCATTTGGTGGAGTATTTGACAATTAGGCTCACCAAAATTAAAAAAACAAAGGGAAAAAAAAAAAAGGAAGAAGAAAAGACGTGTGAGATAATCATGTCTGTCTCTCGTGAAAAAATTCCTCCTAGGAGGTAAAATGAGACCAATTATATAATTTCATTTTATGATAATTCATTTTTGTAGGATGCTGATCAGGTAAATAGTTTATGCAAAAAACTTAAACTAATTCGACATCGACACAGTTTGGTTCAAATAGATTTTGATGTTCGACAAACTTAGTTTTTTGTACGGATAATGTACAAATCGAGAAGAACATTATGAATAGTTTCGATCGTCTTCTAAAAACTTAGGTAGTCTCATTTTACGTGCCACCAGCTAGGCATAACATGAAGATCATTACATAAGTAGCGATATAAAAATGGTCGGGCTCGGTCAAATACTCGCCAATAATGTCATCTCATCACGTTTTCCGACGATGAATTGCCTACAGGTAGACTACTTCTCGACCTTTCAAACGAACAGATCATGATGTATGGAAGTGTTGATCCACTTTCGCAGCAATGGACTCTTTGTTTGATGTCTAACTTTGTTACTCCCTCCGTCCCAATTTGTTTGCCCCTTTTGGGGAAGTGGGTTTTTAAGGGGTGTGAAAACTTTGTATTGACTTTTCTATTTTGCCTCTAAATCCAGTCACTATTACTGTGACCAAATTTGTGAGGCTAGTTTATTATATGAAAGACAAAAGATATTCAATATGGATCTTGTTTCATAGATATCAATTAGTTTTATTATACAAAGTTTTCAAAATCATAAAAACCGTCATAAAATAAAAGATAATAGACTAGCCAATTAAGATGGGAAAAGTACTTTTTAAGGGTAAAATTAGAAATTGACCCAGTTTTGATGAAATTGACCCAGTTTTGATGGATGTCTTTAGAAGTGGGACAAATATTTTGGGACATCTCAAAATGGAAAGAATGACCAAGAAATTGGGACGGAGGGAGTATCTTATTTAAGAAATTGTTAACGAGCAAAAATACATACCCTTCTCGTCAATCCCATGAGCCTCTTATGAGATTGTAACATGGAAAATCTTGTTCAAATATTTCACCTCCTATCTCATTGGTTAAACGAGATATATATCTAGAAACAAATTTCTTTCACTTTTGGGACTTTAATGTGATGGCTTATTCGAAATCAAAGTATAATCTACGTTATAGTTAGAAAGTAGAAATCCAATTTCATTTTTATCTCTACGTTTGGGATTTATTCTGCCGCTCGACCCGCAATAAATTAATTATTTTAGGGGTGTTTTGGAAAAAATAATTCAAATGGATTATCATTTTGTCGTTATTAAAAAAAAATTATATTTATTAGTTTTGCGTCGATTTTTTATGGATTATTGGTTCATCCGACAAAAGGAATCTAAAGAGTGCAAAATTATTAACCAAGTCTTTAATGAACTTTTAAAAAAATTTGATACTAATATTTGACTTTTTTATATATTCCTCTCATAAAAAAGAACCAATAATCTAAAAAAAATCGAAGCAAAACTAATAAATACAAAAAAAAAAAAGAATAAACACAAAAAATAAGTTATTTAAATTATTTTTACCAAAACACCCTTACTTTCGACTTATTACGCAGGAGGATCCAATGATGCTAACTACGTACGACAAATTCAAATGTAATCCATTCTTGAGTTGTTGAACTCGTCTTATTTGCAAAATATACACCAGTAACATTTTAAATTGCGAGCATCGGTGCGTCACATGAGTATCGCTCCACTTTGAACCGGCCACCATTGTCGGCTTTTAGCTAACCGGCACATATTTGATGTTTGGTGCAACTTCTTAGTTAACAACAGTGACCCCAATAGGGCCCATATGGCCATGGGTATCTCTAGATATCTATTGTCATAACTTTGATTAATTAAGCTCTGTTAGGATTTGAGCACATATGTGTATTTAAATGTGTTTAGGCCATCTCCAACGTTGGCTGTTCTTCATGTCCCGATCTCTGTGAATTTGATCATTTGAATCTACCACTTTTTTAATGACAATGGCTATTGTTGTTACTGTCGTCTTAACCTTTTGAGTGGATGATTGTACCCTCGAACTCTTGATCCTCCGGCACAAAGTGCGAAGCCCTGCCGGTAGGTGGCTGAGACGCAGGGACGGCACTTTGACGGTCTATTGAGTACTTGCTTGAGAGAGGAAGTAAAGAGTATTGACAGTTGATAGTTGTATGTGTACCTCTTACGGTTTATCCTTGTAGTTATATAGATAAGTAATTGAAAATGAATTTTTCTTTCGTTGATGCAAAATTACTTAATTATCAAGCTTTTAAAATCAAGTTGTTTCCTCTGGGTTGCATTTGGGGTTTGTTTTGTGGGATGCGTTCTCTCTTAACAGTTCACCCCATCCCTTCCCTTTTAATCTTTGTTTTCTCAGAGCTAGATTTTTAAAGTTTTTTGCCGTTCAAAAAATATATATATTCCCTTTTTAATTAATAATGTGGTCAATCCACTTAAATCCTTTAATAAATGCTATTCAATGACTACTTAGACGGCTATGGTGCTTTTTAATTGACCAGATATTAGGACCAGGGGACCCTATAGTGCGCAAAACGCACTACACGGTATAGTCGCACTACATCCGGCTGTCCATTTCAATAATGAACGGTTCGGATTTAATCAAACTAACAGATGGTCGGATTAAATTCATTGCTATCTTAAGAGTTAATTTTGTATACTTTTGGGTCTCTATAGGCAATAAAAAAAAACAATTTTATTAAGAAAGGAAATAAAATAGTGTTAAAAAAGTAACAAGAAATATGCAGTTGTTTTTTAACACACTCTCTCTCTCTTTCCTTTAGCTAATTAAAAAATTTTAATTTGTCAAACTTCAATAGATAGATGGAAAAGCCTAGATACACTAAATGAGATACTAATTAATATACCAAATGCATGTGCGAGTGCGATTTTGTTCACCTTCCTTAAAAGATGGTGGACATTACTCTCTCTTATTGGTTCAAATGTGTAGGTCCCACCTCTCCAATACACTTTTCGTTAATGATGACATTACTTTTTGTGGGATCCACACTACCTCAACTAATAGGAGGGAGGATAATAAGAGGGTGAATAAATAAAAAAACAATCTTGTATTGCGCATCTGATCGAGCTATCCATCACACAATCAATGGTCTTGATGCAACATGTATTGATGTGGTATTAACATGTGTATATTTAGCTGAGTTTCTACTACAGTATTTTTTTATTCTCGGTATTTTTTGTATTTTTGCTAGCTTTCACGCATTTCAACACAAATCATTCTTTTTATATACATCAAAAAACACCATTTAGTGGAAACTGCACCCACTTTTGACTACAATTTAATACTGAAATACCATAGTGGTAATTCAAGCTCCGTGTATAAGTTTCTAAACTACTTAATATATGTAGCATTGCTCATAGATAGATACATGCATACGGAATACCGATATAGACGTAAGGACTAAAAAGTGAGGCCAATCCAATTTGCCAGAGCCCATCTAATAGTACCCTTTAGATTCCAAGAGAAGGTGTAGGTTTGAGCCCATAGAGAGACGTCTAGGTTTGAACCTCCAGAGAGATGTAGAACCGGCGGTTCCACTGCCATGTGAAGATGGTCACATGACAACCCAAAAAAAATTCTCCCCATAATACATGTAAAAAATTTAGGTTAGTTATTCTTTTGAACACTCAGTTGAAATATGAATGAATTAATACCCAGTCTAAAATTAAATAAATACTCACCCAAAAAAATAGCCCACAAATCAATGAAACAATTACAAATAAGGTCAATCACTCTTTTTTAATTACCATTAAGGTAAGTCATTCTTTTTTTGGGTTTTGGCACTTAGGCCTCGTTTGTTTGACCGGAGATAAATGGATGGGATATGAAATCCCTTGGGATATAGGTGGTATATGAAATCCTTGGGATATTGCTCAAGATATCAATGGATGGAGAAAATCCATGTCCAGTGTTTGTGTTCAACGGGATATAGCCATTGGAAAGCAGTTTTTCTTTGTTGTTTTAGCTATTGAAAATCCATATCCCATCGAAATCCCACACCCCCCATGGGATTTTATATCCCGTACGGATTGGGATAAAACTTGGTGAGGGATTTCAAATCCCATCCGAAAAAATGTTAACAAACATGGGATTTTTGGTCCCACTCCATCCCAGCACCAAATCACACCAAACAAACAAGGCCTTAGGGCATCATACGGTTTCATAGGGTTTTAGAAGTTTAGGCACTTTCATATGGTTTTGAGGGTTTAGGCACTTTCATTAGGGTACCCTAGGGTTTAGGTTTAGTCACTTTCATAGGATACCTTACGGTTTAGGTTGAGGGTGCACTTTCCTATTATAGGGTTTTTTTTAGTGGTTTAAGCACTTTTATAGGGTACCCTAGGGTTTTAGACACTTTCATAGGGTACCCTAGGATTAAGGTTTAGGCACTTTCATAGGGTACCCTAGGATTTAGGCACTTTCATACGGTTTGGGGAGTTGGTCATTAAAAATTGGTCATTAAAAATTTTGAAAACTTTTGAAAATTGGTCATTAAAAATTTTGGTCATTAAAATTGGTCATTCACAAATACTTTTCTTCGATCTTCAAATTGGTCATTAAAAATTTTGAAAACTGTTCATTTTGCAGGTTCAAATAACTAAAATTGGTGTAAATCTTTTTCAAAAAAAAAAAAAATCTCGTCAGTACATTATTTTTTGCATGCAAAATGCACGGTTTTCCGAAAAGGGTGAGCAATTTGGACGGAAAAAGTAAATTTTAGTTATATATAGTTGTGGTGTGTAGAGGTATTATAGTGTAAGTATTTGTGAATACCATTAAAAAAATTCCTGAAGCCGCCATAAGTTGAACCCTTTTGGTTGCTAACACAATAATTCATGCTCTAATCCCCCTCATGTATACAATGTTGGACACTCAAGCCGCCCTACTTGACCAAGTATGACTTCACCCTTTGCCCTGGAAACATTCGAAATATATATACGCACCAAGTCTCACATACATATACTTCGAAACTTATCAACTTATTGTGAAAACAATTACTCCTACGACTTATCAAGAAAGAGGATAGAGACAAGATGTTAGAGGTGTGAGACTTGGTGCCACGTGGAGATTGGAGACCCTCAAATCAGTAACCACACAATGACTTAGCTGTCGAGAAACCGGCGAACTGACAGCAACATTTCTCGCCGGCGTTTGTGAAGACCGTTAAATGGGCTGCAGCAAGTAACATTTCTCGCCGGCGTTTGTATTCAAATCCAGAAAATTTGGCTTCGAATGTACTTTGTTAATTGAGCAAAACAAGCCTCAAATCACATTACGGAACTCATTAATATATTCTTCAAATTCAGCGTGAAGTCTACTCGAGGCCTTGTTTTAGATAATCTTTTGACTATTTTTATAAGGAAAAAAAAAAACAGTTGTTTTAATGTGGTTAGAGCAACTCCAGCTCTGACTCTTTTTTTTTTCCTCAAATTTGATCACAAAATTGAGTAAAAGCTCTCTTTGGTATCATCCACTCCAGTGGTAAACTCAAATTTTACTCAAAAAAAAAAATTAAAAAACCTCTTAATTTCTCTCTCTCTCCTCACATTCACCCCCAAAATCATTCCCATCAGAAAAAAAATTTCCACCATCGCCACCACTATATTCAACCATATTTCTTCAAATCACGACTAAGATCCAGTGACCAGAGATTCAGCCACCCACTACAACAAATTACACAATTCCCGACTAGAAAATTTTAGTCTCCAATTTACATACAATTGCCGACTAAATTGATTTTGGTTGGCCAATCGCGATTTTAATCCCCGACTAAATTAATTTAGTCCGGAAAAACACGTTATTCCCGACCAGAATACCTTTTTGTTGGGGAAAATATGGCACAAAGAACTTTTTTTGGGGGAATTAAATTACCGACAAAATACTTGGTCGGCAATAGGTTTTTGCGCGAAATTAAAATTTTATAGAAAAAATTGGCGGGGATATTTTAATTTTCCGACTAAAAATCTAGTCGGCAATTCTTGAATGATATTTTCCAACTAGTATATTAGTCGGCAAAAGAAACATGAATCAACCATAGTTGTTCCAGGCAAGTGGTCCAACCCATTGCCAAATACCAACCAAATATCCGGTCGGCAAAAGGTTTTTGCACGAAATTAAAATTTTACCAAAAAAATTGGCGGGGATATTTTAATGTTCCGACTAATATATTAGTTGGCAATGCTTGCAAGATATTCTCCAACTAATATATTAGTCTGCACAAGAAAGATGAATCAGCTATAGTTGTTCTGCGCACACGTGATCCAACCAATTGTCAAATGCAAATTTTTGTATTTTAGAAATTATTTTAGCAATCAAACCGTTGTTTTTGTTATTTTTTGGATGAAAAATCAATCATTTAAATTTTCTTCTCGACCGGGGCGCAATTTTTTTTTTAAAGGTATTTTTCACTCGATTAAATGCCTAACGATACACGATCTTCTTAACCTTTTGTATAACTGATGGTGTCTGTCATATGTAAAAATTAAACGGTTCAGATCACAAAAAAAACCCTTAGGTGGAGCTTCATTGTCAACTATACGATTTTAAGGCCTTGAATGCATTAAATGTGATCCGATCAAGCAGTTGCCGATATCAGATGATATCCACTTTTGGTGACACTGATGAAATTAGCGAGGCGTGTAACATAAACGGTGTAGATCGACTATTGTAAAAAATTACTTGGTGATGCCCTTTAAATTCTATACATTGAATGTAGTTAATAGCGAACTATGTCTTGCGCTGTAGTCGATTGTACAGTAGCCACATGACCGCGATACAATTAAGATGATCAAAACCGTTGATTTTGTTATTCTTACTAGTTAAATCATTGTCGTAAAATTTTGGTTGAATCGGGTTTAAAAATGTTATTGATCGGGACGCAATTTCATTAAGTAAATGAGTTCTTATGTACGATCACGTGACCATGATATAATTAAGATGATCGAGACCGTTGATTTTCTTGTTCTTATTCGTTAAATCATTGCCGTAAAATTTTGGTTGAATCGGGTTTAAAAAGGTCATTAATCGGGACGCAATTTCATTAAATAAATGGGTTCTTATGGCTGATCAAGTGTGTAGCAACACCGGAGTAACTTTATTATCGATATGAATGATCTGTATATGTATAATTTAAAAGATCGATGATTCCTTAGCAAAAATGCCTCGGGTGGGGTATACATGATAAGAATTCTATGTTTTGGGATGCATTAAAATGCGAATGTCCAATGTTTTTTTAGTATTTTTAGTGTTACATTATAACACACACGTACAGTAAAAAATGTATTTTTACCATTGCCGACTAAATTAGTCGGTGAAAAGGAGGTACTTTTGCGGGAATTTAGAAAATTGACGAAAATTTTGGCTGGCTCGGGTAATGCCCGACTAGTTTTTTGGTAGGCAATTAGAGAAAACCCCCAATTTCATTCTGAACCTAGAGACAAATCTTTCACTCTTTCTTTCCACAAAGTCCTAACAACACTTCCCCATCAACGCAGATGGCCACCAACGCAGATGTCCGTCACTCTCCACGAATCCATCTCCACCGGTGATAGTTACTGTTGCCGTTTCAGTGGGACTTCGATCGCCGGCGTCCTTGACCTTTGGACACTAAGCAAAAGCATTCTCTCTTTTCCATCGCCAATCTCGCGATACAGGTCTCTCTCTCTCTCTCTCTCTCTCTCTCTCTCTCTCTCTCTCTCTCTCTCTCTCTCTCTCTCTCTATTCTTGAGTAAGTGAGTGATAAAATCTTTTTCTTTCCTTTCATTTTTTGGGTTGATTCAGTTCCTAGATATAGAGGCTAGGATTTGATTCAGTTTGTAGATATGTTGGATGATTCTGGTTGGAAATTTTTGGAATCCCATTGATTTCTATGGTGATGATTCAAACAAGCTAGAAGTTGAAAGGACTGTTGGAGTCTCACCGCATTTCTTCTAGGAGGTTGACATGATGATTTTCTAGCCATGGTTGAGTAATTTGAGCCAGAGTTTGCTTTATTTGCAGAATTCTTGGGTTTTTTTTTAGGAGTCTTGTACTCCAGTACTTTTTGGAAGATATCTGCTGAATAACGTAGGTTACAGGGTAGAAAGAAACAAATAAAAGTTATTTGTTGCAATCAAATGGTATTTTCTTGAAAGCCTTTGGAGTTATAACTTTTATAATGCAACTGTTGCCATTGCTTGTTTTGTTTTGCTTCGAAATTCAGCAAAAAAATTTATAGTTTTGGAAGCAGAAAGTGTAAATCAGTAAATGCTCGACTTGAATCAGCATATTTTGCTAAAAATTTATAGTTTTGGAAGCAGAAAGTGTAAATCAGTAAATGCTCGACTTGAATCATCATATTTTGCTCCAATTGTGTCGGACCAGTGCATATGGCACTTTGCTCGACTCAAATTGTCTTCTACTGGTGAACGCTTGGACTGGCAAAACGATTAGTCTTTCCACTAGGCCGGATACCAAATTTATTAGGAAGGAACAATGGTGATTACGTGATTCGACATTATCGTAACCCATACTTCTTCATCTTTTTGTGTCGGCGGCGGCCAATGTAGCATCTCTAATCTGTACCCAAGTATATATGAAGATTTTGTCCGTTTCGTATCTAGAGGTAGATTTCAAGTCAGCTGAAAAGATGTGTTCTTTTGTTTTGGCTAGAGTCTAGTCTTGGCCTAATAAATTGTTATCCTAAGGTGGAAGAGCTCATGACCTCATTAATCCAGTCCTGTTTAGTATCCAAATTCCAAATCTCACAGAGTTTCATTTTTGTGCTGCCTAAGAAAATCCTTAAGAAGATTACTAGATCTTTTTTCTGGTCTGGCCCTATTTGAATGGTTCTGCTACTAAGGCCTCCTTCAACCTTGGCTCTGGAAGTGGAATGGGCAGTATGGGGAATGGTGCAAGTACTTTATAGAAGACCACTCTTAGCTTGTATATTGAGTTTTTCTTAAACCTCATTTCAGGGCGTGTTCTAAGTGTTACCTGGAGTCCTGATGGAAATTCAATATATTAAGGGAGCAGCGACGGGTATGTATCTGATTTAGAAGTTGTGGAGCACGATTATAATAAAAATACTGATTGTACCTTACAATTTTGATGGGAATTATCAAATTTCCAAAGCTTCTTGTACTAAAAGTTGACTGTTCAAATAAGATGGGGCAAAAAATTTCAGGTTTATCCGATGCTGGGATGCTAAATTGGCTCATGAGATCTATAGGATAACAGTTGGTGCTGGAGGTTTAGGTAGTGGACGTGATGTTTGCATATGGTCGTTACGTGCATTGAGGTAAAAATAGTTCTTTTACATGGTACTTGATGGGTATAGTTTTTGGGGTTTGCTGGTACCTTTGTTTAAAACTAATGTTATTGGTTCAGGTGTGGGACTCTTGTTAGTGGAGACAGTAATGGTAATGTTCAGTTTTGGGATGGTCAGCATGGAACCCTTTTCCAGGCACAATCTTGTCGCAAGGGCGATGTCAATGCACTGGCAGCAGCGCCTAGCCATAACAGGGTATTCTCTGCTGCTTCGGATGGCCAGGTACTGGATACTGTTTCATTTTTTAGTTCCAACTAAGATATACTGACCTAAGAAGAGCACGAACTTCTAAAAAGTTGGGGACTCTCTTAGACACGTCTTCAATGCTCTCTTTTTTTGTGTGTCCATAGTTATCAATGAGATATGATAATTTTGGACACGTGTACTTTTTTTGTTGGTTTATTGTCATATCTGCCACTGTTGTGACAGCTCTGTCTCTTCTTGGTCATTTGTATACTAAAATGTTAAAACGCTTGACCAGGTCTTCTTGGAGACTTGCTAAGATTTGATAAATGATATTCTCAGCAAGTTCACAAAGTGAAGGGTTCATATCATTAAAACGAATTAGGCACGAGCAAACAAATCGGCGAACTGCACGCTACTGTTGAGTTACCCAACAGCCACCAAGCCATTTCCATTCCAAATGATCCTAAGATTCAAAAAATGGACCCACTTAACCCAACGGTCGCCAATCTATTCCACTGGATAGTAAAGTGATAGGACCGAAGTAGACGATCTAAGGCCCCTCCATTGGTTTATTCATTATTGCTCACACAGCATTCTTCTCGACGGTCTTCGACTTTGTTAGCTTCATAATCTCTCTCTCTCTCTCTCTCTCTCTCTCTCTCTCTCTCTCTCTCTCTCTCTCTCTCTCTCTCTCTCTCGCACACACATACGCACACACACACACAGCGATATATAGATGAACCATTGTGAAAGCTTCACCCCTCGCAAGTCCCCATTTCAAGATCTCTCTCTCTCTCTCTCTCTCTCTCTCTCTCTCTCTCTCTCTGTGCGCGCATATTCATATACGTATTTTTGGTGGTAAGATTGTGAGCTTATATGCTGCTTTAGCTTCAGTGGGTCACTTGCTGGAGATTATCTTTGTGATTTCAGAGGAACTTCCGTATATTGGGAACCATAGCTGTTTCTAAGCTTCTTGACTTTTATGGATTTTTTTGAGAGAGGCTGTTTCTAAGCTTCTTGACAGTATTCCCTTGAGACTACAAAGTCTATACCCTCTCACTCACAAGCACAAGTGCATATTAGTAAGCAAAATCTGGGCAGTGCATCTTAAGGACTTATTGTGGTTCAATTGTTGTATTCTTAGAGGTTTTATTGTTTTCTTCGTGTGATACCACTATTGCCTATTTCACTTTCATCGCCTCATGCTCAGCTGCTACTAATGATGGATTGTTTTTTTTTTTTTTCCAGATCGAAGCTTTCATGGAGTATGCCGCCGTTCTACTTTTGGGTTATTGACTATGAAGATCAAAGCTGGATTTTGGTTGTAGATGTGCTTCGATGTTTTTGGTCATCCGTTTGTTGAAGTTGAATTACTTTAGTATTTTGCGGTGTAGGGGTTTTAGATTTTTTATTTTCCCCTTGTTATGATTAGACTTGTTATTTTCTGCTTTTGGAATTTGGATACAAGTTATTTGGTGGACCTTTAGTATGAAAGTTTGGATTTATTTCGTAGAATTTATTTTTTTAGTATTCATTACAAATTGGCAGGAAATCAAAATGGGAAAAAAAAATTGTAGCAAATTATGGGATTTCAGTATTTAAAATTGGCGGCCAATAATTTAGTTGGTGATAGTGAATACATTCCCCGACTGGAATTTGGTAGGCAAATTGCAACACATGCCCGACTAGAATTTAGTAGGCAAATTTCAACACAATCCCGACTAAAATTTAGTAGGCAATTTCAACACAATCCCGACTAGAATTTAGTAGGCAAATTTCAACACAATCCCGACTAGAATTTAGTAGGCAAATTTCAACACAATCCCGACTAAAATTTAGTCGGCAATTTCAACACAATCCCGACTAGATATTTTTTAGTCGGCAACGACATTTGCCGACAAGCATTACCCGACTAAAAATTCCGACCGAAAATCTAGTCCGGAAAATATATTGCCGACTAAAATGGCCACCTTAGCCGACTAGAATTTAGTCGGGAATTGTGAAATTTCTTGTAGTGACCAGATGAACCAGATTTTCAGATTCCGAACAAAGTTTGTTAACAGATGAACAAGATTTTCGACCAAATTTGAACTAGGGATTCGTTTACACAGATCGATCTCTACCACCACCACCAACGCTCATCACTACCAGCAACCACCACCACCAGCTTCGCTCACCACCATCGTATCACGACCGTAGACCACCCAAAAGGAGCCGTTGGAAATTTGGTTAAAGGTTTGGGTCTCCCTTGATTTGGGTAAAAATTTGAGTAAAATCATATTTGACATGAGTTTGGTTCCATGACTAGAGCTGAATTTTGGGTGTTTTTACCCAAATTTCAAATTTGGTGAGTTTGGTTCAAGGCCGGAGGTGCTCTTATTTGATTCTTTTGTATTCTACTACTATACTTTTATTTGTGGGACTCACGTTTAACGATAAGTTTTGAAAGTGTATATAATCGCAAGAGTCACAGCGTAAGTAATGTTGCACATGCGTGTGTCGGAGCGTGAATGTGTTGAACAAAGAAGAAGTGGGAACACGAACACAAGGGTGAAAGTGTTAGAGGTAATTAAGTAATCATCTTTTTTTCGGACACAATGTAAGTTTTCATCCCTGTCAGTTTGAACAGTTATGTTTTCATCCATTTTATTTGTGAAATACTTTATTTACCCTTTTTAGTAAGTACATATTAATATATGTAAATAATAGTTTTCTAATTAAGAGAGATTTGATTAAGATTTAAATAAATATTGTTTCCTAAAAGAGGGGGATTGATTTGATTATTTCAAATGAAATATTTGAAATGGTGGATAATTGTGATGCCTAAAATTATGGAATTTTTTAATGGTGGAGATTCAAAATGAAGTGGGATAATATTATTTCCAAATGTTAGGCCTGTGAGTACCAAAATTTAAGGGATTTTTGGGGAAAAAAAAAGTGGTGGGTAAAATAAAAAAATTAAAAGTTCTCATGGTAAATTACAAATAGTCACGGTAAATTATGTCCACGTCATATTTTGGTCATTATGATAAAAATGAATGAAGAACAACGAACATGGTAAAAATCAGAACCAGTAACATGGTAAAATTAAACCACTTGCAAAATTGAATCATGGTAAAATATATCTCAAAAACATATCTCATTGTGTACGGTAAATTTATACAACTCCGATCATGGTAAAAACATACGCATTAACCTCTACCAATTGTCATAGTAAAAAACACGCACAAAACAGTAACATGGTAAATTAATATTTGTTACGTTGAATCATGGTAAAATCGACTTTGATTTCTTTATCAAACACATAATTCCACCGAGGCTACTCCTCTATGGTGTCACGTCAACTTCTTCATCACTGGCGTTTTTTTCCTCAACCTGCCTAGCTATAGTTGCATCCTCCTCTTTCGTTTCCTCGATGATCCCAAGGTAGAAGAGGTCAAAGGTTTTTCAGTTCCTTACTTTCGTTTGTTTAACTCGTGGAGTGAACCGCAAGGCAATTTTTTGGACTGGCGTAACCTCTAAAACAATATAGAACACGATTAGTAGAAGTTGAACAACTAATAAACCGTTTAGCACAAGCCGGAGGAAGACTAATATAAATCATAGTAAGCATAACATATGTGATTTTTCATGGTAAATAGAGTGAAAGTGAATGATAAACCAAAAAAGAACAAGTTATATTGACTTGAGAAAGACTAATAAAAATCATGTGATTTTTTTCATGGTAAATATACTCAATGTGAATGGTAAACCAGAAAAACAACAAGTTTTAGCACAAGCCTGAGGAAGACTAATATAAATCATAGTAAACACAACATATGTGATTTTTTCATGGTAAATATAGTCATAATCCAATTGGATATGGCTAATTTAAAACATACCATCATACATAGCATACAAATTTTGGTTTTGGATGGAAAATATTATGATAACATCTCCAAATATAATGCATGGTAAAAAAAAAAATCATCACATAAGGTTCTGATAAAAAATAAAAAGCAAATATGATAACAAAAAACAAAAGAAACATGGTAAAAATTGTGCTCACAACACAATTTTTAGTGAGATAATTTCATCTCATAATCAAGTAATGGCTTAGTAGCCACTGCGCGGGCCTATATAGATAGATAAGGAGTATGTATGATGCCCTTGTACATACCCCTTATCTTTGTAGACCCACACAACGGCTCTCTTATAGAAGCCATGGTAAAAAGAAAAATCACATAAGGTTATGGTAAAAAACAAAAGACAAACATGGTAAAAAATAAAAGAAACATGGTAAAATTTGATGAGAAAATGTGGTAAACTTATAACTAGTCAAAAAAATTAATCACTTGTAAACATGGTAATAATTGTTAAATTAAGAACTTGAATCATGGTAAAAACATATCAATCACATAATCGACATCTCATGATAAAAATTAAAAAACGATAAAAATAATCATAAAAATATCAAAACAAATCTTAGTTTTATGGTAAAAAAACACTTAATGATCTGTACACGTAGTAATAATTATTGAATTAATATCTTCAATCATGGTAAAAAAAAATGTCAAAAAACTGTGGTAAACAAGGAAGCCTTACTTAATGTTCGTGATAAAAATTCTAGAATGTTATAGTGGCTGCGCAGGCCTATATAGATAAAGAGTATGTACGTTCTCCTTGTACATACTCCTTATCTATGCAGGCCCGCACAACGGCTCTCTTATAGAAGGCATGGTAAAAAAAAAAATCAGTCGTAGTTCTGGTTCTAGTTTGCATCTCGAGGTCGTCAGAGATCAGAGATGCGTGCACTAGTGACTGGTGAGGCCAATCTATATTGAGTGGGGTCAGCCAACCCCATGGGAGAAAAAAAAAATACTACTACTATATTAACTTTAAAATAAAATAAAAATCATAAATGAACTCCTAAATTTGGTGGTGACACCATAACTCCTAAAACTCCTAAAAGTTCATAAAAGTTGCTTGCTTGTGTGGCTTGTTTGAATCCTAGTCATTTATTTTATTTTTTTGAAAATGAGAGGTTGATCTGTCTGCTAGATTGAGTTTTAAATGTGATTTTTGTTGGAACAAGATTTTTAGTTGCCATTATTGTAATGTTTTTCTTTGGTTTATAGTTGGTAAAAGTATTTGATGTTTATGAATGACCCCATGCTTCCAAACTTCTGGAGTCGCCATTGGATGCGTGCTCGTGGTCTCAGTAGTTCTTCTTGCGACGGGTTAAGATGGTTTGTGATGTTATGGACTTTTTTCCTATTTTTTTCTTTTTACTTTTTCGATTGGATTTCTATCGAAATTTGTGGTGAAGTGTTTGTTTTTTGCGGGGAAAGGTTTGTCTGGTTCGGGGTACAGCTGTTGGGCTTCGCCTCCACCATCGTGGTTGTTTGGTTTGCTTTCTAGGGACAAGTCTTTTGCTTGATATATTTTGATTGAGGTTAACAATATCATCTGTTATAGCTTTAGTTTTAAAAAAAAAAAAATCTCTAATAAAAGCAAAATACCATACTCTAAACGCTCACCCCTGACCTGTCATTTTTTTTTCTTTGTGTCATTCGTCATTCCTAATCTACTACATGAGGGAGGAGGGAATGAGACTCGATCCCGAAATACAGTGTAAGGCATCCAAGAGCTCTACCGCATGAGCTAGCCACCACTTGGTATCTGTCAATTGATTTTAGTGACATTTTACAAGCCTGTGTGTGAGTTACCTAACTTGGAATCCAAATTAGATATGTACCTAAAAAAAAGCAGATCTTGGCTGGTCTATAGTTTTATAAAGGCTGTTTCCTTTTTTTTAATGGGTAAATTTCACCGACCTCCCCTGGGGTTACTAAAAAGTGCAGAGACCTATCCTTAGGTTTTTAAAGTTACACTGTCATTTCTTACTTTTGAAACTATCACACAGATTCCCCCCACAATCAAATTATGGCTGGAAGCCTGGAAGCAATACTCAATACCTAATTCTTATCGTATTAAATTAATGGACAGTAATACTGATAAGTAGCAATCTTATGCACCTATACTTTTAAACAAGTTTTGTATGATTAACGTCATAGGTGTGCTTTATATCCAAATGGTGGCAAAAGGTGAACCTATGTCCTTTTTTCTTGATTATTCTGTTCACAAGTCAATATTACATACTTGCATGAAGAAATGAGTTTAAGATTACTACGGAGGACTTATACGTGAGTCATCAAACAATTTCCTATACCATTTTAGAAATTATGAGTTTAAGATTATCATTTTATGATTAATAAATTAAGGGTTCTATATATGTTTTTTTTTTCTTTTAAATAAAAGATCTCATTTTCAAAATAGATCACTATGGAATAAAAATAAAAAATAGAGAAGAAAAAAAATTGAAAATTAAAAATAAGTCCAGAAAAATACAAACTATTACTTTGTAAAATAGTCAACATGAAATAAAATAATCACACGACAATCAATAGTCCGGGAAAATACAAACTATATTATTATTAATCATGTATGTGTAATTGTGTATATAAATTAGGTTGAATCGGTCTCATAAATAAGGCAGGAAAATGAAGTGTCACCATACCTACCGTTAATGTTGGGTTGGGGGCTGAGTGGACGAATACCAAATCTGTTTAATTGATTGATTCCGTTGACGCGAAAGAGTCAGTCAAACGGGCATTTTAGATGAAGAGGTTTTGCTTTGCTTGAGTAATCCTCCACTCCACTTTCTTCTCCAATTCCAAAACAAACATAGACGTAGGTTTGTTGACTCGAGTTCACAAGCGTGTTAAGATGGGGTCGCGTCACCAAATTTTCAACGCCTTGAGAGTTGAGGCTGTACTACAATCCATTGACCCAGTACTCTTCTTATGGAGGTGTATTAATACAAAGGAAAAACCTGGACTCGGGGGAGGTGCTGTCCGTTGGATCGAGTTTTGGACGGTTTTGATTAAAAAAAATTGTCGAACGCATCCGAGCCGTCCAAAACTCGATCCAACGACCGAGGGGTGCACAGCCAACACCTCCCCCGCTTCCGAAAAACCTATGGGTACCGGCTCATATGTCCAGAAAACATACATAACATGTTCAGGAATTCATTTTTGAGTTCCACACGAGTGATCTGAACAAATTTTTGATTGAAACGGTGGGACTTTTGTTCAAGCACTTCTAACCGTCCGATTGAGCTGAAATTTTGTAGGGGTGCTCACGGTCCGGATTGGCATGAATCCAATCCTAATCCGTGAATCACGGTTTTTTGAAAATAAAATCCGTGTCCGATCCAAAAGTCTCACGGTTCGGTTCTAATCCGATTCGCGAGCCACGGATCGGTTCCGAATTTGTCCACGAATTTTCAACTTATTCTAAAAAAAAAAATCATCAACTCATTCAAATTACCCAAACTCAACATTGAAACAAACACTTCGGTGTAAATATAGTGGGCAACAAAGGCAATTCATCATCCAGTTTACAAACAAATGTAATTTAGTTCAGTTACATAGTGGAATAGAAATACTTCAGTAGTACATCAAAGCCCAATACAAAAAAAACTACTGACAAAAAAACAACTACTCTCAGGGGGGGGTTCCACTAACCCAATTTTTTTGAAAAAAACTGATTTTTCACGGTTTTTTATGTGATGTATTGTGAGAGAATGACATGTCTCAGTGTTTGGAAAAAATAGTTTTTTGTTAGTGGAACACCCCCTGAATTCAATGAACAACTTCAAATGCATATCAAAATATCAAATTGACAATATTTACGGAAGTGGTAAAATTATTTATCTATACATATATTTATATTTTTAAAACAATTATATATATACTAAAAATCTCACGGTCCGGATCGGTTAATCCACGGTTTCAAAATCAAAATCCATGATCGGACCGCGAGTCACGGTATTTTATTTTTTGAATCTATGTCCAGACCATTAATCCACGGTTAAAATCCAAAATGTACGGATCAGATCGGTTCGGTCCGGGCTGGATTCACGGTTCACCGGGTTTTTTTAGCAGCCCTAAAATTTTGTGGGGACCCTCGGAAAAATATTCTAAGAATAATGAATGGTCTGGATCACTCTCGTGAGACCTAAAAATGGATCTCCGAGTATGCTCTGTCTGTTTTCTATGCATTTTGGTCAATACATGTATCAAGGTCGTACTACAAATATCTAGGAGTACATGTACAAATAGAAAATGCCTTTCGAGAAGAGACTATCGGATTTGTTTGTTTTGGATTTTTGAAGGATTTTTTTTTTTTTTTTTTTTAACTTTCAAAACTAATCCTCAACAAACCGGTTCTAAATTTAAATGAACGGAGTCACTATGTTTGGCTCGTTATATATTTTGGTCATGCTAAAACAGTGATTAAGACGGTCTCGATCTGGACAAACTTTTTCACTACTACTCCTAGACTAGATAACTTGTAATAGGAGAATACTGAAAATAATATGTAGTGAAATCTTACCCTAAGATAGTGAATTCAATCCAAACAACTTGTCTTTTACTCAAACACAACTTTTGCAAATCAATCCAAAAGATCCAAAAAAATTTGCATAAATCGAGTATCATCACCAACATGAAGAAAAAAACATTTCATATTTTGTTTAGCTATAGTGGAGAATAAATCTCAAGAAAATGTGGTCGTTCATGGGGCTTTCTTCACTTTTGCAATCTTCACGAGTAGAACAAAAAAAGAGTTTCCATCGATCTCACTAATACAAGCACGTACACTTTCTTTCTCAAAGTCAACTTTCTCGCTTCTTGTTATATTTAGCCTTCCGTAAGGTTCCGACAGCTATTATATAACAAAGAAAAAAAAGATAGAATCCCATAAGGAGCCCCATCGAAAGAGCACAACACCCTGTTGCACATTAATAGCCGGCCAAGGTCGTATGAAAAGTTAGACAAGTGATAAGTTTAACGGGAAAATATTTTTGACCAACAAATTAAAAAGAAGTTTAACACATCAATCTTGTTTGCAGTCAATCGGACATGTGTAACCAATCAACCATTAAATTGGACTATCGATGAGAATATATATATGTCTATAATTGAACGATAGTATCACCAATGCACACGATATTCAGATCAAACAGTCCTCACTAGCTAATTATAGTATTCATCAAAATTCTCTCTTATTCGCTGGTGAAACTTCACTGCAATGCAATTATATATGCAACTAACAACGTAACATTTTTATTGGATACTTCAAAATTAAAGTTACCCTCAAAACTGTACTTTTCTTCCATTTTTCAAAATTTGAAGGGTAAAGTTTTATTATGCATTTTAATACTAGAATATTTCATAATAACTTAAATTTTAAAAAGTAAATTATTAACATATACTATAATTAATCGGCTGCTATTCAAGAACTTTTATTTTCGTATCTTCAACGTTTTAAACAAAACATTTATATGCATATCACGATTTCATGATCAAATTTTCAACTTCTTCTACGACTACTGCAGACAAGAATTCATGCATCTCTTTGTTTCTATAACCAAATTAAATCAGAGTTAATGGTAACCAAATTAACAATAACTTCCAACGGTAAACAAACAATTAAATAACATTATTTGAGAGAGTTTGAGGGCACAGAGGCATTTTCCACATTTGAAGAGAGAGGAAGAACATTTGAAAGTAATTGACTTCAATATTTGAGCATATATTTCATGTCTGATCCATCAATTTTTTGATATTAATTGAGTGTTCCGTTGGAGATGCTCTCAGAGTATCTTTATTAGATGCCTTAAAAGTTAGTTTCGAAACTGTATTTTACTACTACCATTCAAAATTTGACGAGTCAGTTTATGTGGTGTACTCCACCAAAATCCTTTAAATGGAGTAATATTTATTACTATGTAAATGCTTTTAGTTGATCTAGATGTAAAATGATACATCTCATACATTACAAAAATATTTGGTCACACTACATTATTATTGGTCAATTACTTTAATTAATTACAAGTTTTTAAAAAAGCACTGATCTATTTTTATTTATTTAGAAGTTGTCACCTCATGTTTTTGTTGTTGCACCACTTTCTAAATAATTATCCGCATATTGCATTAGTAATTGGGAGGATTAATTGGCCGGGAAATTAAGATTGTTCATCAATAGATTGACAGGAATAAATTTCAGGGGTATAATCACTCTTTTGGAAAATTTGGGAACTCGATCATGTCCAAGTTTATAAAAGAACGAGGCAAGAGAGATGAGATTGTGTATTGTTATGAAACATGTGAAAAATGCGTTACATATTTCTAGGCCAGTTGGATATTTTTTTTGTTTTGGCATATTAGTTGGCAATGGTAACATTGGTTTTTTTATATTTGCAACTGCAAATGAAGTATAAGGTTAAGAGTTTTATGTAATTTATATTTATACTCTCCTACCGTTTGATAAATAAAAAAACCGCAAATGAGAGGTAATGGTCCTTACGAGTTAAATTTGCAACAGCAAGTCCAAAGGAGTTGCCGTTCAAAAAAAAAAAAGTCCAAAGGAGTTGCAACGGTGAAAAAAATAATACTCCAGTATTTTGGTCAAGTCCCATGGTTAGAAGTCGAGATCCCACGGTTTTAAACATTGTATATATTAGCTATGTTTACTTTTTAGACGTTGAGATGTTTTTGAATATACAAAGTCAATTTGATATATTTATTAAAATCAGTAAAAATATATGGGTCAAGCTTAATTATCTTGGGCAAAGTCACTCTTCTATTAATGTGAACTCAGCTCGAGGAAACTCAGGCTGGTCTTTGAGGACTTGTTCTTCTGGTATTGCTTTGTTTCTTAGAGGTTTACTCTCATCTAAAGTCTTAGGTTCGATTCCCCTTGTCAGGAATCTCTTAGGGCCACTGGGGTTACATCCAATCGTTACCTGCAAGCCCCCGGAATTAGTCGAGGTGCGCAAGCTGGCTCGAACATCCAATTATAAAAAGAAATAGAATTACCAATTTATCACCAAAAAAATTCTCATTCGACACAAAGCCTAGCTATTACTCCATTAGAAAAGAATTTATGCCTTTTCTTTGAGCAGGGGTACAGAAAATATTTTTTGATCATTGGGTATGATAACTTAATCCGATAGAAATATACAGTATAAAGATTCTTGGATATTCAGTTTTTTTTTAATAAATATTCAGTTTTTACCAGCATACAACAATAAGCAATAGGATCACCGTTTAACTATTAGGATTTGTCTCCCTCCGTCCCCAATTTTTAGTTCCAATTGTCACTTTTTGTTGTCCTAAAATTATTGTCTCAGTTCCAGAGTAACGGGCAAAAAGTTACATTTTTACCCTTATCTTTGAAACTAAGTACATGTAATACTGATGTTTTGAAAGGTAAAAGGAAAAAATAAAAAATATGACAAATGTAATAACGATGTTCCCCTAAAAAGTTCAAATTTCTAAAAAGGACCAATAAATTGAGAGGCTTGTATAAAAGATATGGAGAATGGTATCTCCTGCACATGTGGAAAATGACCATTATACCCTTGCAATCCTATTTTAAAGAATAAGATCTGTGATATTTATTCAGCTTCGTAAACCCTGTGAGAGCCACAGTATAAGATGCTATTTCATTCTTAATTTGATGATATTGGAACTCACAAATAAATTAGTAGTACCCAATATGAAGAAGTACGATTATATTTTTAATTTCCGAATGGGGATTATTTATTTGTTTAGTTACTTTTACCTCAATGGGCCATTGACTCATTGAATTTTGTGTGATTGTGAGCTTCAATCGTGATTAATAAGATTTGGACACTTGTATTATTCTGCCGCTTGTACTTGAAAAAAGTTAAAATATGAAAGAAGTGTATAGAGGCGATCAACAACAATGATGCAATAGATCAAAGATGTAATAGTTAATTAGAAGATTGACGATTTTGATATGCAAAGACGTAACCTATAAAATAAAAAAATAAAAAAAATTGGTAATTGATAAAAAGAAAATAATGTGATTATGCAAAAAATAACGTGCTCTCCACGATGTGTTTTTTCTTTTTTTTATCCGCTCTCCACTATGTTAGCGGCAATTGGAGCTGATTTCAAATGATAGCAATAAAAAAAAATCCATGTTAATAATGATCTCTTTCTCTTAATTGTCAGCAATGCAGGCGATGGAGAAGATGATATATCAATTCATATTAACAATATGCAGAACATCTGCAATAAAGATTTACTGATGATTTTTTTTTTTTTTTTTGGGTATTTCGGAAGGAATACTTATGATTGATATATTAAGTTCACGAAAATTTGGTCTGAGGCCTTTCGAGATTAAGTTCACGAAAAAAAAAAATAGATTTAGATTTAGTAGTATATAAGTTAGTTACATCCAAGTCTAATTGTAAATTGCAGTACCAAAAAAAAAAAATCTAATTGTAGATTTAGATTACAGGGAAATGATAATGTCAAAACCATTTTTGTCTGTGCCAAAACTATAGTACATAAAAGGCTTGTACCTTGCACATGGTACAATGTTTTTAAACACTGTAATTTTGGCACAAACAAAAACGGTTTTGGCGTTAGCACCAAATGATCAAAACACATTAATTACTCTTACCCGACAACAAATAATTATTTTTGCAACAACCCCCACCACTACCATTTCCACCATTATTTCACTACCACTAATACCTCATAATGACTGGTGCACCACCACAACTTTTGGGCTTTAATGTTGAAATTTGGCCTTATTTATAGTATATAGAATTGGACTGAAACTCAATTCTTTTGGATCTATCTAATACATAAATGTACATACAAATCTGGAGCCCAATTTTTGGGTGCCTGAAGCCATGGCTTCCTGCGCTCCTGTCTGGGTTTTATTATGGGCCGGTACAAAAAACAAATATTGATTACCACTAACTCCAATCATTCTTTTTAATTATCACTAACTCCATTAAGGTCAATCACTCTTTTTAGGGTTTAGGCACTTAGGGTGCACTTTCCTATTGTAGGGTTTTAGTGGTTTAGGCACTTTCATAGGGTACCCTAGGATTTTAGGCACTTTCATAGGGTACCCTAGGATTTAGGTTTAGGGTGCACTTTCCTATTATAGGGTTTTTAGTGGTTTAGGCACTTTCATAGGGTGCCCTAGGGTTTATGCAGTTTCATAGGAATTGAGGTTTTAAAATTAAAAGTAAAAAAAAAAAGAAAATTGACTGGTTGGGGACAGACGGGATGGGACGTCACGGACCGACTTTTCCGCCGCTCAAAAGTCACATGGGGTCTCCACAAAAGTGGAGCTCGCGGTGCATTTGGGATTTTTTCCGGAGCTTGCGGTGCAGGCCCTTCACAAAGTGGAGCGGCCTGTAAATTGCTCTTCTGTCTGTCCTAAGCCGATACATGATATGGTACACTAAAAACCCCTATCTGGCATCGGCTACGGATTTTGCAAACAAGGACAATAAAATAGTGATATAAAGTTGCAATGCCTGGGACTGTGAGTTTCTGTGTTGATGATAAAAGTTCGATGAAAAAACAAAAAATTTGTTATTAATATTCCATTTCATCACTCACAACCTCTCTCTTTTCTTCCATTAATCGGGTGGGGAGTGTGATCAACACCAGCAGCCCAACTCCTGTCTGAGTTTGTTCATGCCCGTTGGACATGTAAGTTAGTTAGTTAGTGTGAAGGTTTGGGCTCTGGGCCTTATGATGATATGCCATTGGGCCTTTACCCAATATGGACGTGGCCTGCTCAACCCTCAAGTCAAAAGCAGAGTACTCCGTCGATTTGGACTTACAATTGGGTTTCTTTCTTTCCATAGATTCATTAAACGGGAAGTTCCAGGCCGGTCCAGTTTTTTTGGTTTGTCCCATGCCATCCCATCTTTGTAAATCCTTTCCGCATAGGCCTTGATGCGCGTGGTAACATTAGCCTGTGCTTTGGTGTTACACTGTTACGTGTGCTGAAAATGGACACATTTTTTCACCTTTTGCATTTCAAACTTCAAAATGCAATATCTTTTATTATATATATTCGTTTTTTTTTTAATTTATATTTTTAGAAACTACTCAACGAGTTCTATGAAACAAGATTAATATTGAATGTAACATTATGTTAAAAAAAAAAAAAAACTTTTTAGGGTGTGAATTCTGCATGTGAGTGTTGTGAATTTTTTTATTTTCGGATGTGAATTGTGTATTATGGGGAGTGAGTTGTGATGTGAGAACTCTGCATTTTGAGGGTTGTAAATTCTTTCATATTGAAGGATGCGAATTCTACACAAGGTGTGAATTCTACATTTGAGGGGTGTGAATTGTGTTTTTCCGGGAGTGAGTTATGATGTGTGAATTCTGCATTTAAGGAGTTTGAATTCTTTCATTTTTGAAGGTGTGAATTATTTAGAAGGGTGTGAATTCTTTGATTTTAGGAGATGTGAATTATTTCATTTTGGATGGTGTGAATTCTGTATTTGAGGGGTGTGAATTGTGTTTTTTCAAGAGCGAGTTGTGATGTGTGAATTCATTTGAGGGGTGTGAATTCTTTCATTTTGGAGTGTGAATTATATATTTTGGAGAGTAAATTATGTAGAAGATGTGTGAATTTTGCATTTGAGGGATGTAAAATCTAAATTAAAAGGTATAAAATAACTTTTTTTTACGTGCGCACAATTTTATATTCAAAATGGATCTCGTTTGAAAGATCTCATTGAGTAGGTTTCAAAAATATATTTTTAAAATTTTTTTTGATATGTGCATCAAAAGTTATAATTGGTTAAAGTTTTAACAATATATGAGCTATATATTCATGTATGTATATATGTATGGACAAGAATATGTACGTAGACATGTAGACATGTGACAATTCTAGAGAGAAAAGGAAAAAGTTATGATTAGAGGATATTATTTAGTGGTTTTCAAACAATCACCCACTGCCTATCAAATGCCAAATGTCAATTTGTATCTCACAGTCACTGACAAAAAGTAATGGGTCCCGCAATATTAACCAATGATACATGAGTTAGGAGATACATTAAGATATTCCATCTGCATTGGATAATTTTTTCTAATTCTAAACTCAAAGCTGGTGCATGTAAAGGAAAAATGGCTTGTGCCGAAGAATTGTGATTCTTGTTGCGGGGCTTGGACGGTAAGTGAATGACAAAATAGGACCGGCCAGTAAGAATCCCTTCAGTAAATCTGTGTCTTTTCTCTTATCTACACGGTATATTCTAAAATCAGTCCATTGGGCTAATGTTTTGATAAATGTATTGAAAAATATATAGAAATGTGTAAAAGAATATAGAAAGTGAAAAAAATACACTAGAGTGTGTATATTTTTTGCCTTCTTCTTGTCTGCCCAGTGTACTCTCAATAGGACCCTATTTACAGTACTCAGTTTAGTATTTTATACGATGATGATGATACCACCTTCGATATTCCCAATTTCTGAATCTTCTGGTTGTTTAGACTTTACTAACCTTTACTAATGAAAAATAAAAGGCTGAGTATCAGATGCATAGCAAGACCAATAGAATTTTATACAAGTGTAAAATGCTAACCAAAGCCGTAGGGCGACAGATAATATGCAGTAAAAAATGACCCTCGATATTCGAAAAATATATATTTAAATACTACGTCAAAATATATTAATATCCGTGAAATAGTTGTTGAAATGTTAACTCTTACTATTTGGCGTTTATGTGCTATTATCCACCGCCTAATAGGCAATGATTATCGCAAACAACCCTTATATGAAATAAAAAGTTTGGGCTTCACAAAAAGACTCTCTCTCTCAAATAAAACCCTACACAGCCGCCACTTTCGGCCATATGTGGCGGTGGGAGGGGAGGGCGATCCACTCCCTCCTCCCTTCCCGATCTCCCTCTTCTCCTCTCTCTCTCTCTCTCTCTCTCTCTCTCTCTCTCTCTCTCTCTCTCTTTGCCCCTTCTCCTCTCCTTCTTTTTGTTTTTTTTTTTCCTTGTTTTTTTGCAGGTATGGAGCGTTTTCGGCGTGATGGTGCGGTTGGCGGCTACGGCGGCGTATGGGTCTCCTCGGTTGTTGTTTCTCCTGGCTGTTTATGAGATCTGAAATGGCGGCGTCTTGGCAACTTTTCACGGAGTTCGGCTGCTCATTAGGGATGCGTCGGCATGGTTATCCTCGGTTCGCTGTTTGATGGCTGCGGCGGTAGCCCTTGTATCCCTTCTTCCTGCTACTTCTTTCACCTTCCTCTCCGTCGTTTTGATCCATGTTTTCGCCGGCATCTTTGGTTCTCTGTGGGTTTCATTGTTGGGTGATTCCATTTATGCTTAACGGTGTCAAAGGCTTTTGGTTATTGCCTCTGCCCTGGCTTCTTTCCGGCTCTTCTCACTCACCAGTATCCCATTGCTGGATGAGACTGGTTAGGGCCTAATGGTGAAGGGTGGGTGAGCGGGTGGGTGGTCCAGTGGTGGTGGTGTGGTGGTGATGTGGGTGTTGGTCGGCGCTGGTTTGTGGGGATGTGGCAGGTGTTAGGGTTTTCTTTTGTTTGGGCTTTTGATATTGGGCTTCAATGATTTTGTTTGGTATGCTAATGTATATTTGGACTTCACTGTTGTTGGTTTTGGACTAGGCCATTGGCAATGTTGGGCTTTGCCCTTTCAGGTGTTCTCAGCTTTGACCCATTTGGTGATTTTAATTTCTTCAACTTCGGTTGGAGTCCCCTCCCCTCTTCCCCAACTTAATATACCCTTGTCAAGTTTCACTAATAAAACTTTATCGCCAAGCAAAAAAAAAAAAAAAAGTTGGGGCTCCACGGTACATAATAAATACTAAGTATATAATTAAGAAAATAGAAGACTCCATTAAGGAGATAAAATCATGGCCTCCAAATAATCTTCCAAAATACAACTCCTATTAAAGAAAAGTTAATACTCCTACTACTATTATAGATTTCATTGAATTGAATCTGATAAACCCTAACCCACTAGGGAAACCAACCCGTAGCTGTTCCGAATGTCCTCAATAAATAAACTTTATACTCATATGGATGATGACGGAAAACCATTGTCCACTTGGAGAGAGAGACTTGATAATGGCATTTATATAAAGGTGGAAATTAAAGGCGAACTTCTACCACCACTACTTTTTCACATCACTCGCCTTTAATTTGATTGATTCATGCCTCTACCATATGCTCTCTACATCACCACATATCTCTCCTACTTGATTTGGGAAATAGATCCACTCACCTAGTTTCTTCTTACTCAATTTAGCATGTCAAAAGTTTAGGTGGGGCAGGGGCGGAGTTATCATTTTTGTGCTCTGGGATCAAATATATCTATCTATATATATACTTTAATCACGTCTCTAGGCTAGTTTATAAGAACCTTAATTAATTTGGAGGACCAATCTCACTGGCGGCTCTACAACTAAGGGGTGATGGTCAACTGAACACCTTAAATTGTTATTCCCATCTTATAATAATAAATCTAAAATATTTATGTTTGTCCTTAATTTGAACACCCAGTCTAAATTTTGATTGAACACCCAATCCTAAATAAATGAACACTCACCCAAAAGATTAGCCCACAAATCAATCCACTTCATAATATATCTTTTATATTTTGTTGTTTGTGGGTGCAATTGTTGATATTAATAGATAAATTTTGTTTCTGTAAATGAATAAACCTAGGGTAAACACCCCCAAAAAATGTTGTACCATATAACCTAATTGACCTTATATATTTTGAGCCACAAAAATTCATAAACCACCACAAAATCTCATAATTGATCGCCAATACAATTTATATATTGGACCACCAAAATCCATAAATAACACCAAAAAAAAGTCCTAAAAGATACTACGAAAATACATAAGTTTGAGCTATCTTTTTTTAGCTTCACACCGAACTTTTTAGTACCACAAAATTTGTAAACAACACCGCAAAAATTCATAAAAAAACACCTTATTTGTAAAAGTAACCACAAAAATCCATAAAATAAACCACGAAAAAATTCATATCTCAGGCCACAAAAATTATAAAATGCGCCACAAAATTTGTAATGGGTGTACTGTACACCCAAATATAAAACGAGCTACAAAAAATTATAAAATGAACCACAAATTTCAAAAAATGAGCCATAAAAATCGTAAAAGGGTACGTATGTAGTAATTTCCCCATATATGTTGTGGTTTAGAAGTAGTATAGTATATGTATTATGAAAATCTTTTAAAGAATTCATGGAGCCGCTATTGTGTCCACTAGTAGTGTTCTATTTAAAATCACAGCAAATCTCTTTATAGACTGCCTGCTCAAAGGAGTTGATAGCACGTGAGAGATTTCAACCTGTCGAGATCTTAGGAGGGAGCAAACTCTTAAGTCTCATATCTTGACGAGCCAATCCCTCGAGGTTGTGGGACCAAATACAGGGCCAGCCCATAGGCAAGGCCCTTGCCTACAAGGCCTAGGGCCTTACAAAAATCCCCTAAAAGAGAAAACTCCTATAAATATAATTTTTGGGGGAATCAGATGTAGTTCTCCACCCGTTAAATGGTCCAATTAGTCTTGAAACGCTAAATCCTTCATTCCATTTTATACATTCTCTTACCCCATCTCTTTCTTCCTTTCCAAATGTGAGATTGAAAGAAAAAACAAAGTGCCACTTTGGAGTGAGTTTTCCTACAGTACCCTCCTACTCCTACACATAATTTAAAAAACACATAACCTCTTCGTCAATTCCCCTCAAGTCTAAATTCAACGTTAACGTCAAACAGAAATCCATATATTTTGGAAACCTCTATTTCCATCTCTTTTCCTTCAACAGAATCAACACACTCTTTCTAGCTACACTTGATCCTCTGTGAATGTCCATGAAATAATATGTGCATATTCTCGTAAGAATCCTACAAAATCTTTTGTTTACCCAACAACAGGTAAGATTCCGACATGGAAAGGGTTTGGCCTCTTCATGTTTTGACTTGAAGACAATTTACAATATGAATCTTATTTTGGCTTTCTCGTTCTGCGACTGTTTGGGTTTTTTTTTTTCCCTGTAAAAATTGTTAACTTCTAGAGGCACTTTTAGAACCTGCCTTGGGCACTAAATAACCTTGGGCCGGCCCCTGATCAAATTCATATAACCATGCTCATCACGAGTACCTAACTAATTCTAGTTTGGTGTTTATAGTGATTTAATAAATTTAAGGGGTCATATGTATAAAATTACTTAAACATGTGTGGTGATAAATGATAATGGATTTCTCATTATGTAATTTGGAGTGAGGTCGGTCAGTGATTCATTGATTCGGCCTGTCACCATGTTGAATTCGGCCATGGGTAGAGGTTACGATATGAAGCGGTGATGCACGGGTAAGAGTGAGCACCCCAAAAAATTGTGTACTGTATTGTATGCCTTCATGTATTTTGCGCCATAAAAATTCATAATACATCACTAAATCTAGTAATTGAACACTAAAAAATTGTATATTGGATCATTAAAAATTGTAAACAACACAGAAAAATTCATAACTCTGAGCTATCTTTTTTTACTACAAAATTCATAAACACCACCACAAAAATTAGTAAAAGTAACCACAAAAAATTCATAAAATAAACCACCATAAAATTCATATACCGGACCACAAAATTCATAAATTAGTCACAACACAAAGTGCTACGTACAAACCACATAAAGTGAGCCCAAAAATGTTAAAATTCCCTATACAAAATGTGAAGTGCCATTGGAAGTTAGAGTAGATAGTTGTTTTCTAATGTTTTTTTTTTTTCTTAATTGGTAAAAAAATTAGTAATTGTTTTCCCGTACAGTAATGATAAAGGGTGGAGCTACATACACATGTATCAAGATCACACAAAAAAATAAGATACACATGTATAAAACGGGGCGGTGCTACATACAAACCACATGTTTTTCCTTAAATATACAATTAATTGTGGAGTGCATTTAAAAAATATATATATACTGCAGCAAAATTTTCTTAATCATTGGTAAGTGGGCAATGCTAATGTCAAAACTGTTTTGTAATATCAAAGTTTCTATGATGCACAATAAATATCAAAGTTTTTGTGCACATGCAAATTAAAGACTTATATCAGGTACAAGATACAAAACTTTTATACACCGAAACATTTGCTTTCACAATACCTATTTTATAAATACGACTCTTGCAAGACTACTTTACCCGGAAAAAATATATATATAATATAATGCAATTAAGACTAAAGTTTAAAGGGTCTTTTTTAAACAACAAAAAATAAAGTTCAACACCAAACTTTTCAAAGCGCGTAAATCTAACTGTGAAACACGGAAAATGGGTGGCTGCCATGAAAAGTTCAGGTTGTGAATTTCGACTAGGACCACACCACCATGATTCAACCTCCTTCTCTTAACTATACAAATCCACAAATTAGACTTTCCCACACATAAACCCACCCCCCAGCCCCACTACAATTGCAAAACAACCAAACATGTTAAAGAAGCAACCAAATATGTATGTATGGGTACATAAAGACATATATAATTATATATACATAGTGGGAAAGAGACTTGTATTAAAACCTTAAAAGCGGCAACAATGATAAGTGTACAACAACTATCTCCAACAAGTCTCCAACACACTCACATAGTGTGTGGAGCCCACACACACTCGAGTGTGAAGTCTGTGCGGACTCCACATAATATGTGAGTGTGTTGGAGATTAGCTGGAGACTTTTGTTGTACATGTATCATTGTTGTAAAAGTGGCGTATTAGTAATTAATTGGCAGCCAACGGCTTAAAGAAGCCTTTGATCCGGGGTTTGATTTCCACTCGAGAATTATTATTTTAATTTGTTCTCAGTTAGTGTATATGGAATTCACCTCGATTATTTAATTAGGCTTCCCACAAATGGATTATAATTAAGATTAGTCCCCTAAATAGGTTATATACCCGATTATTAAAAGAACAGACTCACAGTAAATCAATACCATGGTTGTAGCACTAAAAATTCTTGAGATTTTCCATGAATGTGACAGGGCACAAAATCTAGCGAATATTGTCTCCTGGCCATATCAAGATTGCCACGACACATGCAAGAACTTTGTTGCTCAACAGAAAAGCATCTAGTGGTTGGTCAATAACTTGATTGAGATTTAGTGGAATTGTGTTTTTACTTGGTGCTCCATCATTAACTAAGCTAGGAGGATAGGCCACTAAAAATGTTTTATATTATCCTAGCACTAGATAGTGGGGAGATCATTATTTCAATTATACTTCTGCCTTCAATTCTGCATCCTAAACCTTATTTTCTTTTTTTAGAAAAAAAAAAAAAAAAACCTCTCTCCCAATTCTCTAATCTAGCTCTATTTTTCATTCTTTTTAGAAATTATTCAGTGCTCCAAGGATCACCCAAACAATTCAGGATATAACAAAATGTGTGTTTTCTATACTAGGAACGCATGAACATGTGGCCCTAGGATTATTGGGTAACGTACTAATGTCCGATGAGCGTAAAATAATTTTTAGTTCTCCAATTGTACTAAACCGTTGTAATCTCTTAAGTCATTCGTGAAAAAACAAAGGTACTATTTCATGTTATTATGACTACCTGACTATACAAAAGAGAAGTTGGTACAAAGATTTGGATCGATGGAGAATCCAAACCCCCCTTGTGGGTGTTGCAGTTATGATCCTCTCTTTTTCAAGTCATACTCAAATCTTACTTGTTTGTTATGTGTCTGGGCCCAAAATAACTGCATTAGGCCCAATTCGTCCGAACACGTGGGCCGAAGGGCCCAACCATTACCAGATGAATTTACGGCCCAATTGGGATCACCCCAGGCCAGACTCTTGAAAGGCTTTCATGCCCGAAGAGTTCCCTAAGGGACCGGGTTGGAAGCCCTGCTGATTCGGGTATGGGCGAAACACGAACGACCCGAAGTGTTACGGCTCGGGTCAATTCATTCAGTCCAGATCCAGCAAGAGTCACGAGAAACTCTGTTGTAACAGAATGGACACGCGTCACGATTTGATTGGATGCATTTGATAGCGTAATGATGCTTGGTTACGCACACGGTGACGTCATTCGAGGCGGTTACCGCGCGCAACAAGTACAGGCCTTGAGAATCAAGCCAAGCCCTACCTATAAATACATAGCAAGGTCGAGCAAAAGAGGTACGCTCTCATTTTCACCCCTCTAAAACTACCCTAGATCTGAGAATCCTTCTTCTTCAAGTACTGACTTGATTGTCGGAGTACCATTCCGGACTCCACGGTCTAGTTGGTGCTGACGAGTTTACTCAGTGTGGAGGAGTAAAGCTCAACGGAGAAGTCCCTTCTACCTCTTCCATTTACGCAGGAGAAACAAAGAGAATTCGGTCCACCACAATTGGCGACTCCGCTGGGTATTTCAGCTAGCATCTCTTTCTCGGTGGTTCTGTTTCCCTTACGTTCATTCCCCTACCACCATCTCAGATCTCTCTTCCAATGAAATGGGTGGCAAAAGACACCACGGAGCACCCGACGGTGTCAATACCTCCACTCAGCCCAACGCCACCCACGACAAATTGCCCGAAGACATTAAGGAAGCACACAAGGTATGCTACCGAGCAGCTTACTACTACCTTGACTGGAACGACGTAATGTACCGAAAAACGTACACCGGGCCAGATCTCCGAGTGGTACACGACTCACAGGTTCAAGAAATCCTCAAAGAGCTACACGAGGGAAGTTGTGGCTATCACTCGGGTGGGCGTTCTCTAGCTCACTGAGCAGTCACTCAAGGATATTGGGGGCCAAATATGTACAAAACCGCGAAGGCATATGTCCAGAAGTGTGTCCCATGTCAGAAGCGTGCTACAATTCTTCACCAACCAGCCGAGCAGTTACAACCAGTGACAAGCCCTTGGCCCTTTGCCTAGTGGGGCATAGATTTGGTGGGCGTCTTACCGACTGCTCTGGGAGGGTTTAAACACCTAATTACAGCAACAGATTACTATACCAAATGGGTTGAGGATGAGCCACTGGTCCACATCACTACAGCTGAAGTTGAAAATTTCATATGGAGGAATATTATCTCACGGTTCGGAGTACCGTATGCTATCATTTCCGATAACGGCACTCAGTTCGTAGCTGAAGCCATCAAATCTCTCTGCAAGAAGCATAACATCACCATCTATAATTCCACTGTAGCCTATCCACAAGGGAATGGTCAAGCTGAAGCTTCTAACAAAGTTATCTCTTCTGGTCTCAAACAAAGGCTAACTGTCAAAAGGGGCAAGTGGGTTGAAGAGCTTCCCAAGGTGCTATGGGGATACCGAACGACACCACGAACATCAACAGGCCGAATGCCATATTCTCTCACATATTGAATGGAAGTCGTCCTCCCTCTTGCCAAACAACTACCTACCGTTCGGACAGAAAACTTTGATGTTCCAACTAATGATGAGGCTATTGCCCAGGAATTAGACCAACTCAAGGATCAAAGGGCGAGGCCAATTTACGACTTGCTTCCTACCAACAAGAAGTGGCCCGAACATACAACAATCACGTTCTGCAGAGACCTTTTCAGGTTGCTGACTTGGTTCTACGCGCGGTGGTGCAAAAGTCCAACAAGGCTAAGTTTATGCCCAATTGGGAGGGCCTGTTCCGCACTTGTCTAGAAAATGGGGCATGGCTCGTACAAGTTGGCTGAAATAGATGTGGAGTGGGTAAAATCCAATTACCCGTAGCAAGGGCGAAGCACGTGCCCTTATCAGACACCACGGGAGGGTGATTAGCTCGGCACCACATATGGAATTTTCAACCCTGTGCCGAGCTGTACTGACCATGAATAAGGTCAAACTAATAAATCAGGATGCACTAGCTCGGCGTAAGTCACAAAGGGATGCCCCTGACATAGCCGAGCTAGGTAGGCTGCAAATATGGCATAAACAACCTTCTGGAGACATTCCGAGCTACGTGGAAGCACGACACCACTACGGGTAAGGCAGTGAGACATTCCAGAATGATCTAAGGCGGTTCCTTATGAGATAAGGAGCAATCCCGCAGAATACGAGGTCGTTATAGGCAATCCTAATGTGATTGGGAGTGTACCACATACGGGAAGAATCCTATATGGAAAGAAAGACTGACTAACACCTAATAGTAAAGTCCTGTTAGGAAAAAGATTCCTAAAGCTAAAAGGAAACTTAGGGCATGGGATGCCTAAATCATTCAATCATCTACATCTATAAATAAAGCACTACGCCCATGAAGAAAGGTACGTTGTGAATCGCTTTCATATAGATTGAGTGACTTTAGAGTTTGACTATGTGATACTAACTTTGGCATCGGAGGGCCTTTGCCGACGAGAGGCAAAGGTTCTCTAACCCTTTTTCTGTCTTGCAGATTTAGGGCCACAACGAAGAAAGCACGGGATCCAGACCTACGTGGATTTTATCCCCGGACAATTGGCGCCGTTTGTGGGAAACGGTATGAGAAGCTTTCTTCCAGAAGAAATCATTCAACAATGGTGGCCTCAGAACCCGTTCTACGTACTCCAAGACGCGAAGAGGTAGAAGATGATGTTGAGGCCACCCTTGTGCACACTACGAGAAAGAGTGCCAAGGCAGACAAAACTCTTGCGGTTCTAAAAGCACCGCAAAAAAAAACCCGCTACCAACAGATTTAACATAGGGTATATCCCTGAGATTCCAAAGTTCAGGGACACACGCCTAGTGATCCATGACATAGGGTATATCCCTGAGATTCCAAAGTTCAGGGACACACGCCTAGTGATCCATGATTCCCCAAGATCTGGCGAGCAACGAAGACACTCAAGGACGCATCCAAGGAGAGATAGGGGAACCTCTCCCTGCCGTGAAAGGGGAAGGAGCCCTCTGAGCAGGAGGAATCACAGGCGAGCAAGAGGCCATGAACTTGAGGACAGCCTAGATCGAAGAGAACAAGAGGCGGAAGAGTTGGCACGAGAAGTCACTCGACAAGAACGAGAGATCCAGGACCTGAAATGTACCGTTTTTTCGGTTTTGTACTAAAAGTGGGGGGATGAGATTTTGATGTGATTAGAATTTTAAAATTCTATAAATTTCATTGTTTCCAAATGGGGGGTACTTCCTTATTTTCATAAATAAATTAAAGTAAAGACTAAATCAAAATTTTAGTCTTTACTTAAGTTTGATTTATGAAAATAAGTATTGTTCTGGAACATGCCTTATAATGTGGGTAAATGTGAGGAATTGAATTTTTATTCAAAAGGGTCTATGTGGTGGAAGTGGATTGCATTTGGATCTCTTTATTATACATTTGAAAGTTGAGGGGTTCTAGTGTAAAGGGGTGTGAGTATATAAGTGTATGTTAGTCTTTCTTTGTGGACCAAAATCACTCCCCTCCTCTCTCTTCCACCCTACCCGTCTCTCTCGCCTCTCCCTCTCAAATTTTCTCCACTCTCTCCCTAAAAGTTCACTCCCCTCACTCAATCTCTTCAAGATTCAACCCAAGAAACTTCTTCTACGTGTGATATGGAGTCCGGGGTTCGTTGGTTTCGCGTGGGAAGGGAGCATTTCGGGTTGGGAGCTTCTAAACCTAGGGTTTTCATTCTTTTCACATTTGGTGCTTAACCCATGAGGTAGGAAGACAAATTCTACTCCCTCTAGTTGTATTTATGTGATGTATAGCATATATCTTGTTCTTGTTGCTCAAATCCATCTAATTCATCATTTGCTCTCATAAATGGGTTGTTTGAGCTTGATTTTGTGATCTATGATTTGAGTACTTGTTTGATGCAATTGTTGGTTGAATTACCCTCCAATGATGTCCATTTGTTGCTCTACATATCCAATTTTTAGCCAAAAACATCACACTTGCATTTGGGTTGAAATTCCACACCTTTTATGGTGAAAATCTGTCATTTTCTGGACAGTGTAACTGCTGCCCCTGTTTTCCAGTGGCTGTCCCCTGTTTTTGGGGTGGTTTTCGGCCAACCTTTGATGCCCGTTTGCTCCCCGATCATCTATTTCTTCGTGTATTTGACCCGTACCATCATTTTGAACACCGAATTCACTTTAAATTCACAAATTTGACCCTTGGACACGTGATTTAATAAATTTCTTAGTTTTATGAATTAAACACGCGTCGGTTGACGCTTTTTGACGAAAACGATGATTTTTTGGAATAAATGGGACTTTTGGGAACCTTTGAAAGACAAATTGTTTTGAGATGATATTATTGGATAAAATGAACTCTAGGGATCACCCGTTTGGTGTCCCTAGCCATGGGTGCACGGAGCCCATGAAATCCGGTAGGGGTGCACAGAGCTCACGAAATCCGGCTGAGGGATACTTCCCTATTAAAATTGATGAATGTTTTCTTATGAAATGTCGGTTATGATGTATTTGGATTAATTTGGCGTGTTTGGCGAAAATTTGGCTTTCGATACGCGAAAATGAGGATTTTGTACTTGGACTTTGGTTGCATACTTAAAATTGTTTTGGGACAATTGGACACATTTTGGACACTTGGATACACTTTGGTTACTTTGTGGTCGAATTATAGTCTTCCGTTCATTTTAACCTTATACATTGGTCGTGTCCATCCCCATACTCATTCATTATGCATGTATCATGTTTATACACCTAGCGTTAGTAGAATAGTTTTCCTACTGGGCTAGTGAGCTCAACCTATCAATTTTCAGGTACTCGGCATGGAGCATAAGATTGGATGCTTGTGGAGTGATACATACATGGAGCTTATACATGCATGAAGTTATTTTCCCATCTTAGTCTTATATTTTTGAAAGATGGTTTTGTAACTTCTATTTGTCAATCTTTTGACTATTTGGCCCATGTAATAACTTTTAAACTTGGTATTTATGTATTCGGGCTATGGTCGCCAGTAGTTAGAACCCATTTATTCGTATTGGTGAGATTGTATCTGTTGACTTTGACTATTCAAAGAGGAATGGTAAGACTTTGACTTGTCCCACGTGGATATTTCCTATATTTGGTTTATCAAATTTGAGGGCGTGATAGCACGGGAGGCAGCTAAGGAAGTCCTAGGCCAAATCTCAAATCACCTCTGGCCCATTGGATCCGAGCAGAAAAAATTCCGAGCAGAGTAAAACATTTCACGTTCATCCCTTATGAAACCAACACTGACCCAGTAGCCCATATCCAGCATTACCAACAGGCCATGTTCATGCATGAGCAATACGATGCCTTGCTATGCAAGATGTTCCCATCTAGTTTGGGAAAGGTAGCATTAAGTTGGTACCATAAGCTCCCCGAAGGATCAATCCTGTGCTGGGCTCAGTTAGCCGAGGAGTTTACTGCTTGGGTCTTAACCAGCCGAGCAGCCCCAAAGACGTTTGATGCATTAACCTCTATGAGACAAAGGGATGATGAGACATTAAGGCAGTACTCTAAACGCTACTGGGAAACTTTCAACAAGATTGAAAACTGCAGTGAAAAGTATGCCTTAGCGACGTTTAAGACGAGCTTACCTGTGCATAGTAAGCTACGAGAATCACTCACTATGCACCCAGTCAAGACTGTGGTAAAGCTTATGGAAAGAATCTAGGAGCGTGCACGGGTGGAGGATGACATCCTGCAAGCTGGAGGAAAGATTGTGGCTGGACAACCTCAGCTTCCCGAGAAGAAAGCAGTACACAACGGAGAAGAAGTACACAACGGGGAAGAAGGACTACACCCAGCAGAGAAAGGATGAAGCCAACCCAGATCCTAAGTCCTATTTCAGTATCTGTGGACGGTGAGATCCACGCGGCTCGCTCTCGAAGTTCGGATGTGAAAAACTAAAGAAAAACGTGAGTCGCCACCCGGGGTTTAAATTTGGAAAATGTTTGGTACCCGAGAAACCGTTTTAAGAATGATTGTTGACTCTCATGCCGTTTTGGAAAAGGATTTGATCCGCGAAAAGATTCTTTTTGGATTCGGAAGCCAGATTACGCGCGGGGAAGGTTTTTATTGAAAAATGCACCCCGCTCGCCCGGGAAATTCCCGGTCTCTACTAAATAATTTGTGGGATTTTTGTAGAAAATATTTTATTAAGAACTTTGACAAATAAACAAGAAAATAAAGAAATTAATTGAAACCATAACGGGAATAAAATTTAAACAAAAGGACTAAATAGTAATAGTAAGAAAACAAAGGGTGAAATATGCAATAAACACAGGAAAATGCCAGAAAAGAACAGAGAAACAGGGTACGAACAGGGGAAAACAGAGTATAAAAATTTGATTCAAACGGGAGCTGCGCGGCTCCTGCATAGGGGCCGTGCGGCTTAGGCTACAAGCCGCGCGGCTTGCACGCAACCTATTTTTCAAAAATTTTGTTTTGGGACCAGTGAGCCCAAAATCCGTTCAAAACCTGATTTTCTTCTTCAAATCAACTCAAAATGGATTGTTTTTGTTTGTGATCAAGTTATTGAAATGAAACTCATTCCCGGTACGGATCGTACCGTGCGTTTATCGAGAAAAATAGCCCGGTACGGCTCCGGAAAGCCGGTTTTTATTTTGAAAATGATTTACCGAGTTAAGATATGGTCGTTGAAACCGTTACTAACTCGGGATACCCTCGGAGAACCGCGATTGAAAAATCGAAGTTTGAAAACGACTTATACCTTTCTGGAACCCGAAACGGAGGTTGAAAACTTCGGATTCTTCGGGTTTGGACTTATAAGATCAAGATTTGGTGTGATTGGGAGTAAATAGGGAGAAACTGAAAGGGAGCGGAGAGTGTGAAGTTTTGGGAAGTTTACAGGCGGTTTTGAACGAAAATTTTGCCGGAGAATCAAACGGAAATTCTCTCGGGGTAGGATTTTCGGTGTCCGTATTTCTGTGTGTCTTTCTGTGAGGAGGGAGCCTCTATTTATAACCGAAATGAGAGAATAAAAATGATGATATTCGGCGGGGGTGGCGAGATGATGATATTCCTTGAGCTGGCCTGTCAGGAATTTTTTCAGAGATAACAACACTAGCCGCGCGGCTTGTATGAGGGAGCCGCACGGCTTGTATAAGCGAGCCGCACGGCTTGTGTGAAGAAGGAAGAACCGTACGGCCTATAACAGGAGCCGCACGGCTTGTGAGGCTGAGTTTCCAATTTTCCTGGACAAGTTCCATGGTGGTTTAAACGTTTCATTCGTCATCGGGCATGCACGGGTATCCAAAATTGGGGTGTCTACAGTTGCCCCTCTTTGGCGAGACTTGGTCATCATTCTGAGATGCAAGTCACGTCAAAGATATAGACGTCCCAATTTTGAACGCCCTAGTGCGAGAAAGAAACAAATAATTCAAAAACATGGTCGAGCAGAGAGCTTCCTACGTACCCTGTTCGTAGGGATCAGACCGATCGTAGTTCGGGGCTAACAAATTTAACAAATACCATAGAGGGATTTTGGAAAAACTTGGATCCCCTTTTGAAGACGTCAAATGATCTCCGAGTAATAAACAATGTCGTGACGGACTTTTGGAAAATCAGAATAGTACCTGACGGATTTTAAAAATAACGATTTTTAGAGAATCGTAACAATACCTGACGGATTTTAAAAAATAACAATTTTTAGAAAATCAATTAGTACCTGACGGATTTTTAAAATGATTTTTAGAAAATCAATTAGTACCTGACGGATTTTAAAATGATTTTTAGAAAATCAATTAGTACTTGACAGTTTTTAAAATGATTTTTAGAAAATCAATTAGTACCTGACGGATTTTAAAAATAAAATGGTTTTTAGAAAATCAATTAGTACCTGACGGATTTTAAAATGATTTTTAGAAAATCGTAATAATACCTGACGGATTTTTAAATGATTTTTAGAAAATTGGAATAATACCTGACGGATTTTAAAAATAAAATGATTTTTAGAAAATCAATTAGTACCTGACGGATTTTAAAATGATTTTTACAAAATATTAATAATACCTGACGGATTTTAAAATGATTTTTAGAAAATCAATTAGTACCTGACAGATTTTAAAAACAATGATTTTTAGAAAATCGTAATAATACCTGACGGATTTTAAAAATAATGATTTTTAGAAATGCCGTTGAGGGTTTTTAAGCGCGGGGAATTTGAAAAAGCTGGGTTAAGGCACGCTGGGGGCCATTTTTTGAAGTTACGAATGAACGGGGGGGGGGGGGGCAAGTGTGATTTCGAAATATACCTGTTAGATGAAACAGACCGCACGGTTTATACATCGGAGCCGCATGGTTCCAAACACACACCGCACGGCTCCCGTGCTTCCAAAAATCAATTTTGTTTTTCTGTAACTGCTTTATACTCTAATCATTGCCTCCCCTATGTTTGAAACTTCAGTTCGCTACCCTCATAGAAAGGCGATTCGACTATCTTCTCGCTCCCTTTGCCTGTTTCCTTCCAAAATCTTGAAACCCCAAAACCAAACTCCTAGAGCTTTCGGTCATGGTGGGTTCCGGTGAACCAAGAGCTTCTTCCAGCGAGCAAGCGGCTGATTCCGGTGAGCCGACAGCGAGAACTTCACCCCCAAGTGATCGTACACCGTCGCCGGCGCATGAGGAAGAACGGGCGACGATTGATTCTGTTGTGGGTGCTTCGGTTCCGAGCGTTTCGAGTGATGTTGAACAAATTTCAGTACCGATCGGTGATGAGGGGTCTCGTGCGGTGGAGGGGAGTTATGGAGGAGAAGGAGGAGGAGGTCGTGCGGCTAGGGACGAGCGCCGTGCGGCCGGCAGCGACGGTGCCGCGCCAGAGGAAGCATTCGGGGTTGATTCGGCTCAGATCCACGTGGGCCCGGTTGTTGGTACTCCCTTGGAGGGCAGTGGTGGTGCTGTGCGTGACTCCGAGGGCACGACGATCGACCGGGTTGAGTTGCATGGCATCATTGATGGTGATCAGAGTTTTGCCGATGTCCGGGTAAGTGCCACGATTACTCCCAGTGTTTCAATACCCATGGATTTAGACTTGAATGTTTCCATTTCTGAGATTGAGATGACTGTGGGCGGTGTTGACTGTTTGGTTGACCAGAGAGCTGTTGAGGGTGCTGTGGTTGGTGAGGTTGAGGTCCCTCAGGAGGTTATGAGTGCGGTGCTAGGTGGTGATACGCCAGTTGGCGGAGACTTGCCCCCGACTGGTGTTCCAGAGACTGTTGTTGAGCCCGGGGATGTAGAGGTGGAGGATTTAGGTGTGACGGACGATAGTGGCGGTGAGGAGAGAGATGGTGGTGTGTTGCAGAGAGAGAGTACCCTTACTGAGGAGGCACACGTTGAGAGAGTAGAGGCTGAGAGAGTGCAGGTTGAGGGGACGACCCCTGTTATACCTGTTGCCCGTGTTTTCAGGAGCTTGACTCGGGTACTTGGTGCCGGTAGGGCTGTAGAGGAGAGTGCTGACACTGGGGAGCCTTCTGACCCAGTTTTGTTTCCTTCACGGGTTGGTTCTTCACGAGCTCCGGGAGCTACTTTAGGAGATACTTTGGAGGCGGCCACTGATGAGTCTTTAGCTAGGAGTGTGCAGGACTTTCCTGAGCTGGAGACTGTTTTGGTTGATCAGACCTCACCGGCGATTGTCCAGGACGCCAAGAGAGAGGAGAGACAGGCAGAGGAAGCGGTCCATGTGACCATTGTTGATGAGGTTCGACGGGCTTTGAGGGACAGGCCACCTTTCACCCCTGAGACTTACGTGCTTCGATTTCACTTTATCATACCGCTGGGGTGTGAGACTTACGAGCCGCAGTTACCTTTTTACCCCGAGGACCAGGTTCTTTGGGACTCAGCGACACATATGTCGAACAGGACTCTGGTATGCATTTGAACTTGATTTGTTTCCTTCTGATTTTGCCCTTTGTATATTGCAATTCCTGTTTGCTTGTACTGATTGAGTGAGTTTGTGCTTGAAACAGGTGAACAGGGGACTGTTCGCATACGGTGGTTCTTCAGATTGCTTGGAGCAGTATGGCATGTTGCCTGAGAGAGTGAGGTGGTTTGTGGACGCCTCAGGTTTTACTCCGTTTATTCGGACCTTGATGGAGACTCGGGGGAACAGACAGCTAGTGAGAGCTCTGGTGGAGCGTTGGTGGGACACCACCAACAGTTTTCACTTCAGGTTTGGGGAGATGACGATCACTCCACTGGACTTTGCAGCGACCACGGGTTTGAGAGTTGGAGGAGATCTGATCCCTTTCGACTCAGGTTTGTACTTGGACAGAGCAGCGATTCGGCATTACCTGGGGTGAGAGATGGGGGATGAGCCGATGGTGAGGTGCGACCACTTGCCAGCCCTGTGGGACCATGTGCCTGAGACTGATTTGGAGGCACGTCAGATGGCCAGAGCCTACTTGTTATATATGTTCGGACAGTCTCTGTTTCCGAACCGCCGGCACACGGTTCACTTAGGTTGGTTGCCTGCTTTGGGAGAGCTGGAGACGGCTGGGCGGTTTGACTGGGGTGGCTCTGCCTTGTGCTCACTTTACTGTTTCCTGGGTTCAGTAGTTCGTGGTGCGGCGAACACCATCGCCGGTTACTGGAGGATCCTGGAGGTAAAACACCGCATATTCTGGCTTTATACATTTTGCACTGCGTTTGGTTGTTTCTGCTTCTGTTACTGACGAGTTTCTTTGAAAATGCAGATATGGGCTTACGAGGTGTTCGGAGTACCAGGCCCGGAGAATTCTTACCACGACGACCGAGTGCTTCCACGTGCGATGAGGTGGGGAAAGGCATCCCTTGGAAAGCAAGCAGAGCATAGGGATTTGAGGTTCTGTCGCCTCTTCTTTGACCGGTCTATGGGTGAGACGGTATGACATCACAAACCTTCTGAGATTTTATTTCAAACTCTTCCGTTGGTTTTCAATGAATGATCCAAAGTGATTTGCAGGTGCGCTGGGGTGTGTGGGACAGGCTGGATCGTCCTTACTTGGCCAGGAGCCGAACAGTGACACGAGGGCGTATACTGCTGGAGTCCCCTTTCGGCTGGCAGTGGTACTTAGGAGACAGAGTGGCGCGTCAGTCTTGGGGGTTGGGCCACTTTAGAGTACCAGTTTCGCTTCCACCGCGTGTTTTGCGTACTCAGGAGTACACTCTGGCCGAGATAGAGACGTACACTGTGCTGGATACGTCTTGGACCTTTCACCCTTCTGTGGCTTACGACCACTACGTGACGACCACACTTGCCCATGATTTGCGCATGGAGGCTCGGTTGGCTGGGCCTATTCCGGTGGCGGACGCTGCTTTACCTGCGGCGAGGAGAGAGATAGAGGTGATGACAGCTGGTGGAGTTATGGGAGTGATAGATGTCCCTCGGGTGACTGATCCGGTGGTTTTAGCAGCAAGAGAGGTAACCTGAAATGACAAAAATAGCAATAGTCAGTTTTCATTTCAAATATAGATTTCTTGTTTTAGCTACCTGCTGATGCTTTTATTTCTTTCTCTCAGTTTCCTGTTGAGTGGGTCACATCCCAGGTTGAGCTGGTACGTGATTTGGAGGCCTTGATTCGTCGCCTTATGATAGCCAATATACCGAAGGTGCGACCCAGAGCGGAGCCCGGCATTGTGCCACAGGCAGGTGATGACGACGATGGCGACGGCGGAGATGACGGAGCTGGTGGTGGACGTAGAGGCGGTGGTGCCCGTCGCGGTGGGCGTGGCTCAGGAGATAGAGCGAGAGGTGAGCGCGGAGGCGAGCGCAGAGGTGGCGGAGCTGGAGTTGGTAGCCGTGGGGCCAGTAGTAGTCGTGGCGTTGGCGGCAGGTCTGAGAGTCGCCGTAGGCCGCGACGTGACCGCTCTGTAGGCAGTGAGACAGACCAGTCCGGGCGTCGCCGGAGGCCGAGGCGGGGTGGTTCAGCCGGCAGTGAGGCAGACCAGGTATGCTTTGTGCTGTGGTTTTTTTTTTTTTTGAGTATTTGAACTGTTTGATAAATTTTCTCATTGTGCAGGACGTGCTCCTTTCTCCACCACGCCGTACGAGGCCTCTGATGAAGAATGCCGGCGGTGGCCCAGTGCACGTTCAGCCTTCACCCCCAGTTTCTGACAGGGTTTTACGGAGTAGCCGCTCTCCGACAGAGAGACCCGAGGGATGGCGTTTGCGAGTGAGAGACTCGGAGGGCAGCAGTGACCATGATGAGGACCAGACTGAGAGTGACCACCCGAGTTCTTCTGACGAGTAGCAGTACCTGATAGTTAGCTTTTATTTTAGGACGACCCTGCGTGCTCGATTTTTGGTTCGGGCGCCTGTTTGCCCTTTCTTTTGTTCATGGATGCGGCCTGTGTGCCGGACCAGCTTTAGATGTTGGGCCTGTTTGCCCGGGATGGATGTACTTTTACTTTTCACGATGCATATGTCACTTGGTACTTTATTGTCTTTTACACTGTCATTTTCTGAGTTTAAAGTCTGATTTTGATGCACAACTGTTTTGAGGACGACTGAAACTGACAAAACATGACAAACGCCTCTGGGCCATGAGAATGTATGACTGTGGAGTGAAAATACAAACTGACTTGACAAACTTGAATTTTGTATGTGAAACGAAAAACCGAGCGATACAGGACCTGACATGCTCAAAATTGCAATTTGCATGATAAACGCCAAATGACACTTCCAACAAGTCATAAATACACCTGGTGACTTGTTTGAACCAGTGGAATGAATAAAATGTCGCTTGAACAAATTTCGACTTGTCGACGCCTTGTTTTTTGCAAATTTCATGCCTTGGAGCGCAAAAACTTCAAACTTTTGTCAAACCCACCAAATGATATGTCTAGCAAGTTATAAACGCATTCTGTAACTTGCTTGAACCGATGAAACATAGAGAATGCAATTTGAGCGGATTTTGACTCGCCGATATGCCCCATTTTCACAAATTTCATGTCCCGGAACGTCCGAATTTCGAACTTCATATCAAGCTCTTCCAATGATCTTGCTTTAATGTTGCAGACATGCATTGTGATTTATGGGAGTCATCGGTGCCCCAGAAATAGAAATGACGGTGTCCCATCCGCTGATTTTTGCCGATTTTGCCGTATCCGAGATTTTGGAGCACTCAACCACCCAAATTTGACAAAAAGTCTCAAATGTTTGTTCCAATAATCTTAAAACACCAATTATGACTTGAATGAGCAAGAAAAGTGCCAAAAATATGCCTGAAATGATCTCGGGAGTGCTAATCTGGAATTTGTCCTGGAAAACCTCAAAGGAGGCCGCACGGCTCCTCTATGCAAGCCGCGCGGCTTGTGTACATGAGCCGCACGGTTCATGTATGCAACTGTTATAGCTCTGATGCTGGCTTCTGACTTCTGGACCTTCGTTTGGCTTTTTGTTTGCACCTGAGCACACTTCAGACTTGATAGGCCTAGGGAAGGCCTATTTTGTAGATTTCCGTTGTCCCCATGCAATCTTCACATTATCCAATGTTGGCACGCATCCCGAGGCAATCCTTTCTCTTTACAAAATGTTAGCCTTTGTTGCATGCTCCTTGTACGCACAACTTCAAGCTTCTTTCTCAGCACCAAAATATTTCCTTGTTTTCATACTTTTCTCATGGCAATTAGCATTTCAACCTTAATTCGACCATGGCTTGACGAGCTTGACGGCATGGGTTGGTTAAACTTCCGGGATCACAGGCTTCATTCTTTGCGCTATGTTCGGGATGTAATGATTCGTCCGGAATTGTTACATGCAGCCGTTCAATTCTGGGATCCTGAAGTGCATGTGTTTCGCTTCGGCCTTCATGAATTATGCCCGACGGTGGAAGAATTTCATGCGTACCTTGGTGGTTTTGACTTAGAAATCCCCGTGGTTCCTGTCTACAGGATAGGCTATGCTGAAATCTTGTCCCGAAAGCTTGGTTTGAGCAATAATGCTGCGAGATCCATGATGAACGGAGGTGTGCTAAACATCCCACGTCTTATCAGCCAGTTTCGTCCCGAGGGTTTTGCACTGTGCCTTAGCATTCTTGCGGCATTCTTGTTTGTTCGAATAGACGGTCAAGCCAACTCTGCACTTGTCGGGGTGGCTATGCAAATTGAAGAACGCAAGGACGTGGCTCCCATGGTTCTTGCTGAGACTTTGATTGGATTAGACAGAGTTTGTGCCGGCCAGACGAACATCTTTGAAGGAAGTGCTTTGCTCCTACAGGTAGGCTTCTCACTCAGCTCTCCTTTTTTCTGGTTTTATCTCTCGTTCTCATTTTACCTCAACGCTCGGTTTTAGGCTTTCTATGGTTGCTGACTTGTTTTCTCTCTTTTGCAGACTTGGATTTGTGATAAGGCAAATCTGTTGGCGGGAGTGCCGAGAAATAGCATTCACGAAACACAGGGTTTCGTTCAAAGAGATTTTCAGGAGTTTCATGGGAATGTTCAAGGTTGGGTTCAGGTGTTTTCCCGGCTTACTGAGGAGATGATTTCTTGGCGTTTGTCTTGGCTTGACCGTCCGACCATGGCTTTGAGCAATATGGGATGCTGGCGAATGGTTCTGGTTGGTTTGACTGGTTGGACCTTTTACATTCCCCACCGCATTCTCCGCCAACTCGGTGCCCGTCAGGCAGTTCCGTCGGCTAACCCTGAAAACTTCATCATGCCCAACTTCAATCATGCGACTGTTCGAGCTTACTAAAACACTTGGAGGGAGCGAGTGACCATTTCAAGAGATGACTACCCCACTGTCTTGCTCACAAGGCGATACATAAAATGGCTGCTGAAAGATATTGAAGAAAGAGAAAATGGACACCAAAATTGACTTTGACTCAACCTTAATGCACCTGAAATAAATTGTGGACCCACAAGGGCCAATGTTTGTGTTATTTTGTTTTATGAAAGTTTCATGCTCAGCCTTGTAATCGAAAAAGTTAATAAACTGAATTATGAGAGTTTTCCCGCTTTGATTCTCAATAATTGTGTATGCAAATGACAGCTTTGGACCAGTTCAAGAGATTTTTTGGAAAGGTTGCGACCGGTCCTCAAGGTGAGGATGCCTACGTATCCTTGAAAAGGAATCAGGTCATGACGTAGTTCAGGAGAACAAATCTGGCTAGGGTTCACTCGTGTATTAACACTCTCCTTTTTGTGCTCTTAGTTTTGCCTAGTACTGCCCTTTCGGGTTTTCAATCTAGCGAGCTTATTTGAATGTTCCTGCCTTTATTTTTGCCTAAACCGCCCAATGTGGGTTTTCGATTTAGCAGGCTTGCTCTAAATTTTGTCTGGCACTGCCCGCCCTTGCGGTTTTCAGTCCAGCGAGCTTCTCTCATGGGTAATATCTCTTGAGCTGGTCCATGTTGACCAAAGTGGAGAATTCGTTGCCGTCAAGGTCAATAAGCTGAGTTGCGCCTCCGGATAAAACTTTCTTGATGATGTACGGACCTGCCTACTTCGGTCAAAATTTCCCTCGAGGATCGAAAACCGGAGCTCGGATCTCCTTTAAAACCATGTCTCCTTCTTGTAAGTTCCTGGATTTGACCTTTTTATTGAATGCCCGCGCAATTCGACGCTGATATCCTTGAACGTGATACAAAGCCTTAAGCCGCCTTTCGTCGAACAGCATAAGCTCTTCAAACCTTGCGTTTTGCCATTCTGCTTCATTGATCTCTGATTCGATCATGACCCTCAAAGAAGGTACCTCAAGCTCGATTGGGAGGACGGCCTCCATGCCACAAACCAAAGAGTATGGTGTTGCCCCTGTGGGAGTACGGATAGACGTCCGATATCCCCACAAGGCCAATGGCAATTGTTCGTGCCAGTTTCTTGCAGATTGACTGGTTCTCTCGAGTATCGTTTTGAGGGTCTTGTTTGCTGCTTCGACAGCTCCGTTTGTCTGTGGCCGGTAGACAGTTGATTTGTGGACTTGAATTCCGAATTCTTCAAGTACTTCAGTTGCTCTTCCCTTGAAATGGACCCCGTTGTCTGACACAAAAGCTTGAGGGACACCGTACCGGTAAATGATGCTTTGTTTGATGAAGTGAGCAACCTGGACTGCTGTGAGAGTAGTGTACGAGGTAGCCTCGACCCATTTTGTGAAATAATCGATAGCAACCAAGATGAATTTGTTCCCGTTTGACGCAGCCGGTGTAATTTTGTCGATAACATCAATCCCCCAAGTAGAGAAAGGCCAAGGCGAGGTCATAGAGTGCAGCTCAGAAGGTGGCACATGCATGAGATTGGCGTGAATTTGGCATTTATGGCATCGTCGCACGTATTCGACACACTCGGTTTCCATAGTGGACCAATAATATCCTTGACGAAGAATCTTCTTAGCAAGCATCATACCGTTCATATGAGGACCACAGACACCCTCGTGGATTTCTTCCATAATTGTGGTGGCTTCTGCACCGTGCACACAAAGCTTATGCACTCCACAATGCGATCGCCGATATAACTTCTTTCCACAGATGATGTACTGAGAGGCCAATCTCCGAAGAGCGATTTGATCCTTCTTATCCGTTTCTGCTGGATATTCACCTCTTTCGATAAAATTCCAAATGTCATGGTACCATGGCATACCGTCATCTGGTTCCTCAACCACCAAGACATATTCAAAGACAGGCTTATCCCTTTGCTCAATTGTGATTGGTCTTAGCTTAACTCCATCTGGTATCTCCACCATTGAGGCTAGAGTAGCTAGAGCATCTGCAAATCGGTTCTTCAACCTTGGCACATGAGTGAATGTGACTGTCTGAAACTGAGGAATTAGATCCTCGAGATCTTTATGATAAGGTTTGAGCTTGTCCTCTTTTACTTTCCACTCCCCGTTGGCTTGAGATATGACCAAATTAGAATCACCAATTACCTCCAGCCTTTTGACTCCGATTTCTAAGGCGGCTTCCATTCCGACAATACATGCCTCGTATTCTGCCTGATTGTTAGTGACTTCGAAATTTAATTTGAAAGCAAGAGGGATGTGTGACCCTTCCGGTGAGACTAGCAATACTCCGATTCCGAACCCTTTCTGATTGGCGGCTCCATCGAAATACAACGTCCAGAGATCATCAGTTGTGGTCATTACACTCTCATCAGGGAATTCAAATTCTGCATCTTCAGGACCTTCCACAGGTCGGTTTGCTAGAAATTCTGCCACAGCTCTTCCTTTCACCGACTTCCGGGTGACATACTTAATGTCAAATTCAGCCAACATGAGTAACCACCGTGCTAGCTTGCCAGTGAGTGCCGGTTTCTCGAACAGGTATTTAAGGGGGTCCATTCGGGAAATTAGCTTTACAGAATAAGCTAGCATGTAGTGTCTAAGCTTTTTGGAAGCCCAAACCAATGCCCAACAAACTTTTTCCAACGAAGTGTAGTGCTCTTCACATCCCATCATTTTCTTGCTGATGTAGTATACAGCTTTCTCGCTTCCTCCTTCTCCTTCTTGTGCCAGCATACATCCCATTGCAGATGAAGTGACGGACAGGTACAGAATAAGAGGCTGCCCCAGAATGGGTGGCATCAATACTGGAGGGTTCTGGAGGTATTTTTTGATGGCATTGAAAGCTTTCTGACACTTATCGTCCGATTCTAACGGTACACCCTTCTTTAATAGGCGAAACATCGGCTCGCAAGTTGAGGTTAACTTGGCGATGAATCTGCTGATAAACTGAATTTTTCCCAGGAAGCTGCGTATTTCCTTCTCCGTTCGAGGTGGTTCCATTTCCAAGATGGCTTTGATTTTTGATGGATCCACTTCGATTCCTCGCGTGGTGATCATGAATCCAAGCATTTTCCCGGCGGTGACCCCGAATGTACACTTCTCGGGATTGAGACGCAATCTGTACTTGCGGATCCTTTCAAAGAACTTCCTGAGGTTAGGTAGATGCTCTTCCCTCTCCTTGGCTTTGACGATCATGTCATCTACATATACTTCTATTTCCTTGTGAATCATGTCGTGTAATAACGTTGTGGCTGCCCTTTGATAAGTAGACCCCGCATTTTTCAAACCAAACGGCATGACTCTGTAACAGTAAGTGCCCCATTCTGTGGTGAAGGTGGTTTTCTCACGATCTTCTGGAGCCATGAGAATCTGGTTGTAACCCGAAAACCCATCCATGAAGGAAAGTAATGCGTGCCCTGCGGTGTTGTCCACTAAAACGTCAATGTGCGGCAAAGGAAAGTCATCTTTTGGACTAGCCTTGTTCAAGTCCCTGAAATCCACACAGACTCTGATCTTCCCGTTCTTTTTAGGAACGGGAACAATGTTTGCGACCCACTGGGGGTATTCTGTTACCATGAGAAAACCTGCATCTATCTGCCGCTGAATCTCTTTCTTGATTTCCAACACCCAATCTGGCCTCATCTTCCTTAACTTCTGCTTGACAGGCTTTGCATCAGGGTATAATGGGATTCGGTGTTCCACTATCTCAGGATCAATACCGGGCATATCTGCGTGTGACCATGCAAAAACATCCTCGAATTCTTTCAAGAGATCCGAGTGGGCCTTAAATTCTTCTGGAGTCAATCCGGAGCCGATTTGAACCATGCGCGGATTATTCTCATCTTTCAAGTTTATTGAAATTACTTCTTCTTTTATAGGCTGAGCATGCCTTTCGTTTTCCCTTTCGATTAGGGATCGGAGTTCTTTCGGAATTTCTTCCTCAAACTCAATCTCTTCATCGTCAGGGTCAACACAATTTATTTCAGATACAGCAAGGTAAGCAAAGTTGATTTCATTTATTGCCAAGAAGGGGGCCCCAGGGGCATGATACATGAGTGTAGACTCAAACTCAAAAGAGAAGTGATGACGCGGAATGATGACAGACTCATCTTCCGACTCAATGCTGGACTCAGACTCAGTGCTAGACTCAGACTTAGTGCTGGACTCAGACTCAAACTCAGAATTAGTGCTAGTGTAAATGATTTTAGGTACAAATGTGCAATTTTTATAAGTTCCGCATGCATCAATGATGAGTGCAGTGACATCTTCCAGATCTTCCTGACCCATCATCATTAGCTCCATATCTTCCGCAGGCTTTGAACCGACAAGCGTCGCAGCAGGTTCGTCCTCTCTCATACCTAGTGGATTCTCCTCCCCAAACAGCGATAATAGATTCTCTGAGTCAAGAACCTCAATCCAGTCAACACGGGGCATCTTAGCCGGCTGTTTCCATCCTTCTGTCTCATCATCACTATCCCAGGTGTTGTCAGCAAAGATTTCAAATCCTGGCAGTTTGGTTCTTGTTTCCATGTCCCAGAATGGCTCTGGGTCCCCCTGATAAATGGCCTCTGGAGCTTTTACGAACTGGATAGGCCCTTTCTTGGCACAAGCTCGTACTTTCCCATCATGACCAGATTCATAACCAAGACCGAAACGATGATTGTTCGTTAGAAACTTAGGGAATTCTGCTACCCCTTGATTGTTGCGACCAAGTCCCAAGCCGGGCAAATACTCCATTTTCAGCATCATGTCTAGAGCTGTTGACTTTATAGAGAAATCTTCATCCATCTTGATAGTAAGTACACCGTCAGAGGTATCAAAGGAAAATCCTCCAAGAGTGATGTCTTCCTCTCCATGAGCAATCTCGAGTAGGGGAGCATTGTCAGGGATATGCGGGCGAATTCCAGAATCCCCATAAATGGTCAAGGTTCCTGTAGCCAGTCCAAGCTGAACTTTCTGATGCAGGGAGGAAGGTACAGCCATGATGTCTGATCGGTGGAGCCACGGCCTGCCCAACAACAAGTTGAATGATGAGGGGATGTCGAGTACATGAAACTCGACGATAGTCTCAAAATTTTCGATTATTATTTCCATCTGAACTGTCCCTATCACATCTCGTCGGGTATTGTCATAGGCGCGAACTCCAAGATTAGACGGCTGGAAATCCTTATTCTTAAAACCCAAACAATAAGCTGTACGCAGGGGACAGACATTCAAGGCAGATCCATTATCCAGTAACACGACCGAGACCCATTTTTCCATGCATTTCAGAGTAATGTGCAATGGCTTGTTGTGACCAGCCCCTTCTGGTGGTAGATCTTTCTCAGTGAAAACCACAACATGCTTGGCGCAGGTTGGCGTAAGCAGAGCTATCATTGTTTCGGGAGGAGTGTCTGGTGACACTTCCATGTTTGACAGAGCTTTGATTAGCTTCTGACGATGCTCTCGAGACGAAGAAAGTAATCCCCAAATAGACACTGAGGCTGGGGTTCGTTCAAGTTGTTTCTGAATTGGATCATTTGTTACCGGGGAATTTTTCGGGATTGGCCTGGCAGCTGAATTTTGTTGAACAATAACCTCTGGATGGTTAGTAGTTGTGTCCTCGAGAATGGGATCATCCCAAATGAAATCTCCTGTTGTGGCATGGTTGGAGAGATTCCTATTCTGAAGATGGGCTGGCTGGTAGATTCGACCACTCCTGGTTATTCTATTGACAGTTTCTTCCCATAACTCTTGATTTTCACCCCAGAAATTTGCGTATTCCTCATTAACCTTCCGTTTGCCAGCCCTGATGGCTTCCCTTTTCTGCATGGCTTCTTGATCTTCCGTCCAGAAATTCATCAGATCACTTTTGGCCCTTTGTTCCTTGATTCCCACTGCTTCCATTTTTGCCTTGAGGTTGTCCACTTCGGGGTCTTGCCAAAAAGATGGATCCAGCATGGCTCTGTTGACAGTCCATACTTCATCATTGCTTACTCGAATATCGACTACCGCTTCTTCATCCCAGAGGGTAGTCATGGGGTCAGTGACTAGAACTGACACATTGAGTGACTGCGGGAACAGTACCGATGGCTGAGGTGAAGATCCGTCACTGATGTATGCTTGTGGGTGCCAATCTTGGTTTCCAAAGGCGGCTTCTATGACAGAACGGCCTTCTTCTCTGAAACGCGCGAGTGGTGAGCCATGATTCGAGGAATGCTTGTTTGGAGTCAGCACTCCTTCTAGGGGTTCTGGATTCCCTTCTTCTGTTACATGGGGATTTTCTATAATAGGCTCATCAAGGAATTCGGGGATGACGAATTGGCCTGAGCCTCCAGGGATTAGCAAAGAACCGAACAATGCTTGTTGGGATTCCTCCCAATCTTGATCGCACATGGACCATTCTTCTTCTTCCGCAATTTCACTCCATCTTGGACTTTGTGTCGCATCCGCATATGAAAGGAAATAGACCTCAACATCTTTTGGCAGGGGGACAACAGGTTTTGGTTCAGTGGCTGTGATGATATAAAGGCTAGGATCGAATTTAGTGGAGGCAAGGTCTCTTGTAGCGGGGGTGAGGGATATTTGGCTGATTTGGGTGTTTTGCTTGTGGTTGGGTAGGGGATTGGAAATGGTGTTAGGCTTTTGATTAGGGAGCGGAAGGGTTCCGTCGTCCACCAGATCTTGGACTTTATGTTTGAGACGAACGCAGTTATTGGTATGATGGCCGGGCATTTGGTGGTAGGCACAATAGGCGTTTGGGTTATAGTTAGGAGGGAGCTCTTTGGGTGGCTCTCGAGGTTCAAATGGTTGGATGAGGTTTTTGTCAAAGAGTTTTTTGTATACTGTAACAAGGGGAAAAGGGAGTGGGTGGAATTCTCTTCTCGGTGGGGGAGCTGTTTGTGGGAACCGTGACTGGGTTGCGATCTGGTTAACAGGTTCGGCTTTGGTTAGTTTGAGATTGGAAGAGCTGGCTTGGTTTTGATTGTAGTTGTTGGGTCCAAACAAGGCATTGCTGTTGCCAGAGTAAACTCGCTTGGTTTAGGGGCAGATTCACCTTTTTCAAATATGTTGCTTCTGAGGGCATCTTCAACTGCTAAGCCGGCTTCATAGAAGGTTTTGAAGTCAGCGGTGGTTTGGAAGACCACCAAGTGCTTGGTGAAATCTGGTTCTAGATTTCTTGTGATAATTCTCATCTGCTCCTTTTCTGAAGGCCGTTCCATCATTTGAGAGGCTTTCCCTCTCCATCTCTTAACAAAGTCCGCAAAGGACTCATTTTTCCCCATCTTGGTTGATTCCAGTTCTCGGACAGTCATCTCCAGTTGGATGTTGTAATTGTACTGAGCGACAAAGGCTGCCCCAATATCTTCCCACGTCCTTTTCTTGGAGATGTCCAGATTCAGAAACCAGCGGAGTGCAGGTCCAGTCAGAGTCTGTTGAAACATCTGGCCCATTGCATCCTTTCCGACGTCGTACATGGACAAAGTGCCCACATATGTTTGCAGATGAGCTTTCGGGTCACCGCTGCCATCAAACTTGTCCCAATCCATTGGTTTGAACTTGTCGGGGAGCTTTGCATCCGGGAAAAGGCATAACTTCTCCATATCAATTCCTGTAACTGCTATTTTCTCCTGTTTCTGAACAGACTCCTCGAGCTTGGCTAACTTGGTTAATACCGACTCCATGTTTTGACTACTTGAGCCTCCTGCTGGCGGAGGGAGTTGAGCAGTTAATTTTTGAATCATGATCATCATCTGGGCCATCTGCTTGGCGCTATTGGCTTTCTGCTCTTCTAAAGCGTCTTTGAGGAGCTGAATCTCATCTTTTTCCTCTGCCATGGCTAAACCCCCGGTTGACTGTTCTGTTCCTGACTCAGTTCGAACCAATCGCTGTTCGGGGATTCGGGTCCAACCCGGTATGAGGTTCTTCTTCTTTTTGCCAATGGTTAGTACTGATCATATGCACAAACAGAACTCAGGGATGGAATGTACAGTGTATATGCAAAGCGTACGTGCATGATGCATGACACATGAAAGGATTGCCCCAATTTCCTTCTTATTATGTTGGATACATTCAAATTTCCTTGATTTATGAAAACAACGGCCGGACCGGAGGTTGCCTACGTATCCCCACGGAGAGGAATCAGGCCGTGACGTAGTTCAGGACTACAAGTTTGGCTCTTTTTCCCAAAAGGTCTTTTCAAGGGATTTTTACAAACTGACACGATAGACTTGAGCACAGACTCGATAATTAAACGGCAACAGACTCGATAGCAACAAACTTGATAATCAAAGGTGATAAGAATCACAAGCTGGCTTGATTCTTCAAAAGAAGCCCTGCTGGCTGGATTAAGTTGGTAGATATTCACATCTGGCAACAGACTCGATAATTAAACAGTAACAGACTCGATAATCAAATAGCAACAGACTCGATAATAGACAAGAATCCCATGTTAACCTGATTCTTCAAAAGAAGCCCTGCTGGAAGCGGTTCTTCCTACTCTCACTTTCTCTCTCTTAGGATAACTTTTGTGATGAGGAAATGGGAAGAAGGAGAGGGGGTGAGAAGCTAGAAGGGTTTTAGGGGTAGGGATAATAATTATCCCACCCAAACCCCCCAAAAAGTAGGACATGACGCACCTGGACACGTCAGCAAGCCCGTCCTTTGGGCTTATCCGATGACCAACGGGTCATTTCACATTAAATGTGAAAACAACTTTGGCCCCCACGTGAAGGGGAGGTGTGCAACAAAGTGCATCAAAGACCATTGAAGCTCTGCACACTGCTGATAAATGACAGCAGTGGGCAGAGCTGGGGAGCAATTGGAGTGGGTAAAATCCAATTACCTGTAGCAAGGGCGAAGCACAAGCCCTTATCAGACACCACGGGAGGGTGATTAGCTCGGCACCACATAGGGAATTTTCAAGTGCCGAGCTGTACTGACCATGAATAAGGTCAAACAAATAAATCAGGATGCACTAGCTCGGCGTAACTCACAAAGGGATGCCCCTGACATAGCCAAGCTAGGTAGGCTGCGAATATGGCATAAACAACATTCTGGAATACATAATTCAGCTCAGCGAGGTGAGCTAAGCTATGTATGGGTTATTTCGAGCTACGTGCAAGCACGGCACCGCTACAGATAAGGCAGTGAGACATTCCAGAATGATCTAAGGCGGTTCCTTATGAGATAAGGAGCAATCCCGCAGAATACGGGGTCGTTATAGGCAATCCTAATGTGATTGGGAGTGTACCACATACGGGAAGAATCCTATATGGAAAGAAAGACTGACTAACATCTAATAGGAAAGTCCTATTAGGAAAAGGATTCCTAAAGCTAAAAGGAAACTTAGGGCACGAGATGCCTAAATCATTCAATCATCTACATCTATAAATAAAGCACTACGCCCATGAAGAAAGGTACCCTGTGAATCGCTTTCATATACACTGAGTGACTTTAGAGTTTGAGTACGTGATACTAACTTAGGCATTGATGGGCCTTTGCCGATGAGAGACAAAGGTGCTCTAACCCTTTTTCTGTCTTGTAAATTTAGGGCCACGACGAAGAAAACACGGGATCCAGACCTACGTGGATTTTATCCCCGTACAAGATGGAACTCCAGTTGGCAACCCTTGGAACGCTAAAAAACTAAGGAAATTTTACGCTTAATTTTGATCTCTCGGACTACTTGTTTTGTCCGCTTTCATTTACTAGCCTTTTTCGGCTCAGATGTTTAATAGCCTCTCTTGGCTCAGTTGTTTAATAGCCTCTTTCGGCTTACTATGGTTAATGAAAGTTATTCTGAATGATGATCCTATTGTTCAAACTTTATAAATGGCCCGAGTTTTTATGACCCGACATAAATGGCCTTCGGTGCCTCCATGTTGCTAAGCATTCTTACAAATGCTCGGGGCAAAATACAATAAGCACAACTACTTTTTCTAACCTATTTGGCATTTTCTGATACTAATCATTTGTTTTGAGTTAAAACCTGCTATCACTCGGTTCCAACTGAAGCAGGGGCAACTACGATTAGGCAAACTAATACTCAGACAAAAATAGAGAATTCATCAGTGAATTAATTTCAAAAATCGCACCGCTTCATCCCGAAGAAGCGCTATCAAACATTTCAACATTCGGGATAACCTGTTCCAAGAAAAACTCCTGTGATCTGGTTCTAACCTACAATTTGGCACCAAATACCAAAATTAATTACAAACCATCTGTAGACACCCTGATTTTGACCCAAGAAACTTATCAAGCATCCCCGATGATGAAAATGCCCGATAAGAGCATGCAAAGCTTGATTGTGAACTTGGAAACCCCTCCTAAACTTCTTCAAATTAAACCCAAACCTACACCACCTTCTAGTACATTCAAAACCCTCTTTATTGATATATAATATGTCCCAATCCATTTTTAAATGAGGGAGATATGCCCGTTTTACCGAAACGACTTGTTTTCCCGATCTTCTGAGGGTAAAATGGTCATAGATTTTAATGTACAAATCATCTTGGGTTGAAACCACTTAGGTTAGAAAGTAGAATTGACAAGCTTTCCAACGCTTTAAACCATGAGCAAAACGAAGTTCGGTAGCACCCGGAACGGCCCCGCAAAGTTTGGTGTGTTGTGCAGTCTAGGCGCCTGGACTCACTTTGGGCGCCCGGAATCACCAAATCCAGGCGCCCGGACTCAATCCAGGCGCCCAGACTCACCAACTCCAAGCGCCTTGAATTACTTCCAGTAAGCAATTTGCAGCTGTTTTCTTTGTGAAACTATGGGCTCCTCATACATTATCCCACGTTTTTCTGTACTCAAATCTCCCTCCAACAGATTATCCCTCCACATTTTAAAGTTCAAATTCACATTTCCCTCCCAAAACTCCCTCATTCTCTCTCTATATATACCCCCTCCCACTCCATTTCAAGAAGACCAGCACTCCTCTCCTCCCCTCCCCCTACTGTTATTCTGCCAAATTTATTCCAGAAATTTCAGCCTCAATCATCTCCTCTCTGTTCTATTCACTTCTAGCCTACAAACCCCCCCTTTCCCACAACTCAAAATCCACATATTTGCACCATCCATAACCAAACCTTCAACCAAAGTACTTGCAATCAAGTTATCTCTATTCCAACAGCCCATTTCAGTTTGCATAATCACCAAAAATCACCCAAACAACTCTCCAAAGTTCACAAATCAAGCTTTTCAAGGTAGATTGTCTACCAATTGTGCTCAAAAGGCCCTAAGGGGACACTAGTTAAGAGTTTGGAAAGGTTTCAAATGTCATAAAATAGAAACTTATCACTTGCACCCATATCAGGTCCAGGCGCATGGACCATCATGGTGTGGCGCCTGGAATCCATTTCCATGTCTTGTGCTTTTCTCTCATTTCATACTCATTTATGCATATTTAAGTTCATTTCATCTTATTCTTACTTTGATGTTTCCATCACATGGTAAAAGAGTCCATTTTAGATTGTGTTTGGTTGCATTTGATGGCAAAATCATGATAAAGAAATAGGGTGTGTGTTGGTGATGAATTATAAATGAATGCATGATCCATTTCTTAATTAAGGTAAGTACACTTCAGTTGATAGGAAGAAGATCTTGACCTCATAAGCATTTGTCATATATATTTCCATAAATCATTCATAATCTCATCATATGTTCTTTCTTTCTTTTCTCTAAGAAGCAATAACTCTTTCCATTTATCCTAAACTAAACAGTAGGGTTTGAAGGGCATAAATCACAAAGGGGATCAGTTTGATTCATTCCTCATTGTTCTTGAAGTATTTTTGGATCATGATGTTCTAAGTAGCAAATCACCATTTTGGTTAATTTTTAGGGATTCATTTAGCATAATGCATCTTAAAACATCATTGTATATACGAGGGAAATAAGCATCAAAGCTTGCATTTGTCATTTGCCTTAAGGCCTTGATTGAGGAAATTCCTGTCTGGTCAGCATTCCAAGCGCCTTCATGGATATACTCCAGACTCCCATAGTTCTTTCAGGCGCCTAGATTCCCCCTCTTCCAGGCGCCCATCTCTGATCCAGGCGCCTGGACCAACTTGATTCAGGTGTCCAGTAGGCAGTCCAGGTGCTAGTCATGTGTTGTTCATGGACTTGTTTTGGGGAGGTTTCCAACATTGTTTGATCATGTTTAGGACTATTTAATGCATTATATGTTTGTATTTCATTACACCTTGCACTCTTTAGCTCATGACATTTTGCACATGCATACACATACATCACTCTTGCTATACAAATGTATTTATGTGTTCTTGTATGAATTTATAAGTCCATTTAAACAATGTTTTCAAAATCCTTTCCACATTTAGTAGAGACCGGTGATCACACCGGGCGTGAGGGGTGCTTTAAATTCCTTCCCCTTACGTAACCTAGCTCCCGGACCCGAGAAATCTCATTCTGAAAGATTGGTGCAATATTTTCTATCCCAAGGGCAAAAGAGTCATTTTTTCAACTGGTTTCTCGGGTACGGTCCTTAAACCCGGGTGGCGACTCCTGTCAATCAATCAAATCATTTTCCAAAACCGCAATCATTTTCGTGGACAACTCCGCGGGGTGTTCACACCATTCGAAACGGAAAACTCCTTAAAATGTCTGGAGCCGTTCGGTCAAATATTCGATAAAAAAAAAAAAAAAAGACAAGTGTTTCAACATTTTAAAGGGGGAGAGGGGAATCTTCTTCACAGGCCCTCGACTGCATCCTCTTCGTCTTGGGCTTCCTCTTCCGGAAGGTCGGACAAGCTTGTCAGCTGAACCATCTGGGACAGAAGACCTGTGGGAGTCTTCGGGGCCCACAGACAGAGCGTCGAAACAACTAACATAGCCGAGTTTGAAAACTTCGCCTATCCCGTCTGAGTAGATCTTCTTGCAATCTCGGAGGATGCCATCAACCTGCTTGTCAGACGCCACTTCGGCCGCCTCAAAACCTTCATCATAAGAGGCCTTCTTCTCAGCCACCAACTTTTTTGCTCCGGCTTGGCGCGCCTCGGCTAGCTCCTTCTCAAGTTCTTTCACTTGGACAACATCAGCTTTACCTTTATTGACAGCTTTAGAACAGGCGGTACGAGCAGCATCAGCGTTTTCCTCGGCTTCCTTCAGCTTGGCCTTCAGTGAATTCGATTGCGCCAACTCCTCGGTGTAAAGTTGGCGCATTATCAAAATATGCTGGCCCACCTGAAAATTACTCGGATCAGTATGACAATATACATCGAAAGAAAAGGCAATGTTATGATCGGCTTACCTGAACAATATGCTGGCTAAGACCAGAGAAAACGAGACTGCAATCTTTGAAAACGTCTTTCATATCCTCCGGAAGGGCCAGGCCGTACAGCAAGGCCATGGCCACATCCGGATCTTGAGAAGCTCGGTCCACATTGGTTATCGACTTCCCATCGTCAGTGCAAAGGACAGGATGGTAAGGCTTGGGTCTAGAAGAGCCTGGGACAAGAGCTCCCGAACCAGAAAGGATGTCTTCCTGGACGGTCGGTGCTTTGCGAGCCACCTCGGGGCGCTCCTTGCTTGGAGCATCTTCCATCGCCTTTCCTGTCTGTGACTTCTTTCTCTCCGGGGACTCCCCCCTCCGAGGAACACTTGGACCTTCAGCAATGGGCTTTTCCTTCCCACCAGTTAGCCTCCTCAAATTCTTCACCTTCTTTTGGGCTGCCACCATGGTCTTCTTATTATACCCGGGGTATAGCTCGGGAGTGGCACTGTCAACAGGCAAGCGCTCAGTCCCGGGGAGGATTTGGAAGGGGCTCTTCGGTTTGCTCCTTCCTCTTTCTTCTCCGGTGATGAGAAGCCTCAACCCCCTTGTTTTTCGATTGCCTTCTCCTTGGCTTGGATGGCTCCCCTTCCCCTTCCTTCGGCTACTTCCTCAAAAACGAATTGTAGTTGGAAGTATAGCCCAGAAGCAGCCGAACGTTCCTCTGCTCGTGTGGAATGGCAAAGGCGGCCTTGATCTTCTCTGATTTGCAAGCTTCCTCAAATGGGGGACAATGACAGGGGTTGAAATAAGATAACAAAGTATGAAGAAAGCACATCCGAAGAGCAGAATGAATGAATAAATGAGTAAATGAGAGATGCACCGACCAGTGTTCCCTACAGTAAACCGGATGGGATTGACCTCGGCTTTGTCCGGGCCATACATAAAGTTGCCCGTCACCGTAACAAAATCATTGATGTAGGGGTCAAAGTCGGGGAGAGTATGCACCAAATGGTCATACTTATCCCTCACTGAGAAGAAGCTCCTCCCCGAGCCAGCGTTATAGGAGAGATTGTAGATTTCGAATAGCTCAGACATGCCAAAGATCAGGTTAAATCTATTGCGGAGCTCGACGATATCCATGATGATCCGGAACATATTGCTGGAGAGATGAGAAGTAGTCAGGTCCAAGGTGGCTAAGACCAGTCGGAAAAATGGGTCCAGCGGAAATCGAACGCCCCCCTCGGTGATGGCATAGAGGGGAAGTTTAATCCCGCCCTCTTCAAAAACCATGTTATCCGGGTCGATGATGAGTTCGACCCGGACATCACTCGGGATCTGATACCTCTCGCAGAAAACGGCGTACGATTCGGGGGTACCATCAAAATAGTGGAGATAGGGGTTGACAACATCGGGGTTAGCCTCAGTGTTTGCCTCATCCTCATCCTTACCCTCGGCCTCGGCATTCGTGACGTTCGGAACGTCTCCCTCATCCCCGAGCACTTCATCTGCTTGGGAATTGCTCGGTCCATCTCCTCTAGCTCTGGCAGACATGTTCGCTGAACCGTTGGAAGAATTAGAGGGACTGTCAGCTTCAAATGAAAGTTCTACATCAGACGTGCGGTGGTGTTTATTCCTCAAATTTTCTATCAGACGGTAATCCGCCTTCCCGAGGAAGCGAATCGGGGCTCCCGAGCTATCACTGGAGGAGACGTTGATGGCCATTTTTTTGAAAAACCTAACCATGTGCACGGGTGGAAATAGTTAGCTACAAAGATGAAAGACGACTATGGCATCCAAGCAGGCCTTGAATAGTGACTCTCGGGAAGAACAAGTTGAATGATGGGACATTTTTCACTATTCACATCAACGAAAAACGAACAGAAAATGCAATCTACGTGCAGAAAATGCATGAGCAAGTGACGAAATCAAAGGAAAAGTAATAGAAAGCACAAAATACCTGAAAATTAGAAGAAGAAAGAAGCCTTGGAAGGTGTTTGAAGGTGTTGAAGATGGTGGCGAAGAACTTCAAGCGACTCGAGCAGCAACAATGGCGGTGGAGTGAATGTGAAATTTTTTCACTGGCCCCTCGCCCTTTTATAGGGGCCCTATCGAAGCATCGCGGCCGAAGGTGAAACGATGTAACCGTTGGAAAACGTTAACACGTGTCTTATTTCGATAGGCACGTACCACAGTAATTAATGCCCGCAGTAATTGCGTCTATTCATGAACAGTCGGCAAACCTTGATTCGCCACGTGGCGAACGGCGCAGACAAAAGAACTTCACAAGAAATACCTTCGGGAAAGGTTCCATTATCATTTGGACACGACGTTCGGTCCAGCGATTCGGTAATCGCTCGGGTCAACTCTCCCCATTACCAAATGAATTTACGGCCCAATTGGGTCACCCCAGGCCAGACTCCTGAAAGGCTTTCATGCCCGAAGAGTTCCCCGAGGGACCGGGTTGGAAGCCCTGCTGATTCAGGTACGGGCGGAACACGAACGACCCGAAGTGTTACGACTTGGGTCAATTCATTCAGTCCAGATCCAGCAAGAGTCACGAGAAACTCCGTTGTAACAGAATGGACACACATCACGATTTGATTGGATGCATGTGATAGCGTAATGATGCTCGGTTACGCACACGGTGACGTCATTCGAGGCGGTTACTGCGCGTAGCAAGTACGTGCCTTGAGAATCAAGCCAAACCCTACCTATAAATACATAGCAAGGTCGAGCAAAAGAGGTACGTTCTCATTTTCACCCCTCTAAAACTACCCTAGATCTGAGTATCCTTCTTCTTCAAGTACTGACTTGATCGTCGGAGTACCATTCCGGACTCCACGGTCTGGTTGGTGCTAACGAGTTTGCTCAGTGTGCAGGATTAAAGCTCAACGGAGAAGTCCCTTCTACCCTCTTCCATTTATGCAGGAGAAACATAGAGAATTCGGTCCACCACATTATGGATTCTTGTGTGGAAATTGTGCACACCTAGAGTTAACATAGTGGTAGCTTTTGCTGGTTGTTTAAGTTATTAGATCATGAGCACCTCATTTATTTGCATAAGATATGCAAGTAAATTTATCCAAACTTTCACTTGTCTTCTAAACTAAAGGAGTTCAATGACTTTAATTCCCTACCCAAAAAAGAAAAATTACCCTCTCACTTTCTTGTGAGAAATGCTAGATTGGCTTCATCTTAGTCTTTGAAAGATATTGTAAATGTATATATCATTGGACAGGTTTAACTAGCTTAAGTTTTAAGCTATTTTAAGCTTAAATAAGATTTTCCCTTTTAGTAGTGGATATGATGCCCCAAGAACTTGTGTGGATGTATTGACATCTTTCGGTCACGAGAATAAGAAACATGAAGCTTGGGTGTTTGGCAGCACCGTTTGTTTAAAAAATAAAAAGAAACCAGATACTTACACTTTTACCCCTATATCAAAAACAATATCTATCATTTAACCCTTCAAAACTTATATACCTGTTGGAATCCTAATTTTAAGACTGCCTAACCTTCTAAATTATCCAAAATAGCCCTAGACTTTAAATCTTCTCTTGTAGGCGATGGTACTGACTCTCCTCTCTATCCTATTTTTTGTCACTGTTCCACTTCAATCCCTCTCCCTAAAATTGTCATTCTTTCCACTTGGAAGGTTGGCATGATATGATGGCTGATAGTGGGGGTGCTTGAAAGGCTCATTTTCAGCTTTCATTTTCAACTATTGGCTTTTTGGATTACGGTTATTATGTATTTTGAATATTGTAGAGTGTTTTGGTGAAATGTTAGAGTGTATTTTGCAACAAGAGTAGTGTTTGGAAGATATGGGCAGAATACATTCTATAAGTCTTTTTGTTAACTAAAATGGGAAAAGTGACTAATACTCCACTCTAGTTTACAAAAGGAATACATCTTTTAGCAATAAGATTACATCACCAAAAATAAGTATGAAAGTAAACAAAGCCTTCTGGAGGTCCAGGTTGAGGTCCTGGTTTCCATAGGCTCCTAATTGATAGCAAGGTATTCATTATGGTAGTGCAGTTTGCATCCATTCTCTTCGGTACTTGGCGTAAATGCCAGGGCTGACAATAGCACTATGAGCAAATAATCACTCAATAGCTAACTCCTATCCACTAACCCTTTACGTTACAAGTAATTCACAGTTCAATATAAGGAATTGCAAAATAAGGAACAAGTATCTTATTATGTTTTTCAATCTTCATGTTAATATTTTTCTAGAATCTCATCCATGAATAAAATTCTACCCAAGGGCGGACGCAGGATTTATTATTAGGGGGGTCAATAATATACAATATTTAGTCCCTTCGTTTCATTTTGATGGTTTTCTATGAAGTTACATGCAAATTTTCAGCACATTTGGGGCAAGTGAATTATTTGTGGGGCAAGGAACACAATGTAAAGACAACAATATATACTCCCGTGGGGCAAAATTACAAAAATAACCAAAAAAATATGCGTATCCCAGGAAGGATTTTCGGCTCAGGGGGGTCAGCTGCCCCCCCTTGCCCCTACATGGGGCCGCCTCTGAATTTCTACCCGCTTAATCGCTAGACTAAGCCATCCTCGTAATTTTACTTATTTAGGTCATCTACAACCAGCCCAAACGAAATTAAACCACCAGGAGCACCATAGTCCACAGAAACACAGCTACGATTCTATACATCGACTAACATAGTGTATCCATAACATGGTATATCGAGTACCATAGTGCAACGATAATTCATATATCGAGTACCACAGTGCGGATGCAACTATAATCTTGTACATTAAGGGTGTGATTGATAAACCCTCTAAGAGGGTGGGATTGGTAGTAAGGTGGTGGGCCTTTAAAAGAACATGTTTGGTTTAATTGTTGTGGGGTGTCAATGGGATTAGTCGACCCATGGGGAGGTGTTACTAACAATCCCATCCCATGAGATTAAAAGCTAGAAATACATCCTCCCTTCTTTCATCATTTACCCAACTGTCCTCTCACTATATAACCCCTCTTCATTTTCCCAAAATTTGGGAAGCTGTACAAATTGGGCTCATTTAATTTCCTTATTATGGTCCTTTTTATTACCGAAAAGATATTAGATAATGCACGAAAGGGAAAACACAATCAAATTTTTTTTGGTGGTCAAAAAATCTTGGAAATTGCCAAAAAAAATATAAAAAAATTCCCTGTATGACCCCTTAAGTTTTTTAATAACACCAAAAATAGTTTTAAAGAAACAGATTTTTAAAATACAATTTTTTGAAAAAAAACAGTTTAAAAAAAAGGAAAGGAAAACAATCCAATATTTTTAGCAATTTTTTTTAAAAAAAGGAAAAGGAAAAGGAAACAGTTTTTCCTATTGGAAAATGGAAATTGAGCATTTAATATTTTTAATTTATGCATAAGGGTAAAAATGGAAAAGGTGATTTCAATCCAATTGTAACAAACATGTTAGATAATAATCCTAACTTCTAATCCGGTGCAAAACAAACATGAAAATTACCAATCCCACCTTATTACCAATCCCACCTTATTACCAATCCCAATCCCAATCCTAATCCTAATCCCACCTCATTATCAATCCCCTCAAACCTATAATTGTTATCAAACACGCCCTAAATATTATAGCCCAACTATTATTCGATACTTCAAGTACTGTAAGGACTCGTACTTTCATATGATTTTTTCGGTAATAATGTTGGAAAATGTGAAGAAATGAAAATAGAGTAATGTGGGGTCAATGTGGAGTAAATATGTACACTGGGGAGTCTTAAAAGTGAATTAGAAACATTAGGGGTGTGAGTGTAATTAGTGGGGTACATATATTGAAATGTATGGCTGATTTTTGCTAACAAAACACACTCCCCTCTTCCCCTTAACACACCATCTCTCTCTCTCTCTCTCTCTCTCTCTCTCTCTCTCTCTCTCTCTCTCTCTCTCTCTCTCTCTCTCTCTCTCTCTCCTTCTCCAAATTTCCTCCATTTCTCTACCAAATCTACACCCCCACACCTCATCTCTTCAAGATTCACCTTCATATTCGTCATCTACGCGCGATTTGGAGTCCGGGTTTCTTTGGAATTGCTTGGTGAAGTCACACATTGTTTGGAGTTGCAAGAACAAGCTAAGGCTTCCTTTCCCTCATCTTTGGAGCTAAACCTTTGAGGTAGGGAACCTATATCTATTTCCTTTAAGTGTATATGGTTTGAAATATTGCATATTGCTTATCCTTCCTCTTGATTTCTTGCCTAGCTTTGACACTACCATGAGAATTGATTTTGAACTTGAGTGAGCTTGATTTTCCATACATTTGTTGGGTTGATCTTTGAACTAGTGTTTATGCATCCCTCTTTGGTGTTTAGTTGTAATTTGGAACCTCAAACTTGACTTGGATTGAAGCCCCCTTCATTTTGGAAAAAAGCTATCAAAATGCTACTCATAACCCAGTTGGATCGATCCAAAACCTTCTGATGGCACTTTGAACCATAGTGGATTGATCCACTTGTTGGTCTGGATCGATCCAAAACCCTCTGATTCACCTTTGGAACATGGTGGATCGATCCACCCTTACGCCATGTTTGTTAGGAGTATATAGAGGTGGGATATAGGGAGATGGAGGATATACATATCCGGCTGGAACATATACCTCGTTTGTTTACATTTCATCACCCGGATATATTTTGCCTTGGATATGTATATCCCTCAGCAGAGGGATTATTTGTAGACACACCCTGCCCCAGTCTAAATCATATCCTGCCTCCATTTTACCAAAAAACCCTCGCCATAGACCTCTGCTTCCCATGAAGAGAAAGAGAGAGAGGAGGAAGAAGAACATCGACTCCGTCTGGCCATTGAAGCTCATTTTGGATTCAACATCCTGACGGGGCAGTCGTCCAGCCACCAGCAACGAATCCGACAACTTTTTGTTGGGTCTGAGAGACATACGAAAGAGGAAGAAGAACAGAAATTGATTGGGTTGAAATCAATTGGATGTGGAAGAAGAAGACGACCTAAATCTCGAACCGACCTTTCTCTTGTTTTCTGTTTCTTGTACATGCATTGTGGATCTGGGTTAAGTTGTAAATTGAGAAAAAAAATTAAAGAACTTGGATCTGGGTTTAGTTGTAAATTGAGGAAAAAATTAAAGAATTTTGGATCTGGGTTTCTGTTTCTATTTCTCTTATTTCGACAATGGTGGTAATACACACAGAAGAGAGATGGTGGGAGGGGAAATTGCCTGTTATTGGGGTAAAACATAATTTACGGAAAAAATTGGAACAAAGAGAAGAAAATGACACTTATTAAATGAAAAAATATATATATATATTCTGATGGCATATGTAATTACATTTACTTGGAAGGGAAAAATAGAAATTTGACATCATTTTACATTATCTACCCTTTCATAGCCACGTTCTAAAAAAACTAAACAAACGAAGTAACTTTTTATCTCCCCTTCTAAAATAATCATCCTTGTAATTATATCCCTCCCTATATTCCCCTCTTATTATATCCCTTTTCCTCCCTCATATACATATCCCTCTAACAAACACGACGTTAGGGTTGGATCAATCCAAATCATTCTGATCACGTTTTTAGCATAGTGGATCAATCCACTCCTAGAGTTGGATCGATCCAACTTCCCTCAACTCACCAAAACTTGTTTTCCTTCGATTTCGGTCACTTGTTTGTGCTTGTACTTGGCATATTCATTCTCTACACCTCAAAACTTATTGGAAAACACCTCCCTAGCCTATCGTGGTACGATTTATGATTTGTCTTGATTTTTCACGTACTTGGACACGTGTTAACTTAGCCACAATCGATACACTACGAGATTTTGAATGAAATGAATTATATGAATGTTTTGGACACATGAGGATTAAATGGATTTTTGAAAATGGTGATCATAAATACTAGGGCCACCGTTTGGTGCGTCCCTAGCCATGAGTGCACGGAGCCCACAAAATCCGGCAGGGGTGCACGGAACCCACGAAATCAGGCAGAGGGATTTATTCCCTATTAAAACTAGTGGTTGTTTGTGAAGTATTTGAAAATGAGATGTTTTATGAAAAACGCGGTATTTCTGATGAAATTGAATACACGACATGATTTGTAATGGTTAAGAGGAAATCAATGGACACTTGGGTTATTTTCGAACATTTTGGTATTTTCCTTGGACACTTGGGTATCTTGAGGACGTTTAACATTGAGTCAACCAATCGTAGTCCCTATAGTCAATTTATTCATGTTTACTACATCTTCATGTGCATCTTTTATTCCCTATACCCTTAGCGTTAATAGAAAGGTTTTCTACTGGGCTAGTGAGCTCACCCTATCATTTTCAGGTACCCGGCAAGGCCCATGAATTGGATGCTTGGGGTGTGGATGCATGACATGAAGCTCATTTATATATGAAGTTATTTTATCCTCTCCATAGTTAGTATATTTTTTGGAGATGATCATGTAACTTCTATTTCTTCAATCTTTGACAAATTTGATATATGTAATAACTTTAAATATTTTTTATACTTAAGTACTTGGGTACGGGTACCCATTGGTGAGAGACACGTGGTCTTTGTATTTGGAAGTTGTATATTGACTCTAACTTTTCAATGGAGATATGCCTGACTTTGATTTGTCCTACATGGGTAATACTTTGTATTATGGATATTAAAATTGAGGGCGTGACAAGTACAATAGTGCAACTATTATACAATACTTTAGTACAATAATGCATGTGAACATTAACCACCAATCACCTCTATAGAATAATCATTTCAACAAAGATCCCACCGTTCATTTACACTTGGCACTTATTCCTCTTTCCATTTATCTATTGACGTCTATGAATTTAAATACATACATTGATCTTATGTCTCCATTGGACTTCACAACTATTACAACCACGAAAAATAATCGTGGTACCAAATAAATAAAAACAAGTATTACAACCATGAAAAATAATTTTGGTACCAAATAAATAACAATAACCACGAATAAAAAACATCGTGGGATCCAATCACACAAAATCAACTAAAATTTATGTAACCATAATAGCTGGATAAGAACGCTGCAAAACAAGGGTTAGCATAGTTCTACTTCTTATCCTCTATATTCTATGGACAACATGGCGTGTTTAATCCATACGTGTGATTACAGCGTGCTCTGATACAACTGTTGGGAAACAAATCCCAGAACCCAGTAATAACGCGTACAGATTAGACAACAACCAAAAAACATGAAACCTACATGCCGGAATTAAGGTTACCTCTCCTCCATAGACACGAGCGCACAGTGGACTTGTTTCCTTTTGTCTAGACACAATTTCAGCACGAACAAAGCTCGATTGTATCTTATGATCTTCTGTCATATTCCCTTATACCTCGAATCTTGTACTCGATTGTGGACTCCAACAAGATCTGTTTTCCTCTCTCTCACATCCCACTTTTCTGTTCTCTAAAAAAAACGTGTGAGACCTAGAGAACAAAATGGTATAATTATAGGGCTAGAGCTGGGACCTCAGGAGAAATAAATTTGAGCTCCTTGTGTAAATAAAAAAAACCCTAATCCTACAAGGATTCTATTTCTTATTTCACAGATTATAATTCATACCACGAAAGAATTATAATTGCACTCACATCCTTATCTTAATTATATTTCGAGCTCCACGTTAATTAATCTCACCACGTTTTTTTTTTTTTTTTTTGATGAACGTCAATTAGATTCCAAAAAGCCCAACGACACTTACAGAGGGAATATAACAGAACTAGACACGAATATCCGAAGCAATAAGAGAATCTAAAACATGCGGAATACAACTAGAATCAAAGTAAAAACTCCTATGCAAATTGGTATATGCCAGCCAATGCGCGACCTTGTTCTGTTCACGGCAACACCAGGAGAAGGACCATTGTTGAGAAGAAGCCCAACTCTTGATATCATCCATGATAGCACTGATTTCCCAAGGGCAAGGGGGTAAGGTTTCGTAAGGCAGTCAATAAGAACTTTGCAATCGTCTCAAAGATTACAGAATGGAGTTGTAAATCCAACGCCATGCCGCATGCAATTCTTAGCGCCCAAGCCTCTATAGCTAATGCGGAGGACACCTTAGCTTTCCCAACTCTCCAAAACTGAGCAATTCCACCCCAGTCTCTGACAACGACGCCAAAGGCAGCAACGCTGCGGGAGGAAGAGTAAGCTCCATCACTATTAACTTTGAAAACAGAATTGGGGGGAGGACACCACCTCTCAGAGCGAGGTAATTTTCGAGAAGGACCCTGAACATTGGACTTGACTCCCGAATAAATCACATTGAGATAATCCTTAGAGGCCAAGTTTGCTTTCAGAATAACAAATTCTGGATTGGGAAGGTGTCCTTGAAAGACAAACTCATTTCACGCTTTCCATATGGCCCAACAAATTTGGAAAATATCCCCAATAGTTTCCTCCGAAGATTCCTTGGATAGATTCCCACATAATAGCTCAAACATCCATTGTTCTGCAGAATCGATTCGTCCATCAAAAATCCAAAACAAACGACCACTACCAAACCACACGGCTCTGGTCCATGAACAGCAGAATAACATGTGTTCAACAGACTCTACTTCAGATTCACAAATAGGGCAGAGAGGGCTACTACCACATTTCTTACGGAACAGAATACCACGACAAGCAAGCCAATTCTTAACAACTCTCCACATAAAATGTCGTACCTTGGGCATAGTTGGGATGGACCAGAACTTGATCCACATAGCTTTAGGGCAGACAAAAGAGGTTGTGGGTATGGTGGTAGACTTCAACTTCGCTGCATCTTTCACAAACTCAAAGTATCCAGATTTTACAGAGTATTGGCCAGATTTGCTAAGGGGCCAAACAACTCTGTCTGGGCATTTTAAAGAGCTGATGGGAATCTGAGTGATGGCGAGCATCTCCTCTTCAGAAACATACCTCCTAAGCTTGGCTTCGTCCCACGAGTGCTTGGATTGATCCATAAACTCTGAAACTTTGGATTCTTCACATTCTGGAGGGGGATGCGAAATGATTTTAGAACCTGGAAATGTTGGTAACCAACGATCTTCCCAAAATTGGATGCTCTCCCCATTTCCCACGTTCCACCTCAATCCTTTGACAAGAAGCTCCTTACTCTCAACAAAGCTACTCCAGACCCAAGAGGGAGAAGCCCCTTTTTTTGCTTCCAGACAAGAGCAGTTTGGAAAATACAGGCTTTTTAAAACTTTTACCCAAAAGGATTCAGGATTAGTGATCATACGCCAAACTTGCTTGGAAAGGAGGGCATAATTGAAGGACTCAAAGTCCTTGAACCCCATACCACCAGCTCCTTTAGGAATAGTCAACTTTTTCCAGGCCCCCCAATGGATTTTATTACTTCTAGCACCATGTCCCCACCAGAAGTTGCTAATGATGGAGTTCAATTAGGCACACAATCCTGCTGGAATTTTAAAACACATGAAAGGGTACATAGGGATACCTTGGAGAACCGACTTAATTAGCACTTCTTTTCCAACGTGATTGAGTTGAGAGTCTTTCCAACCCTGAATCTTTCTCATAATTCTGTCCCTGATAAAAGCCATCGATTCTTTCTTAGATCTTCCCCAAAAGGTTGGTAGCCCCAAGTATTTGGCATTGAGGTCCATATCCGACATCCCCATCATATCTTTCACCTCTTGTTTTATCGAAGCTGGTGTGTTAGGCGAGAAAAACATACTAGACTTCTGGATATTGATCGATAATCCTGAGGCATCCCCAAAAGCAGAAGCAAGGTTTATGAAATTGGAGCAATACCTGGGATTAGCTTCAAGAAAAATCAAAGAATCATCAGCGAATAACAGATGTGAGACAACGGGGCACCTCTTCTTCATTTTGACCCCCGCCAACACCTTATGAACTACCGCCTTACGAATCATAATAGAGAACACATCCGAGATCAAAAGAAACAGATATGGAGACAAAGGGTCTCCTTGGCGGAGCCCTCGACCAGGAGTAACCTCGCATACCTGACCCCCGTTCACGGTGATCGAATATTTGACAGTACTGATGCATTCCTTAACCCACGCCACCCAAACTCTATCAAAACCCATCCTCTCTATCACAGAAATAAGAAAATCCCAGCAAACTTTATCGAAGGCTTTATTGAGATCCAATTTGACAGCCACGGAAGATTTAACCCCAGACTTCTTATGCTTTAGGAAATGGAATACCTCATGGGCGACAATGATATTGTCATGAATTTGACGCCCTGGGATGAACGTCGATTGCTGCTCCGAGATAATACCATGGAGAAGAGGTTGAAGTCTGTTCGCAAGGATCTTGGAGATAATCTTGTAATTGAAACGACAAAGGCTAATGGGGCGAAAATGGGACATACTCTCAGGGCTTCTGATCTTGGGGATAAGAGTGACATTGGTGTGGTTCATCTCCTTGAGTAAGTGTCCCTTTTCAAAGAAGTTCTGCACGGCTTTGATGACATCCTCCCCTACCACGTCCCAATAAGATTGATAAAATAGGCCGGGAAATCCATCCGATCCGGGAGCTTTCAATGGACCCATTTGAGAGATTGCCAAATTGATCTCCTCGCGTGAAATAGGCTTTACAAGATAGGCATTCATTTCATTAGTAATAATTGGGTCAATCATAGAGAGGATATCGCTGTAATCTCTATTAGAAGGAGGTGCATATAGACACTGAAAATGACTTTTGATAACTGCTGCAATAACCTGCTCGTCAGATTGCCAAACACCATTGCCATCTTTAAGTCTGACTATTTGATTCCTTTGCCGCCGTTGGATGGTAGTTAAGTGAAAAAACTTTGAGTTCCTATCACCCAATTGGAGCCAGTTAATCCGAGATCTCTGATGCCAGAACATAGATTCCTTTTGCCACAGGTCTTCAAGGCTACGTATAAGAATTTTCTCATTAGAGCGTAAATCTGGGTCAAAATCTGAATCAAGCCCCTTTTGAACTTCTGCCAACTTATCCATAGCCATGGAGATTTGCAGACGAAGGTCCCCAAATTTAGACCGATGCCACACCTTCAACTTCTCCTTGCAACCCTTCAGCTTCTTGCATAATCGGAACATCCAAGACCCCTGAAATTGATTACCCCATATCTTTGTAACAATATCGCGACAATCAGGCTCGGTGGTCCACATTGATTCAAATCTAAAAGGTTTCCCTACCTTTTGCAAAGGGAAAGAAGTATTCAAGATAAGGGGATTATGATCAGAACCCACAGCGCTCTCCACAAAAACCATCGCCTGATCAAAATGTTCCCTCCACTTAGAATTAGCAAAAGCCATGTCTAACCTTTCCATCACAAGCTCCTCTTCCGACCTATTGTTTCTCCAAGTAAATTGGGGACCTTTGAACTCAAGGTCCACAAGCTCGCAAGTATTTAGCATATCATGAAAAGAAGCCAGTCTTCTTGAACAAAGAATATTACCTCCTCTCTTATCCTCCACACTCAATACTTGATTAAAGTCACCCATACACAACCACGGCAGTTTCTCATACTTTGCAATCTCCTTAATATCATCCCACACTTGCTCTCTCCCGGCATTAGAAGGACACCCATACACGAAAGAGACAGCCCAGTTTGACAAGTCAGCCTTGTTAGTAACAACTGCATGAATTAAATTCTTCCCCGAAATTTCCACATCAATCGAAAGATCATCAGTCCACCATAGAGCCAGCCCTCCAGAAAAACCCACAGGATCTACATAACTACCAGCGTCAAACTTAAATTTACGGCGAATGGTCTCCAAGATTACAGATACTCGTTGATTAAATGTCGATTAGTGACACATTTGACCTAAGCAAAAGTCCCAAAAGCCTAGTCTAGAAAAGCCGAACAATGAAGTATAAAGGTGGGCCGTGACTGCTCCTTAATGTTTTTCTCCCTTGCAGTTCATTTTGAAGAATTCCTTTCTTCCAACTTCCAACTTATCCTTTTAGCAATATGATACTATTTCGTATTAATATTCAAATTAGTTCTTGGTCTTATAAACCATATCTAAACCATGTAGGAATTTTTCAAACTCATACCAATTGCTTCATAGTTCATAGCTCATAGATCAAGCCTAATTTTGGTCATGCCAGATGCAAAATATATGATTGCGACCAACAACCTTCAACTCTCTGACTAGTATGCAAATATAAAATTAATCTTATTCATGAGGAATATTGTAATATCAATTTAAAATTATACAGTTCCCATCTGTTTCATCTTCCTCTTTTTTCCCCTACTGTTGTCATATCATATATAGTTTATTTAACTTTTGTTATGATCCCAGAGGAATAAAAAAACAAATATTTTCATGAAAATAAAATAAATTATTTGAAAGAAACGCATCTCCAAAAAAGAGTTGGCCTTTGGTATTGAGGGGAAAAATTGGCATTTGGTAACCCAAAAGTGAAAGTCAACTTCAGGCACCACCTTGTGTGAAACATGAGAGGCGGCCGGGGGTATACTTGTAATACAGTAGTAGTAGCTGTAGCTGTAGGTCTATACTAGAAGCAGCAAGAGGAAAGAGTATAAGGTTGTCGCCACCCAACCTTTGACTTTCCCTCTACTCTTTTGTCCCATGCTTGAATAATCTTGAGTCTCAGTCCGATTACCCAAATCTCTCTCTCTCTCTCTCTCTCTCTCTCTCTCTCTCTCTCTCTCTCTCTCTCTCTCTCTTAAATGCATTATTACTGGAAACTTCACCGGTTATCAACCAACCACGCTCTTTCCTAGGTCACATTTTCAATCTTAGATTTCAATTTAAAAATGTCAAATTATTTGAAAGATCGTATGTGACTAAGTTACATGTTGTAGAATTTCAATCTCTAAATAAAAATATTCAACTCAACCCAATATGCCAATTTCTTTTTACTAAAGTATAATTTATCTTTAATCTTATTTCATGGTTTATTTTGTTAAGTTTTTTAGCGTAAAATACACCTTAACAAAGAAGAGATTTGACATTTATTTGTTCACATGTCAAATTTAAATTAGGATATATCTCTAATACTAGCAGCAACTAAAATAATTGACATTGAAATTGATAAAAAAAAATGTCAATGCGTTCACTCGACATGCCTTTATTAGTGATTGACTTTCGCTCCCGCCATCAACATATATATATTATTATAGTTTAAATTATCTAGTAGAATTCACATGCACAAAATTATGTGATTTTGGTCTCTCTCGCATCCTCTTAGAGCATCTCCACTCCTACACCAAATATTTCACCAAATTTGAATTTGAGTAAAAATCACCAAAAATCTCACTCCACTCCTTCACCAAATCCTTCACCAAATTTGGTTTTACTCAAATTCTTCACCAAATTTGCTCAACACCAAATTCAACATCAAATTTTGAAAGCTATTTTCTCCCCCCTTAAATTTACAACAATGCCATTAATGAGACTTTTACTTAAATTTATGCCTAGATTTTCTTTTTCCTATTGGAGTGCTTCATACCAAATTAAGTTTTTACTCAAATTTAGATAAAAATTTGAGTAAGGGATGAAGATGCTCTTACTCGACCCGTTATCCCCTTCCCCTTTTGCTCAAACGGTAGACACGGAGAGAGGGCGAGCAGTCACATAAATATTTCATCCCCCAACGGCCTACCCCCCCCCCCCCCCCCCCCCCCCCCCTCTCTCTCTCTCTCTCTCTCTCTCTCTCTCTCTCTGGCCAACAACTGGAAGAGAAGAAAAATAAGCAATCTCATTTGGACCAACAAAGCTCACTTTTTGGAGTCAAAGCTCTCTCTCTCTCTCTCTACTACATCTTCCCTCTCTGTCCACAGGTCTGTCTTTCCTTTACCTTCCGATTTCTCTCATCTTTGCTTCATTCACTTTCTGCTTTCAACAAACCCGATCTCATCTGTTTTCTCACAAGCAATCAGTTTCTGTTGTTATATTTTCCTCGTCTGTCCAGTGATTCTCAAACCAAAAAATGGTTTAAAACCCAGATCCTAATTCATCAAATACCAAAAGGGTTTTGCTGGAAACCTCACTTTTCCAACCCCCTTCTCTCTGTCTCTCTCTCTCTCTCTCTCTCTCTCTCTCTCTCTCTCTCTCTCTCTCTCTCTCTCGGGCATGTTGTTAGGCTGAAATGGGTGTTTTGGAGTTCTGGGTTCTCTTGCTTTTTCTCGGATTCTCCTTCCAATCTAAGGTCTCAAATTCCCAAAACGAAACATGCAATCCAAACGATCTCAGAGCCCTTGAAAGTTTCTTGATTGGGTTGGAATCAGGAATCAATGGGTGGGTAGTCAATTCCACCAATTCCTCTTCCCTCAACTGCTGTAACTGGGTAGGAATCACATGCGATTCGGGTCGGGTTGTCCAATTGGATCTTTCAGGTCACAGACTAACGGGCGAAATCTCTGATTCTTTGGGTGATTTACATCAGCTCAAAACCCTTAATTTCTCCACAAATTTCCTCAGAGGCTCTACCCCACACTCACTCTTCCAGTTGCCCAATCTTGAATTTCTTGATTTGAGCAACAACGACTTATCCGGCGCAATCCCAATGCCCATAAACCTCCCATCACTCAAAATCTTGGATGTTGATGAAAATTCCTTGGTGGGTACGATTCCGTTGGGTATTTGCAACAACTTGACTCAAATCCAGTCCATTCATTTTGCTTTCAATTACCTCAATGGAAGTATTTCACCAGGACTTGGGAATTGCAGTTCATTAAACCAGCTCTGCCTCGGCTCTAATTTCTTGATCGGAGATGTACCAGAAAATCTTTTCCGGTTACCGGAACTGACCCGGTTGAGTATTCCGGATAACCGGCTTTCGGGGAAGCTCAGCAGTGGTATTGGTAACCTCTCTAAACTTGTTCATTTGGATGTATCATTGAATGGGTTTTCTGGAGAAATCCCAGATATATTTCATCGGCTTATAAATCTGGAGGAGTTTTCCGCTCAATCTAATTATTTTAGTGGTGGAATACCGCCTTCTTTGTCGAACTCTAGGACTATTAGTTCTCTTGTTCTGAGGAATAATTCTTTGAACGGTCATATTGATCTTAATTGTTCGGCAATGACTAGTTTGGTGTCTCTTGATTTGGCTACTAATCATTTCACCGGTGTTGTTCCTGATAATCTCCCCTTTTGCCCAAAATTGAAAACAATTAACCTTGCGAGGAACAATTTCGCTGGCCAAATCCCTGAAAGCTTCAGGAATTTCCAGGGACTTTCGTCCCTTTCCCTTTCCAATTCCAGCATTTATAACCTTTCATCCGCGCTTGGAATTCTACAGCATTGCCAAAACTTGACCACTTTGGTTCTCACCTTGAATTTCCATAACGAAATGTTGCCATCTGATAGTGTTCTGGGGTTTAAAAACTTGAAGGCTCTTGTTATTGCCAATTGCAGACTCACTGGTGTAATCCCCCAGTGGTTGATGGGTTTAACTAAATTGCAGTTGTTGGATTTGTCATGGAATCAATTGGGTGGACCGATTCCTCCTTGGTTAGGCGATTTTGACAGTCTTTTTTACTTAGACTTGTCAAACAATTCCTTAACCGGAGACATTCCGAAGAACCTGACTGGATTGCCAAGCCTCATCTTTAGAAATGTCTCATTGCAAGATCCGACTTTGGATTTTCCGTTTTTCGTGAAACGGAACGAAAGTGCTAAAGGGCTGCAATATAATCGAATTCGAAGCTTTCCACCCACACTTGACCTCAGCGATAACCATCTCACTGGACCAATCTGGCCTGAATTCGGAAACCTGAAAAAGTTGCATTGTTTGGATTTGAAATTCAACAGTTTATCCGGAAGCATTCCTAGTAACTTGTCAGGTATGACCAGCGTAGAGAGTTTGGATTTGTCCCACAATAATCTGTCAGGAAATATCCCTCTTTCGTTGGTGAACCTAAGCTTTCTGTCGCGGTTCAATGTTGCTTACAACCAATTGTTTGGTGAAATACCCACTGGAGGCCAATTTCCTACTTTCCCAAACTCGAGCTTTGAGGGAAACCTTGGTCTATGTGGTGAACATTCTTCTTCCCCTTGTGTGATTACCAATCGAGTTCCTCAAGTATCTCATACTAAGTCGACGAGAAGAAAAGGTGTTGTTATTGGAATGGCGGTTGGGATAGGGTTTGGGACGACATTTCTCCTTGCTGTTATGTTCTTGATTGTTTGGCGTGCAAGTAGTCGACAAGAGGTTGATCCGGAAAAAGAAGAGGTTGATGGTCACGGAAAGGAGTTGGAAGAACTTGGATCGAAATTAGTTGTTCTTTTCCGAAACAAAGACAACAACAACAAAGAGCTATGCCTCGATGACCTTTTGAAATCCACTAACGATTTTGATCAAGAAAACATAATTGGTTGTGGGGGATTTGGTTTGGTGTATAGAGCCACACTTCCCGAGGGTAGGAAAGTCGCAATCAAACGGCTTTGCGGTGAGTATGGTCAGATGGAGAGAGAATTTCAAGCCGAAGTGGAAGCTCTCTCTAGAGCTCAACATCCAAATCTAGTCCTTCTTCAAGGATATTGTACTTACAAGAATGACCGCCTTTTGATATACTCTTACATGGAGAATGGAAGCTTGGATTATTGGTTACATGAGAAACCCGACGGGCCTTCCTCACTGGATTGGGACACAAGGCTTCATATTGCTCAAGGGGCAGCAAGGGGGCTTTCTTACTTGCACCAATCATGCGAGCCCCATATCCTTCACCGCGATATAAAGTCAAGTAACATACTCCTAGATGAAAATTTTGAAGCTCATTTGGCTGATTTTGGACTCGCGAGGCTCATACTTCCATATGACACCCATGTCACCACCGATCTAGTTGGGACATTAGGGTACATCCCACCAGAGTATGGCCAAGCTTCTGTTGCGACTTATAAAGGGGATGTGTACAGCTTTGGGGTTGTCCTTTTGGAGCTTCTTACTGGAAAGAGGCCAATGGATATATGCAAGCCGAAAGGAATTAGGGATTTGATTTCGTGGGTGCTTCAGATGAGGAGGGAGAAAAGGGAAAGCGAAGTGTTTGATCCATTTATCTATGACAAACAGCATAGCAAGGAGCTGCTGAGGGTTCTTGAGATAGCTTGTCGTTGCTTATTTGAATGCCCTAAATTGCGGCCCTCAACTCAGCAGCTTGTTTCTTGGCTTGACAACGTTGATCTTGACATCTAGCTTTTCTTGCATATAAAGAGATTCCGATGTAAATACCTACTACCCACATTCATACTTGGAATGTTGGAGTGGAGGAGGGATCTAACAAGAGCAACAAAACAGTTATATCTTGTAAGTATTTGGTTGTAATATTAGTTCCTTTTCTTCTGATTCAGTAGAATTTTGGTTCTCGAATATGCTTTAAATAAATTTTTGGAAATTTTGCCATTTCATGATTGTCCAGAGTAATAGAGAAGAGAAGGGTTAACTTAATATTTCTGCAATTTTATGTATGCTATCTTGCTGGTCAGAATGGTTACAGAGCCCATTACGGAGCCCATTGATAGGTTATTTTTATGCTTGTTAACAATGTCAATGCTGAAATTTGAGTAAATTTTGGTTTAAGTTCTTAGCAATTTTAATACTGATTCTTACAGTTTATTAATTTGGTGCATTCTGATATCCTATCTCATTCATTTATTGGTGTTCTGCTCCCAGATATCAACCTATGTAGTTGAAATCTTCAGGAAAAGTTGGGGGTAGTTAAATCGGTTGGCTTGTTTTACTCTACTAGGTGTATGGCTTGCTTCTTCATTCCGTGTGACTTAAATAGAAGTGTAAGATTGTCTTAGTGATGCCTATGAGATTTTTTATGTTATTTCTGGAATTGAAATGTTAGGGTTTTTTATTTCTGGAGGGAAGAGAAAGTAAATCACTCATTCATTTTCTTATCTGCAGATATTTGTAACCCAACATACAACATGCATAAATTCTAGCTTATTTCACTTTATTTTCTTTGTCCCTCTTCTTTCCATTTTATTACTTCAGAAAATCAAAGAAAACATTTTTCATTGAACAGATTAGACAGTAGACACTGTATTGTATTACAGTTCCTCTTGGATAGCAGTTTCTTAATGCATGAATGCATTAGTCAGACGAATAAAACATGGGCATATGGTATTCCCTCGACTCCTTTTTAAGTGCCCAACTTTGTAAATCTAACTTATTAAGGAGACATATCATTACAATTTACGCATCAACTTTACCTCCACTTTACCTATTAACTTTGTTTGCCTATGAACTTTTTAAAAAGGCAAAATGAGAATTATTCAACTTTAATACATTAACTTTTCAGAATGGACATTTATTAAGGAACAACAAAAGTGGAATACTTGACTCATATTTGGGGACGGAGGGAGTATAGCTTGATGCGTATTTGGGAATGACATTCTTGGACCATATAAGGTAATAAAATAGTGGAAGACATTCCTTGATGCATGTTTGGAAGGACTTTTGTAAGGTTTTCAAGTTGGGTTACTCTTTTACTTTATCACCTATTGATCCCTTTAGCTTTTGCTTTATGACTTTGTCCTCTGTTTTTGTTGTTTTTTGTTGTGTTCTCTTCTCATGAATGTGCCAAATGCCAGTGGTCATAGGTGAAGATTCCTCAGTAAGTTAAAGAATTTTGTGTATCATTTCACTCAACTACTATTTTTTGTCATTTTTCAAACATGTATTTATTGACTATGGCTCACTATGTCTACATCCATTTGCATTTACCAGTCAGTCTCTCTTAATGTCCTTAGACTAATTTAGTTCAACAATGCCGGCGCCAGAGCCAAAGGTGTAGCCATTTCTGAACTTAAAGTTTTGTTTAGTTCTTGGTTTTAGAGGGTTCTTGCAAAATGAAAGGCAATTTGACATGAAATGAGGAATATTTTTTTCTTTTCTTTTGGTAAGGAATGTGGACCTCCCCCAAGGCAGGATTATTTGGACTTGTTTGTTTAACGAAGGATGTATATTTCATTGGAGTAATAGTGATGAGATTAATATTACGCTACCAAACATCATGGTTTTTTTTTTTTTTTTTACGGTACCACACATCATGTTGAGATTACATTTTCTTTTTCTTTTTTTTTTGTCTTTTTGGTACTTCGAAAATGTCTGAGATTAAATATTCGATGTATGTTTAATTCGTACCTTAAGAATTCAGCTAAATACCAGATAATGGACTTCGAGGCTTGTATCTGCCAAGAAAAAGGCATTTATACATAAAAGGTCAATGACATGCATGCGAGTTTGGAAGTTGTCCCGAAATTTAGGGATGACCAAAGTATTTGACAATTGATGCGGATAGATCACCAAGGGTGGTGCCTTGTGGTTTACTATGGTTTATTACTCCCTCGATGGTCAAGAGATTCAAAGTTCAAGTCGTGCGACCGATGTCCTTCAAAAATCTATCTTCTTGCAAAGTGCTGTTGAATTCCGCTAACCGTTGGTAGGGTAGAAGAGGCTATGACTATTCGGTTCCTTCCGAGCCTTGTCGAGGGCCTTATTTCTATGGTCACTCCTATGAGAGGAATTGTGTTTGGTCGCGAGGTCACTCCTATGAGAGGAATTATGTGTTTGGTCGTGAGAGCGATTCTGTTCACCCTTGTCTTCCAAGGGGTTACTTTATCCACATTTGGTGAGATGTATTATCGTTTATTATATTAATTGTTAAGTTAGGTGACCGTGCAAAAATTCAGCTCGATCAGTTATTGGTAACAACTTGAAATAAAACACATTTTTGCTCTATCCACTCCAAATCCAATAATTTCTTTTGATCAAGTGCTAGCGATATTCAATTAAGTTGAATTTTTGTCTGGTCTCGTAACAATTCGTACATAATAAGCATTTTTTACTACTGAGACAGGACACGTAACATACCTCACCAAATGTTGGTAAAGTTACCCTTGCCCAAGGTGAGGCAATCAAAATTGCTCTGACGACCAAGCATTGTAGTCCACTCATAGGCGTGATCATAGAAATTTCAGACCTGCTAGAGGAAAATTTTGTCGCTTATTGCAAAATATTTGCTATGTCAATAGGTTTGACTTTGGAATCGTGGATGAGTAACAAACCCTTATGTCCCTTTCGGATCCCATGCATAACATTGATTTGTTTAATTTGACCACAATGTCCAATTTTTGATTTGTTTAATTTGACCAAAATATCCAATGTTTGTGGGAACTGACGGGTCAATTCCGGCTATTGTCTGCGGTTACTAGTATATTCAAATTCGATCCTTTTTTTCCACTCAATGTTATTGATTTTGAATATCTGAATCCCATTTGTGTGAAACCAGGATTGGCATTTTACAAAGCTTAGTTTTATCCGTGTCCGCACTCCCAAAGGCAATTACATGGTCAAACTAAAGGATGAGGGCATAAAGTGAAATGGCTAATTCTATTGGCCACCCCAAATTTTCCAAATACAACCCATTAAAAACTAACACATTTAAGACAAACATATCCTCATGTGTAATGACTATTTCATTCCTGAAATTTTCTTCCCCATTCTCCCTACACTACACAACCTTCATCTTCTTTCCTTCTCCTACACTACAAACCCTAGTGACTGTTCTAGCCCACCACTACCAACGCCAGTAAACTCCCTAACCACCACCACCAGCAAGCAAGGATGCCCCGTGGCATCCCCCTATTGATTCCTCGAGCAGCCGCCAGGCTTGTTCCATCACCACCACCTCCGCAAGTGAGCTCCATCACCCCTTGCTGTCACTCCCTTTCTCCTCTCCACCACCCCTCCCCATCACCCCACTGTTCACCGTCGGCAACACCACCCAAAAGATTCAATTAGTCTGTCACAACACTGTCTGATTTTAAAACATGAAAGTTGCACATATTTTCAGATTCTAAAATATGAAAAGTGTACATATTTTTTGTTTTTTTTTGTACATGCATGATTCAAAAAGTTCTCGGATATTAAAATATGAAAATATGTACAACCTTCGTATTTTAAAATCTGACAAATATGTTCAACTTTTATATTTTGAAATCCGAAAATATGTGCAACTTTCATATTTAAAATCTGATAGCGTCGAGACAGACTATTTGAATCTTACAGGTATGGTGTTGCTTACTGTGAACGATGGGGTGATGGGAAGGGATGGTGGAGAGGAGAGGGGGAGTAACGGGAGGGGGTGATGGAGCTTGCTGGAGGTGGTGTTGATGGACTTCTCTAACAGCTATGGTAGTTGACCTGAGCAGTCACAAGAGGGGGCTTTGGAGGGAGGTGGGGCATGGGGTGGGAGGTGTTGTGGAAGAAATTGGGTTTTGCTTAGGAAGGCTATGTTTGGAAATTTTTTAATTTTTATTGTGTTGTATGTAACAAAAAATAGGTTGGGTTGTATTTAAAAATGGATTTTATGTAGAAACTGGTGGGTTGCAAATAGAATAGGCCAAGTGAAATTCTGGTAGTAGACGTTGCGCAGGGTAGTCTAATTGCCCATAGTACTATTAATAGTCCAAATGTATAGAGTCAAGTATATCCTACATAACTGATCAAAAAAAAAGTATATCCTACATACTGACAATCTATTTGTACCGAAAATATAATTCCTCCGTCCAATATTTGTTGTCTACTTTTACCATTTATTACCCCTCAAATTGGTTTATTTTTTTCAATGGCTAATGTTATATATATTCAATATAGATCTCATTTGATAGTTTTCGATGAGTACTATTAAATAAAATTTTCAAAATTGTTGGAAAAACATTGTAGATTGAAAAATATAAGCAATTGAAAAATAGCACGCATACCTATAAATGGATAAGAAATTCAGAACGGAGGGAGTATATGTCTATGATGGTAGTGACAATTAGACAATTAGATTTTAAATGATGTCGAATGATAGCTGTAAGCAATTTGTATCGAAGGATGTTGAAGATAATCAACACAATAAATTATGAACAATGATTTCAATTTTTTAAGTTCAACATGATTGTATGCATAATGTATGCAATAAAATTTATTCATGATTTTTTTTGAATTAACAGTTTTATATATGAGAAATTTAATTAGTCATTCTGTTGGAAGAACTTGTTTATGACCCATATATACTAGGGGATTTGAATATTTTATTTACATCCCAACATTGCATAATTGGATCTTTATGCCCTTATAAAGTCCATTATTAGTATATACGTATAATAAAGTTTGTTCCAAAACTTACCTAAAGTATTTCCATAGAATTACCTAGCGTAAACACAATTTAATCGAGGAAGATATTATATATAGGATCAATTTCTAATACGGACCCTTATATGAGGACCTCATGCTTCCCGACCAAATTTCGACGATCCGAACCGTTAGATGTGTTTAAAATGTGTTTTTATGGTCCACCACGAGGATTCGTCTAAAAAAACACCCGGAAGGGCTTCATCCGATCAGTTTTTGTTATAGCGTTTTTAACAAAAATTGATCGGATGAAGCCCTTCCCGATATTTTTATTGGACAAATCCTCGCGGTGGACCTTAAAAACACATTTTAAACACATCTAACGGTTCGGATTGTCAAAATTCAGTTCGGAAAGTTGAAAAATTGCTTGGTCCTCACTTTATTTAAAATGAGGGATCCCTTATTGGAAGTTGATTATATATATATACCCAACAGATTCAATAAGGGATTTTTGGTTGGGCTCACATCCGCACCTTACATTTCCCGATCAAAGTTTCACGATCCGAACCATCCAATGTGTTTAAAACGTGTTTTTAAAGGTCCCCGCGAGAAGTCATAAAAAAATGACTGGGAAGGGCTTGATCCGATCAGTTTTCAATAAAAACTGTGAGTGTATATATATATATATAGGTTCCACTTCTAGTCCGGACCTCCGTGATCCGAGCATTGTTTTGACGATCCGATCCGTCCAATGTGTTCAGAAGGTGTTATCAAGGGTCCACGCGAAAAATCTTCGACAAAAAATACCGGGAAGGGCTTGATCCAAGCAGTTTTTCGCAAAAAAAAAACTGCTTGGATCAAGCCCTTCCCGGTATTTTTTTTGAAGATTTCCCGCGGGGACCCTTGAAAACACCTTCTGAACACATTGGACGGTTCGGATTTTCCAAAAATAATTTGCGAAACAAAAAAAAATCATTTTTTCTTATTCTCGAGAGGGTTTGGACTAGAAGATTTCCCTATATATATATATATATATATATGATCAACTTCTAATGAGGGATCCCTCATTTTAAATAAAATGAGGACCAAGCAATTTTTCCACTTTCCGAACTAAATTTTGACGATCCGAACCGTTAGATGTGTTTAAAATGTGTTTTTAAGGTCCACCGCGAAGATTCGTCCAAAAAAAATACCCGCAAGGGCTTCATCCGATTAGTTTTTGTTAAAAACGTTATATATAGTGTTTTAAACAAAAACTGATCGAATGAAGCCCTTGTGGGTATTTTTTTTGGACGAATCCTCGCGGTGGACCTTAAAAACACATTTTAAACACATTTAACGGTTCGGATCGTCGAAATTTGATCGGGAAGCATGAGGTCCTCGCTTTATTTAAAATGAGGGATCCCTCGTTAGAAGTTGATCTTATATATATATATATATATATATAGAGAGAGAGAGAGAGAGAGAGAGAGTCCGGATCTCATCCACACCCCTTCTGTTTGGAATATGTCCACATTTTCACTTTGTCAATCAAATTTTCATGATCCAAACCGTCCAATGTTTAAAATGTGTTTTTAAGGGTTCATGCGGGAAATCATCAAAAAAAAATTGATGGGAAGGCGATCATTTTTTCATAAATAAATCACGGGTTAAATATCTACTTGCCCCTTAAACTATCAAAAAAAAATTTACTTCCCCTTTCAACTACCAATTGAACTCTCATCCCCCTTCAACTATCATTTTTTTTTACTAAGGACAAATTATGTTTTCCATCCACTTGATGGACAAAAAAGTTAGTCTCAAGGCTATATTAGTCTTTTTATTAGTTCTGTACAGCTCACAATAAAAAGCCACAGTCAGAAGCCCAAAAAAATGCATCAATAGACATCCATAGGTTCAACCATAATAGTAAGAAGCAAAAAAAATGGCATAATTGTCTCGCCATAGCAGTACCACGAGAAAAAAAGAAGGCATCAGTAGGTCAATTGCAGTATAAAATAACTCAATTCCAACTCCTTCAATCCCGAAAAAGTGGATTTTTGAAATAAAAATGTGTTGCTCGATACTTATAGGTCGATTTTCTTCCTGTGGGAGCCCTCAAGATCCATGTCATCCTTAAAAACCGAGCTTTGGTGACCAATGGAGCTAAAAACCCTTCTCCTCAGGAAATGTCTTCTCCGAAAAACCTTAGCTTTGGTTTGATCGACAAAATGAAAACCCTTAATCAGCTTCATTGTTGTAGGTGTACGAAATGTCCATATTACCCTCTCTCTCTTTTCATCAATTCCAAAAAAAAAAGGGGTTAACGGTTTCCGCCACAATTTCGGATGGAAAATTTGATTTGTCCTTAGTAAAGAAGAAAATAATAGTTGAAGGGGGAAGAGAGTTCAATTGGTAGTTGAAGGAGGAACTAAAATTTTTTTTGATAGTTTAAGGGGCAAGTAGATATTTAAAATCGCATATGTATAGTTTTATGAAAAACTGATCGGATGAAGCCCTTCCCGATCATTGTTTTTATGATTTCGCACGTGAACACCTAAAAACACATTTGACAGTTCGGATCATAAAAATTTGATCAGAAAAAGTGAGGTGTGGATGGAAGGAAAAATCTGGGATCTCGAATTTATACACGAGGAATCAAGTAAAGGGATCCCTTACTTTGCTACAGCGTGGACCTTCCCTCTCCCAACTATATTTTGATGATCTGAACCATTCAATGTGTTTAAAACATGATTTTATGGGTCCTTGCAATGAATCAACCAAAAAAGTTAATACACAATGACTATTTTTCCAAGTAATTCTGTAATCCATCAAATACTCCAACTCTAGCCGCCACTATTCTGCTTCAAACCTGCCACAAACTACGCGGGAAGTATACAATACGAGGACAATAAAAGGACTTAATGGAATCAATGAATGATATTAACAACCTTAACCGAATCAAACGAATCACCAAATCAACTTTCACATCAAATAACCAAAGCCCATGTACCTAGCCCATCTCTGTAACATGCCAAGTACCACCAAGATCAAAAACGATTTTACAAATGCCCGCAAGCCATATAACCAATAATACCCTGATTCTCCGCAAGGCAATCAATCAATCATATCTCATTTTTATTTAATTACTCAGACCCGATGGGCACATGTACCAATCTGATCCATGATAATCATCAGCGCAACATAATATACCATCATTCACAATATAATGGCACAACTGGAGTCAATAATATTATCAGGATAGCAAAAGAGTACAAATACAAAATGATGAATAAAATTTACTCCGAAGACTTTGGATGTACTTATACTTCTAGTACCTGAAATGAAGATTGTGGCCTCTGTGAATATCACTATCAAGAATAGATCCTACAATTTGTATGCCGATCAAACTGAATATCACCGTAGATATATGTGTGTGTGTGTGTGTGACCTCAAAATCTAAGTTTCAACAAAAACCTCTCATTAAAATACCAATTGGCAAAGCCCTCGCCCTATTGGCGTACTGGCAGCTCACCTAGCATAAAGGAACAAGGTCCATAGTTATATAGAGCTAGGAAACCTCCCATCAGTTAATCAATTGTCTTTTAAAATTTTAAGGGAACCTCCCTATTGGCAAAGCCCTCGCCCTATTTGCTATCTCTCCAATTCAAGGGAACCTCCCATCAGTTAATCAATTGTCTTTTAAAATTTCTTCTTTAATACGCCACCTTCCATACCAACCCTGTCTCACCCGACTTGCCTGATTTGGTTAAATTGAAAAAATTGGTTAAATTACATTTGTTAGTTTTCGGTCGATTTTTTGTGGTTTCTTGGCTTGTCTCAACTGGAAGAATCTAAAAAGTATAAAATTGTTAGCCAAACTTAAAGTTTTGTGAATAAAGACAAAAAATAATCCAAAAAACTGGTTTTATTTTGGTTTATTTTCGGCTTTATTCAAAAAAACTATTACTTTTGACCATAATTTTATACTCTTTGGATTCGTTTCGACGAGATAAATCTAGAAACCACAAAATCTTGACGCAAAGCTAACAAATGCAAAAAAAATAATAAGGCCTGATTTGGCTAAATTGAAAAAACTGGTTTTTTGGTTTTTTCCGTTTTGTCCTTATCCAATTTATTTTTTCTTTGCATTTGTTAGTTTTGTATCAAGATTTTGTGGTTTCTGGATTTTTCTCTTCGAGACAAATCCAAAGAGTATAAAATTATGGTCAAAAGTAGTTTTTTGATAAAGCCGAAACAAACCAAAATAAACCAGTTTTTTGGATTATTTTTCTTTTTTATTCACAAAACTTTAAGTTTGGCTAACAATTTTAAACTTTTTAAATTCCTCTCGTCTATACAAGCCAAGAAACCACAAAAAATCGGCCGAAAACTAACAAATGCAATTTTTTTTTGAATAAGGACAAAACCAAAAAAACCAAAAAACCAGTTTTTTTCAAATTAGCGAAATCAGGTAACAGAACTTAAAATCATGGATGAGTTGGCTAAGTAAAATAATAAATATGCCGACAGTTAAAAAGATGATTTTAAATCTTTCTTTTTTTAATTTACATTAGTATAGCAATAACAAAAGAAAAAGACGGGGTGTTACAGGAAAGGGCTTGATCCAAGCAGTTTTTAATAAATCTGCATATATCGTAACAAAGTCAGGATCCAGTCTGCACCCCTAAAATGCGGACCTCGTCCACACCTTCACTTTCCCGATCAAATTTTCATGATCTGAACAATCCAATGTATTTAAAACGTGTTTTTAAGGGTTCATGTGAGAAATCATAAAAAAGAAGGGCTTGATCTGAGCAGTTCCCTCTCTATCTCTCTCTCTCTCTCTCTCTCTCTCTCTCTCTCTCTCTCTCTCTCTCTCTCTCTCTCTCTCTCTCTCTCTCTCTCTCTCTCTCTATTTCGCTGAAAACCCGTGTGTTTTTTTGTGCGAGCAAAGAAGAGATCGAACAAATTGCACCACCACTGACGTCGGCGCACCACCATCTAACTCCACCCACCAGCAGCTCTCTCTCTCTCTCTCTCTCTCTCTCTCTCTCTCTCTCTCTCTCTCTCTCTCTCTCTCTCTCTCTCTCTCTCTCTCTCTGGTTCGAAAAACTAGGGTTTCGATTTCGAAATTGGGGTTTAGGGTTTCGATTTCGAATTTCAGAATCGTAATACGCTGTTTCGAAACCAAATGTGTTTTTGCATTATAATATCAGATTCTGAAATCTTAGTGTATTCGAATAGGTTAATTAATTGTGGATCTGTGATGCTTGCTTAATGCTCAAGTGCTCTAATAGGTTATGATTGGTCTTATGGAACATTTTTGTAGGCTTGTTGCATTGAGTGCCAAGTGTTTGTTGTTTTGCCCAATTCAGTCCCAAGTTTTTGGCCAATTGACATGGGAATTTCGTAGTAGTAAATCTTTAAGTTTTTAAAATGGAATTTCAACGTTACTCTTTGATCAAATGGAAGTTGATATCACCATACCACATTATCTTGCTATCAAATGTTTTAAACACATTGGACGTTTCGAATTATGAAAAATATGATTTTAACCCTAAAAAACACTCATTTTTCTTCAATCTGGGATCCTTGACTAGAACATAGCCGTATATGTATGTGTGTGTATGTGTGTGTGTATATATATATATATAACCCTCGGCTTCTAATCCCGGATTGAAGCCTTTGGGGTGTTTTTTTTGTGTTGCGAATTGTTTTGGGAAAATCCGATCCGTCCAATGTGTTCAAAAGATGTTTTCCAAGGTCCAAGCGGGAAATCTTCAAAAAAAAATACCGGGAAGGGCTTGATCCAAGCAGTTTTTCGCAAAAACTGTATATATCCGTCCAATGTGTTCAAAAGGTGTTTTCCAAGGTCCACGCGGGAAATCTTCAAAAAAAAATACCGGGAAGGGCTTGATCCAGGCAGTTTTTCGCAAAACTGTAAATATATACAGTTTTGCGAAAAACTGCTTGGATCAAGCCCTTCCCATATATATATATGGTTCCACTTCTAGTCCGGACTCCGGACTTCCGGACCTCCGTGATCCGAGCATTTTTTGACGATCCGAGCCGTCCAATTTGTTCAGAAGGTGTTTTCAAGGGTCCACGCGGAAAATCTTCAAAAAAAAATACCGGGAAGGGCTTGATTACAGTTTTTGCGAAAAACTGTTTGGATGAAGCCCTTCCCAGTATTTTTTTTTGAAGATTTCCCGTGTGGACCCTTGAAAACACCTTCTGAACACATTGGACGGTTCGGATTTTCAAAAAATAATTTGCAAAACAAAAAAAATCATTTTTTCTTATTCTCGGGAGGGTTTGGACTAGAAGATTTCCCTATATATATATATATATATATATATATATATATATAAGCCCCTTCTAATGAGGGATCCCCCACTTTGTTAAAGTGCGGGATTCATAGTTTCCAATTGAATTTTGATGATCTGAACCGTACAATATATTTAAAACGTGTTTTTAAGAGTCCCTTGCGAGGAATAAAAAAAATGACCAAGAAGGGCTTGATTCGAGCAGTTTTTTATTACATACGTATATATACAATTTTATCAAAATCTACTCAAATCAAACCTGTCACGATTTTTTTTTTTGTGATTCCTTGCGGTGACCCTTTAAAAGATGTTTTAAACACATTGAACGATTGGGATCATCAAAATTCAATCAAAACTATGAGTCCCGCACTTTAGCCAAAATGTGGGATCCCTCATAGGAAGGTGGGGTTGTACATATATAGGGCCCTTCTAATAAGGGATCCCCTACTTGCGGATTTCACCAAAAGTCACCTTTCCCGATTGAATTTTGATGATCCGCATCGTTCAATGTGTTTAAAACGTGTTTTTAAGGGTCCCAGCGAGAATCATTAAAAAAATGACCGGGAGGGGCTTTATCCATGTAGTTTTCAATAAAACTATATTTAATCGAAAAGTACATGGATGAAACCCTTCTCGATCTTTTTTTTTTCGCTCGTGGACCCTTAAAAACACGTTTTAAACACAATGAATGGTTTGGACATCAAGATTCAATCAGGAAAGGTGATTTTTGATAAAATCCGCATGTGTATATATAGGATCTTTTGAATCCGTTTGGAATTTTACCAAACAAAGTCAATATTTTCCTTTTAAATAGAATCAATCTTTTCCTTTTAAATAGGGATGTCACGCCATCTCTCTCTCTCTCTCTCTCTCTCTCTCTCTCTCTCTCTCTCTCTCTCTCTCTCTCTCTCTCATATTACTTCCCTTTTTTTCCATTAGCAACTTCAATCCATAAATCGACTCGCCTCCGTTGTCGTTTCCAGTGATGAAGTTGGCGACACCTTTCTCTCTGGTGCAGAGTGCTATAAAAGTTCTCTGCGGTGCGTGGAGTGGTGTCAATGTAGAGCTCCATCACGATACGGCCACATGGTGCGCCGCCGCCTAACTCAAAACCGATTGATCTCGACGACGACAGAAAAATCCAACGAGTAACCTTTAAATCTCAATTGATCATGCAATCCCATTTGATTACTGTAATACTTTGTTTTGTTTTGTAAGGTGGTGGTGGTTTCAAATCTTGTTAATGGCAGTGTTTTTCCCCCCCGATTCAAGGCTGGTCTTTTTTTAATACAGTAAAAATGGTAAATCAATAAACTATGTTCACATGCCCTTTAAAAGATGGTTATTTCATACAATGAATATGATTTATTGATTTACCGTTTTGGTGATTTGATATAGTAAAAGTGGTAAATCAATAAACCATGTTCACACGATGGATAAATGACATATGAACCTAATTTATTAATTTACCGTATTGAGTGATGTGATATAATAAAAGATGGTTTATTGGTTTACCATTTTGACACTTCGGTGATTTTAGGAATGGCAACGGGTAGGGTTTGGATCGGATGCTCCTTCCAAACCCGATCCTCAAACTCCACGCTCATCTCTACCCACGTACACATACCCAATTGGGGATGCTTAAAAGCCACCAAATCTAAATCCATTTGGATAACGGGTGGAATGGGTATTACCCAATACCCAATTACACTTCGAAAAAGAGGCAAATCACTAACTTTTTTATCAAATCTTAAGAGATGAAATAGTCATTAAGTATATACAGATCTAAATATATAAAGATATTTTGTCCAAAATTCCATGCATGTTAGTACTACTATAACATTAATGCATTAGCATAACAGCCAAACAAAGTACACAACAAAAGCATCATAAACCAATTTACAAAACAAAAATGTAAGTGAATGCAACAAAAATGCACAAGTAACTAAGTGGCTACTACAAAAAAAAAAAAAGGATTATTCATCCGTGTCTAAGGTAAGAAAAATGCAATTGTCCGAGAGATGTATATACAATGAGGAACGGGTATGATGTGGCGAGTACTGTGAAGACCCGTAATTTTAAATATTTTTCCGAAAATAAAGTTGGGGTATTGTGAGGAAATATTTTAAAAGTTAGATTGTAGATTGATTGGTAGTTGTTAACACCAAAGAAACCACAAGCGCCTAGTGTGGTTTGTGAGCTGGGTATGTCAGGACTGTCCGTTGCAGTCCAAATGTGATAGAGGCTTTCGAGACCTTTTCTGACTTCGTTCGTGCGATTGTGCGCAACCCTCAAAGGGTAGAGTTGCAGATGATTTGTGGTTTGCCTTACATGCGAGGACTTAATAATTTCCCAACCGTTGTGGAAAATTAGGAGCAACGAGATAAAGTAAAACCAACTTTTATTAATAGTAATTAACAAAAGTGGGGTACAAAGGAGTCAATAACAAGATCTAAACTCAAGCTAGACTTGTTGAACGACTGGAAAAGAAGGGACTCAATGGTGTTGTAGACTTCAACGGGGTTGAATGGCTACAACAGGTTGAGGACTTTGAGTGTAAGTCGAGAGACTCGAGTTTGATTTAACCGTGAGGTTGATGGCTGTGGAACCAGATAAAACTCAACGAGGTTGAGTGGATACTTTGCTAGAAAGCAAAAACATAATGTGGCCGGAGCCGAAATTTTGAATAAGTCGAGAGATTTGAGTTTTAACCGTGAGGTTGATGGCTGTGGAACCCTTTCTACTCCTTCAATTCTTGTATTTATAGGCTCCAAGTGAGAAATATGAACTTTGGCGCCAATTCCTCCTATGCCGAGATGACGCCAAGTGTCCTAAGCACTTTCCTGCCTTAATTTGATGCTGCCAATTTTCCCTCCATTTTGACGGTTATTGGCGGTTACCAAAGGTCATGGCCCTATTTCTGTGGTAAGAGGCCTAAAGACCCACTGTTAAGCCTCCTATTTTTTTAGGTTAGTGGGTTCATGGGGCCTAGGTGAAGTCATGGTTATGTGCCATGTGTCATAACCGCTTCCCTCTATTCTTGCTAATTTTTATTTTCTTTTTAATTCTCTGATAATTAACTTCCTCCTTTCTAGGAGGAGATAATGATAAACGGTTAGCATCTCATTTTCTCTATTTTCCTCACATGGGAACTTATCCATAATCGTTTTCATTTGAACCTGGCCTTCAAAATATATCCGCAAGGCCTTATGCTGTTTACAGATTTAATCCTTCTTACGGATCAAATGGGCCTCGTGGGCCATAATCATCACAAGCCTCTTCACTTCTCAGCTCTAGGGCCCTGAATTCAGCCTTCTAAGCCTAACCATTAATTTGTGCCAAATTTGGGTGTAAACAGTAGTATAAAGCGTATATGGGCCATTTAGAAGTACACAAGGTTATATAGGGGTATGTGGCATAATTGGTGAACAAATATCAAGGGAAAGGAGAGAGAAATCTCTCTCTCTCTCTCTCTCTCTCTCTCTCTCTCTCTCTCTCTCTCTCTCTCTCTCTCTCTCTCTCTCTCTCTCTCTCTCTCTCTCTCTCTCTCTCTCTCTCCCCCCCCCCTCCATGTTTGCTTAAAAAATTCACCACAAAACCTCAAATTCCTCCAAGATCTTTGCTCAAACTAGCCTCCTACACCCGTTGTGAAGCTTGGATTACGTTTATTTCATTCCGGGTAGGAGTATTTCGGTTGGATCTCTTTGAAGAGGCTAGGAATTTGTTCAATCTTGGCATTTAAGCTTTCATACCTTGAGGTAGGGAAAATTTCTACTCCTACCAAGTGTATTTGAATGATTGTGGTTGGTATTGCACCTACACTTGATCAATCTCTCTTCTTTGTTGAGAATCACATAAAAACCATTTCTTTCTAGTCAAATGGTTTGATTTGTGCCTTGGATCTTTGAAATTGTTAATACCCATTGGAGCTCCTTCATATTCCATACATGTCTTGTTCATTGGTAGCAGTAACACAAGTCTTGGATCTTGATTTGTTGAGTTTGGGTGAGTAAAACCAAGTTTGGAGTGTTATAGCTCGATTTAGGTCAATCTGATTGGTCTCCTATCGATAGGAGCCCTTCATTTCAAAAGTGACCAATCTGATGGCCCCCTATCGATTACCTCCTATCGATAAGAGCCTCTGCTATTTCAAAAGTGGCCAATCTGATCTAAGTCCTATCGATAGGACTTGACCTCATATCGATAGGAGCCCTTTTATTCATGAACAAATACTTGGACCATTATTTGCTTAGACGTGCTTTCTAGGCAGCTAGAATGATACGAGTCAGTACAAAATTGAGTGAAAATGTTCTAGTCTTCTCCTCGAATTGGCTTTCTTTTGAGAGTGGAATTAAGCACTTGTCCCCAAGAAAGTGGTATCAAAGCTAACATGATCCTGGTAGCATTCATAAGCAATCATGGCATCATGATAATGCAAGAATCACCAAATAGTATATGTAGGCCTCGTTTGATTCGGGTATTGGGCGCCTGGGATAGGATTAAATGTGTCCAATCCCACCCAATCCCTTGTTTGGTTCCCGCAAGAGTATATGGGATTAATAATCCTATGACATAATTTATCCTTGTACGGGGGTATTGTGTAATCCCATGGACAAAAACTCTCGCGTTCTTGTTGGCTATTTATTACAAAATTGCCATCAACATAAAACATGACCTAAAACTCTCGTCTTCCTCCTCTTTTCTTCATCCGCTGCTTTCCATCTCTCTCTCTCTCTCTCTCTCTCTCTCTCTCTCTCTACACCAGAGCTCCAGATCGTGGCTGAGATCGAACCAGGTACTCATCGTCTCCTTTCTCTTTCGTTCTCTCCCTTGTTTTCTCTCTTTCTCTTGTTTTCTTTCTCGTTTTGTACAAATTCACGAAAAAATAATGTGTTTCTTGTTTGTTTTTTTTCAGATCCGATCGTCTCCGAGATCGAACCAGGTACTTCATCCTCTCGTTTCTCTCTCGTTTTGTACAAATTCACGAAAAAGTTTGTGGTTCTCGTTTTTTTTTTTTCAGATCTGTTCATGATTGATGATTTTTTCTACTGGAATAAAAGAACACTATTCGTTTTTTTTGTTTAGGATTGATGATTCACGAAAATGTTGATTTTTTCTACTGGAATAAAAGAACACTATTTGTTCTTATGATTAGAGTTAGCTTTGTTTCTTGTCGTTGGAAAGATTTAGGTTGGAGGAGTTGTGTATTGTTTTGAATCAATTGCATTCGCCCCTAGGTAAGTGGAAACATGAGAATTAAATTGTTTCTTCCCTTCAGCAATTTCATAAACAAACGATTTGTGAATTCAGAATTGTGTCTCTCTCCTCCATGTGTACATGTATTTTTATTATTTTGTGTTTGACCTACTACATATGTGGTATTGTCATGTTCTTCTATGAATAGCTTTTGATTTTGGAGAAAAATTAGTACTATGAAAACCCCCATAAATCCTAGTGCAATCTGACTTTATATATGTGTTTTCTTACTCATGGCTTTCACATTGTGTTAATAGATGGAAAATATGACTGAAACTGAGTTGGATTGTATGGAGGAGGAGACCGAGGTGTTCACCGTAGTGACACATTTTTTCAAGCAAATGCAAATCACGTGTATTATGGTTGTACTTGTGGTACATGTTGCTATTGAGAGGTATTATTATCGACACCAATCTAGGTTTACTGAACCGAACCCGTTCCAAGAACAAATTGATCACATCAATCGGTTAGTGCGGCGTAGCGACACAATTTGTGTGGAGCAACTTCGAATGGATAGGATGTGCTTTATGCGTCTATGGTACCTAGTTCAAACTGTTGGGGGGTTGTCTCATTCAAGGTCAGTTTGTTTGGAGGAGAAAGTTGCTATGTTTTTACGTACCATAGGGCACTACCATAAGAATAGAGTTGTCAAGCACGAGTTTTTGCGGTCTGGTCAAACTGTTAGTAGGCATTTCAATGATGTCCTACATGTTATCCTACGTCTGCAAGGTCATCTACTCGTCAACCCTGAGCCTATACCTCAAGCATGCACAGATGAGAGGTGGAGAGTTTTTCAGGTAACATTTAGAATTGAAAACGAAAGTTGTATTCCTGTTTAGGAAGAGAAAGTTGTTAATTAATTTATTTATGTTGGCTTTAGAATTGTTTGGGCGCATTAGATGGCACACACATTGATATTCGAGTTGGTCCATCCATCAGACCAAGATATAGGAATCGAATAGGAGATTTATCTACAAATGTGTTGGGAGTTTGTAACACAGACATGAATATAATCTATGTCTTATCGGGTTGGGAAGGATCAGCAGCTGATTCTAAAATCTTACGGGATGCTATTACTAGGAGAAACGGGCTAAAAGTTTCCATTGGTGAGCGTTATTTAAAACTTATGTTCCTTTGTCAACATATTTCTTAAAAACATATTTGTAACTAAGTAAATCAATCATACATAGGTAACTACTACCTAGTTGACACCGGCTACACAAATGGGAAGGATTCTTAGCTCCATACAGAGGAAAGCGTTATCATTTGAAAAAATGGGATGGTCCAGCTCCTCAGGACCATGAGGAGTACTTTAATATGAAGCATGCACAGGCCCGTAATGTCATTGAGAGGACTTTTGATTTGCTAAAAATTCGATTCGCTATTCTTAGAAGTTACTCATTCTTCCCCATTAGAACACAATGTCGTATTGTTACTGCTTGTTGTCTAGTCCATAATCACATTAGAAAAGAGATGAGTGTTGACCCACATGAACATGAACTTGATAACCTTGAGGAGGAAGATCATGATGATGATGAGTACATTGATACAGTCGAGACAACTAATCAATGAACTGACTGGAGAGACGCCTTTGCACAACATATTTATCAAGAGTGGCAAGCAAGAAGGGCCCACGGTGGCAATTAGAGTTCCATGTTGTTATTTTTAATATTGTGTCATTGTTATTTCGTATTTGTTTGGACTACTTTAGTTCTGGCTTTGAACATGTATTTGTGCTATGGACACATATTTGTGGCTGTATTTGTAGGTCTTTATTTGTGGCTTTCGACACGTATCTGTGGTTAATACTTTATTTGTGGTTAACGCTTCATTTTGTACTTGAATATGGATATTGACTCTCTTAGGAATGGAGATTCTTAATGACAAGCCTATTAACCCTCGACGAAAAGGAAAGAAAACAAAGGAAAAAGATGTTGAAGTAAGTAGGAAATCATGGATACAGAAGGAGGAACAAGCACTTCTAAATGCATTGAAGGAAATGGTAACAAAAGGTGAAAAATGTTCAAAGGATTCCTTCAAGAGTGGTTACTTGAACAGGCTTGAGGGAATGTTACTTGCGGCTTTGCCTGGCACGGACATTCGTGCCAATCCTCACATTGCGTCGAAGATTAAAGTTTGGAAAAAGAACTATTACTCTGTGAAGGATATGCGTAACACTAGTGGGTTTGGATGGAATAACTCAGCAAAAATATTGAAGTTGAGAGTGATACAGTTTGGGAGGACTATTGTAAGGTAATATTTTTTGACACTTAAATGCATATTCAGTTTTCTATGTTAAGCATGTAAATAACAATTGATGTCACAATTTTTTTAGAGTGACAATAATGCGTAAGGGCTAAGGTTCAAGTCATTCCCTTACTATGACGATTGGAGCCTTATTTTTTAGAATGACAGAGCAACCTGAGACATGGCCAAGAGTGCAGCTGATGTGGTTGAGGCCTTGGGTGTTGAGGATGTTGATGGCGATGCAAGTCCCCTCCAGAGCCTCCAAAGAAAAAGGCTAAGGTTTCAGAGACCCTCGTGACTGGACTGTCTAATTTGGGTGACAAGCTTATTGGTTCGTTAGAGTTTTTTGCTGGTAAGTTCGACATGCTTGGAAGTAGGATGGGTTACCAACATGACCTCTCGGCCAAAAGAGGCGCAGTTAATGAAGCGCTGAAAAACCTTCCCATCACGGTTGAGCAAAGGATCACAGCTGGTATGGTGATCACCGAAGAAGCTCAAAGGGTTGATTATTTTTTTAGCCTTACTTCGAATGAGGAGAAAATGGTAATGGTGAAGAAATTGTGTAATTTCTAGGCTAGTTGGAACAAAAACTGCTTCTGGATGTGTTTGATGCTGAATATTGCTGCTGCTAGATGTTATACTAGGCTACGAATAGGATTTTTGCTGACGCCTTAATAGCTCTTTGCTACTGCTTTAGTGCCTATCATGTCTTTGAGGCCTTGGCCGTTGTTTCTGGATGTGTTTGTGCATGAGAGAAGATGATATGGTTAGTCTTGCTCCTTGTAAAAAGACAAGTTAATGAGGCTGAAAATTTAACTTCTTTTGTCTAAGTTAAAACCAATTATATCTGGTTGGAACATCTTCAGATTTCAGCTATTTTTGCTGCTAAAACACAACGAATCTGGCACTAGGTTGGAGCATTTTTCTTCTAGCAATCCACCCAGATTGGTACATATGCTGCAATTTCGGTTTGTACAACTAATGAAGGCTCACTCATCCATTGAGTTTCGGTCTGTACAACTACGCATTAATCCATTGAGTTTCGGTCTGTACAACTACGCATTAGTTCACTGCTGAAGCTCATCATGGTACATATGCTGCAATTGGCTCTGTTAAATGTCTTAGTCTGTGATCCTTGTTTTTTGCTGGAAAATTCTGAGATGAATCAAATGCGTGGCTTGTTTAGATGCAAATTTGAGCCTTATTAGTTGTGAATGACGTTGGTTTTGGTAGAATGGGTTTTGAGACTTGTTCAAATGCTAACAAAAAAAACACGACGCCTATCATCGCCAATGAGCACAATGCGACGTGCGTAGCACGTCGGGATAATAGTAGTTTTTTTATATAAAAAAAAGTGTGAACGAGACTTTCTTCTTTGAAATGTTGCTTTTGCTTTTCAATTGGGAACCATTTAACTTGTTTATGGTAAATAGAAAACTGTAAAATTCATTATGAAAAATGGGAATCATTATGAAAAATTCATGTTAAATTTTTTCAAGAATCATTATTGTATTTGATTTTGAAAAAAAAATTGGTTGAAATGGGTTTGAGAATTGGAGGGAGAGAGAGAGAGAGAGAAATAGATGGTCCTGATATTAATCCTGAAATTTGGTTTAGGAAACCAAACAAGGGATTAGCCAAAACATGGGATATCCTGATGTTAATCCTGCACGAATCAAACAGGGGATTGTGTGAGATTCAGGACTAAATTAATCCTGGACTACTAATCTCAAGACTATCAATCCTACCTGTTTTAGTCCGCGAATCAAACGAAGTCGTAGTGTCCGAAGCTGATGTTTTCCAATTACAAGAGAATGAAGATCCTCTATCTTTTGATTTCGAAGTGTGAGCTATTTGATGTAGTTAGCGAAGAACCAAACGGTAGCTTGGCCAGAAGAACCTGAGAGCAGAAAGAACAAAAGCACTCGGAGTTCTTAAGGCTCTGTTCAATTGCCAGAAATGTTATGTAAGAAAGTTAGTTCTGAAAAAAGTGAATTAAAGTGAAGTAAAATAAAAGAAAGTTTATTTTCCTATGTATGTTCATTTGACAAAGGAATTCCGTAGAAAAACTAAAATTTAGTTATTCATTTGCCAGGAAAGAGAAACTTATAGGAAACTTCTTTTATCTCAATTCAATGGCTATTTCGAACAAAAGTAATTTCGGAAGCTAAATATATGACCACCATATTTTCAAGAAATTAATATATACGAATTGCTACCTCTGAATCATCATGCAACTCAAAATCAGCCGTGAAAAAACAAAAATATTTGTATCTGTTAATTTCGTGTCAAATTTGTGGCTTGACAAGAGGAATCGAAAAAATATAAAATTATGATCAAAACTCAAAACATGTTGAAAAAGGACAAAAATAAGCTAAAAATATATAGTTTTTGAACTTATTTGTCTTTATTAAAATAATGAGTTTTTATCATAATTTTTACTTTTTCAATCCCTCTAGGCGAGATGAACAAATAGTCTACAAAAATTACGCGAAACTAACAAACGCACAAAATTGAATAAAGATAAAACCAATGTAAACAGATGGTGATTAATTAATTGGTACGAATAAAACAAAAGACCAATAACAAGATAAAAAAAAATACTTCCAAAAAACCAACATATTGGCTATGGCACTTAAATTGACAGTAGAAAACAGAGAAAACGTAGATTTGTACGAAATATAGGAAATAAAGGGGAGAGGGAGGATGTTGGCCCAAAAATTTGAGAATGGTGGGAGAAGAGACTTTCCCGCGACACTAAATTCCATATCTTTTGCAGGATCTATTTTTTAAGAGAAAGTGAGTCATTCTATGAAAATCATTTCCCTGGTTCCCTACCCTTTGCTAGGAAAATCATCTTCCTGGTTCCTACCCTTCTCTTGGTAACTGCAGACTCCAAAATATGTGAGAAAATTAACCTCTCTTGACATCTCAAGAGGGCCTAAGAAGGCAATACATTAAGAGATTTGGACGTCTATTGGAGATTCAAGATATCCTCGTCATGTTTGAAACTTAATGAGAAAGTGGTCTCCAAATATGAAGGCAAGTCGTTAGACAAGAAGTATTGGAGTCAATGCTTTGAAGAAAATGGGTTCAGGAAAGAAAGAGATTCAATCTGAACATGACGGGCATTATCCTTTTTGTTCCCTCTTCAATTTGGACCACCCATAAACATGATTTGCGGCTGTAATGAACAGGAGGAAATATGAGAAAAATCTTACTAACAACGTGACCAACTACAGGTGGAACCATGGATATACAGCTCAATCAACTACTATAATGCAACTACGATAGAGTTGCCTTCTTAGCTCTATTACCATTAACTGAATGTGCATAAAAAGCCATCACTAGTAAACCCTCATCTCTCTCCCTTTCCCTTATCATAGATTCATAGTTACTTTTCGTTAAGTACCAATGTTGCTGGCCCATCGCTTCCCTCCGCCAATAACTCTCTCTCTCTCTCTCTCTCCACAGAATTTGTATTTCGTCTCTCCATGATCCTGCTGCTTCTACCAACTGCTTTAGGATTCCAACTTGTCACTCAAAACCATAGGCTGCTTCACTGCAGCTCGAAAGGAGACCCATCTAACAGTAAAGACTTCCATTACACATCTGTATCCAAACACTGACAGAAATCTGCTTATGATCCATTGAAAGACCCCACAAAAATTTTAGATGAGGAGGAATCTGTGTTGTTTTTCGGTCACAAATACATTTTCTGTCATTGCAATTACAACTTGATTGTGAGTATTCAAAGATAATTTTCTATTCAGTGCCAATTAGATTTGTAGCATGAAGGTCAAGGTCCAAGAGAAGACAACGTCAGCCGCTCATAATCACTCCCTTTGCAACATGCATAAGCCCATATAAGAACTAAAGTTCTGGGTGCCAGTTTCCAAGTCACTTGTGAACTTGAGAATATCATGGCCCTATAAGACATTGTTGATATACTAGCGGTGAATGCGAACAGGTTTAAAAAAGGCTTTGTTCTCAGTATTCAGGGAGAATCGACAAGTTCAAGGGGGCCGAATGATAAGGGTATCCTTATAATGAACAGTGCAATCAAAGTTTTCCGGGTAAATCTCGTCACTTGAAATCTGCTAGTACGCATTTACAGAATTCACGGGAATTGATATCCAATCAACAAATAAATAGCACCAACAATGGAAAAATCTAAGAATTAGTGAAGATTGTCTTGTGGCTAGGATGAACATGGCAAAAGATTGCGGTAATCAACATACCTAATACTAATAGATTACTAAATAAGCCGTACCTGTTCAGGAGTCTTCTTATGCCTATCGGCTGTTTCTGCAACAACTGACAATTTCAACACGCGGCCGTGTACTGATCTCGACCACCTGAAAGATATGCGAGGAGTTCCAGGTTCATCTTCCCCACCTGATCCACTATCAGAAGGTCCAGGAGCGGAGCAGAAACATGGATACCTTTTGATTGACAGAACTTGACAAGTTCCTCTTGCCGCCAAAATGGATGCAACTCTTCCTAGTAGAAGCCAACCATGGATCAAAGAAGAATCTAAACACCATAGCTGAAAATTCAAGAAATTAAAACAAGAGTTAAAAACTTGAGAGAGAGAGAGAGAGAGAGGTTAATACCAACATTTTAGATAATCAAATTGCATAAGCTCCCCATGTGTGCAGGGCATCTCATATTGCCTTTTATCTCTTTTGTAAAGAGAAACCCCTCCAAGGAAGGGTCATTTAAACCCACCCCTGCAAAGTAAAACCAAGATACCTGCACCGACCCACAAGTCCTAGGTTTCGGGAATGTCCAGGTGTTAACAATGGGAGGTGAACACGAGACCTTTGGGTTTATGGTTGATCCTAGTGACAACCTTAACCCCGCAACATGCAGCACGCTTTAGTAGGACAACTTGTGATAAACTGTTTAAGGTATGCAGAGGTACATGATGAATCCTAAATAAAAAACCAAACAGCAGAAAGCAAACATTTTATTGGACAAAGAACCAAGAAGGATGAAGATGCAAAATTACACACTGAAATGTAACATTTTCTGTCGATAAAAATCATGAAAAAAAAAAACAAATCAACAAAGAAAAAGGCATCAAAAGAACAAAAGTTTGATTTTCATACACTGCCAGTGGACCAAAATAATTTGCAGATGGCACAAAAAATATGTGAAGTCATGATAAATGTTGGTTTAATTGTTGCACAAACTATATCCTATTGATTTTCCTCTCTTTTCATCATTTTTTGAGCTGTATAACTTGAATTTCTCAACAATAAAAAAAAAGACTGAACAAGAAACATCAGTCTCCCTCTCTAATGCGAGTCAAGTCATCCCCTCTAAATTGGGTAATTGATCTTCCTAGGATAGAACACATATAATTCAAATGAGAATCATCCTCGGACACGATAAAAATGAAGGAACGAAACTAAGAAGAACAATAAAGAATCGGGACATGGACCCGACACATAAGGACACATTGAAAATAGTGGTAAACGAAAAATAAGTCAATTACACAAATATTGGCTATCTACACAGCTTGTAGTCACAAAACAAGTTAAAAAGTAATGAGCCAAAGAATACCATGTTAGGCCCCTCCGCCACTCTTGAGTAACGATAACCCACAATGACTAGCATCCCTTTGCTTCAGAAATGTTTGGACACATGTTGACACGAAAGCGCCACCCTAGGAATGATGTCCTACATGCATCCTAGGAACGAATGAACTGACCAGAAGAGGAGGGGAAAATAAGGGATTATCTGAATTAGACAATTGATATGTTTCAACTCCTATTTTCTCAACTACCCTTGAAACGACTCTTTCATAATTATATTAGTACGTTGGACGTAGGTTGAATCCAAAATTTGCCTCGTGTGATCTGGTCTTGTTGTTTCGATAGGCAAGAGCCCTTAAAATATGTACAACTCCGGACAACTTTGTAGCTACTTGAAGGGTGAAGATGGTAAAGCCTTCCTCGTTTGGTTCGTAGGGGCAGTGCCAGATCCATATTTGATGGCTTTAGAAAGCACTAATAAGGCTGATAAGGTGATACCAATCTGATTGCAATTAAGGCATAAAAATAAAAACCTACAAGATGGAGTTTAGTACATCACAAAGTGTAGGATTGTGGAGGCTTGTTAAATCATCCAACTAAAAAACCGTTGCAGGTCATGTCACAATTCTCTTGGTAGGCTGGAGTACCCAGAGTAGAGAATAGGATCAGGTTTTTTCTCAAAAGGCAAATTAGCAACAATTACCTCGTTAGCCTTGGGTATTAGGGGATATATATCCCATACCTCCTAAACTAATCGATACTTTGAAAAAAAATTGTTAGCATCGAGAAAAATAATATAATTCTTGGATACTCTGGGAACCTATCCAAATAAATATGAGATTGAGATTATACAATATTTGGATTACAGTATTAGAGTAAAGATTAAAGTAGTACCCCAAACTCCTCGACTTTATCAACAACATATCTTGCATATAACAGCATGCTTCATAGGACCTAGAAGAAGAAAAAATATATAGCTCTTCAATTTATCAATTTTTAATAGCTATATATTTTATAGCTACCTTTATAATGTGAAAAGATAAGACCAGTTTATTGTTGACGAATCCATATCCTACCTGTATCCTAGTCTTTTAGATTCAAGGGAACCTTCATACCCATACCGTATCATACCTGTATCAACTGACACATATTTGAATCTATATCCGTGCTTCCTATATCTCAGGAGATTTAGTTGAGGAGCTAAGAACAAAAGGTCAAGTTTTTTCTCCTCACAAGCCAGAGCATATCGATTGTGAACTCCACCAAACCCACATCTTCAAGCTACCTTTACGTGTTTCATTACCTAAGCAGTCACATCTCTTTCCAAAATGTTAGGCAGCATTTACGAGAGCCAAAATAGGAGCGAAGCTGATTAAAGAGTGCCTTACTCAGCAAGCACTTTCCACTCATTGGAGTTACTCTAGAAAAGGTGACTTCGAAAGTAGATGCTTCAGCTTTACCCAATCATACTCCTAATATTACTGGTTAGTTCTAGCCAGGCATCTTATTTTGGAAATCCTAACTATTCTTAGCAATTAGCATGATTATTGAAACAAGTAGATATTTATGATTGAATGTTGCCTCATCCATAGGACAAATCAGACATGTAGAACACCTTTTAAGGAGTATCAATGCCATCACATGAATCATGAGTGCATGAAGGTGATGGACCAAAAGAATTGGCAGTTCCTCGTGGAATAGGGAACAATTGAGGGATCATGAGGCCTAAAATGTATCACAGGTGCAACAATAATACACTGCAATAGCCGTGCAAAAAGAATAATACATTGCAATACATACTTTCTTGAGTGACAATGCCCGAGGGAGAAACTTGTGACGATTGGCTTTCAATGGTCGTTTCTGTTTGCAAGAGATCATATTTGTACCTAAATACTAATCCGAATTACCATGAATCGTGGCTTGGGGAATTTACTGGGTACATAACCAAATAATATTCAAAATAACCAAACAATGTGCGAAATCAAGACTACAACATGAAGATTTCTTTTCATGGATAATTTCGAGTATGACTTCAAATAAGTTGTATCTCGGTCATGACATGATTTATTACCATCACACAACTTATTATCTTTTCTAAGCCGCCACTCAGAAACTAAAATTACTAATTGGGGTAGGCATCGAGCTAAATGAAAATGTTTAAAGAGCACTTAACTAAGTTTCAAAATTTGAGCAAGGTGTCTAGGAATAAATGCTTCTAGACCCTTAAAATTCCTGCAACACTCTTGGATAAGGAGAAGACCTGTAACTCAGAACTATTGCTAGGTCCCCAGTGAAACATGTTAGGTTGAAATGTTGTTTTGGTCCTTGAAAAATGGCACCTATTTCAAAATCGTCCTTTAAAAAATTTAGGTTTCAATTTCCTCCTTTTATGAATTAAACGATTTCAATGTTACCCTTTCCGTCACCAAATGGACGGCAATTGATGACATGGACTAACGGAGCCTAGTCAGACTTCACATCCCCCAAAATAAAACCCACAGCAAGCCCTAAATCGATCATCTCTTCTCCCAAATCCCTAAATCGGTCAGCCCCTTCCCCCCAAACCCTGTTCTCACTTCCCACTTCCCAAACCCAAATCGTTCGACTTGTGACACCATGTCTGGAAGCTCGTCTAGTTCAAGCCAACTTCGATTCGGACAGAGACCAACTTGCTTCTGTCATATGCCAGCCATCATTGTCACCTCCTGGACACCAAAAAATCCATCTCGGAGGTTCTTTGGATGCCAAAATTACTTTGTTGGTAAGGCTTGTGACTTCTTTGAATGGTTGGATGACAAAATTTGTGCTCGTGGTAAAATGGTTATTCTTCTATTGAGGAATGAAAACCTTGAGTTGCATGCAAGAATCCTTCAGTACCAGGAGAAGATTGCATATTTCGAGCAAATGGAGAATAAGATGAAAGAGTACGAGTCAATGGAGAAGAAGGTCAAAGAGTATCAGGAAGCATACAAGATGACACATGCAAAGTTGAAGGCATACGAGGAAAGGGATAAACGTATCTGGAAAGGCATGCTTGGCCTGTTGTTATGTATAGGCATAGTTGTGGTTGTTAAGTCAGTGGTAGGAAATGGGGGAAGTGGACTCCTTGCGTTGCCTGAGAAATTAGACTTGTAGGTTTGTAGTTCTGTGCTAATCAGTTTGGAATGGTAGGTTGGAATGGTGGTTTGGAATGCAGATGAAAGGAATCAAAATCTATGTAATGGTTTGTTAGCATCATCCTGTTTTGCAATGAAAATCAGTTGGCTTTCCCTTTACATGACAGTGCCATCCACATCACCAACAAAACAAAACAAAGATTCACAGGCTTTACATCACAATGCATTACAGATATTCACCAAAACAACTTGTAATCAAGCCAAGACTGGTATGACAGTCATACATAATCAACAAGTTAAGGGCAAGGCTATTACAATTTGTCCTTACATAGTTAATCCCAGACCCCAAAATTCACAGTATCCTAACAAAGTTTCAGATCTACACTTTGTTTGCTACCATCCACAGTCAAAAACTACCATCGACAGTCAAAGTTTCAGTCTCACAACCTTACACAAAACACAATTAACACAAACCACAATTAATAGTCACTACATCCACAGTCAAAAACTACATCACAACCATCATGGAAAATGTAGAAGATTGAATTCTTTGAGGGTGCAATTGGAAGTTCTAGATTTCATCTTTTTTGATCCAGGGCTTGTACTCTTCCACTTCAATGGTCCCTTGGTAGTCATTTTCTTCCTTTTTCCTGTACTGGACGTTGGGACAGGTGTTGGTTGAGATGGTTGAGTTGACTGGCTGCCACTGGTGGGTGCAGTAGACCCTTTCTTTGCTGCCCCTTTCTTGGTTGGCACTTTCTTGGCTAGCACTTTCTTGGCTGCCACCCCCTTTTTCATTGGTTGACTAGTTGTTGGGATAGTTGGTGCTGGAGATGGAGTTGACTGGCTGGCACTTCCACTTCCATTAGCCCTATCTAACTCCTTATTGCCTCCCACCACACCCTTACATGGCCTCTTATTGTGTCCAGTCCTTTTACATCTATGGCATACCACAGTAGTCCCTCTCCTCCTCAATTTTGTACCCTTGTTTGGTTCATCAACCTCTCTCTTCCTTAATTTCTTGGGCCTGCCAACTGGTCTCCTCTGTGGTGGTGGTTGTATAGGCGGATAGCCAGTACAAGACCACATGTTGGGGCCATTTGTGGGGTATATGAGAGGTGCATAACAGTTTTTGTAAGTTTCCACCTTGTACCAATCACTAACATAGCCCTCTACATCTTCCTTGTTGTAGCAAATGCATGATATTGCATGGCAACATGGGATGCCAATTAACTCCCACCTTCTACAACTGCACTCCTTCTTACCCAAGTCTACTGTGAATTTGGTGAATCCATACCTCACCTCAAAGATCAAATCCCCAGCCCATGTTGCACTCCAGTTGCGACTGTTGATATGTTCATTCTTCACTCTTTTTTGGATAACTGGACATAATACCATCAACCTTCTGTATAAGTGTCCTATTCTTTTGAAATCTGCCCATTAGGTACAACCTTATGTCTTCACACATGCTAATGATTGACTTCTCCCTAGCCTCTAGAATTGTGGAGTTGAATCCTTCACACAGATTGTTCAATAGAGTTTCAGTCTTTGCATTGCCTGTAAATGCATGTTTGCTCCATAGCTTTGGTGGCACACCTTCAACCCACTTTGCTGCTTCAGCATCAATAATCTTGAACTCATTCATTACTCTGTTGAAGTTTTCTGTATAGCTTGCATGGGCTGCAAACCAAAATTTCTCATGGATAAGCTTGCCAGGATGCTTCTTCCTAAGATTGTTGTACAAATGTCTGCAACAAAGCCTATGCTCACAAGCTGGCTGTAATTCTTTTAGAGTTGTATCCAGTCCCTTTCATTCATATACAAAAGAAACCAATGATAAATGAAATCAAATATCAAGTAATATGACAGAAATAAAATAAAAAGAAGACATTAATTGCAAACCAAATACAATTATTTACCTTTTGTTGGTCAGATGTCCATGTGTAATTCCTCTGGTTCCCTACATCTCCCAATAGTAAGCTGATAAACCAGTGCCAACTGTCTTTGTTCTCTGCCTCCACAACTGCAAATGCAATAGGAAAATACTCTTCATTAGGGTCCCTCCCCACAGCTGCAAGTAAGATTCCCCCATGAGGACCCTTAAGGTGGCATCCATCAATCCCAATGACTGGTCTGCAGTATTGGAAGCCCTTCTTGCATGCTTCAAAGCAAATGTTCAACCTGTGAAATATTGGTTTGATTCCTTTATCTTGTTGGTCAGCCCTTACATCATCTTCATTATACCCTTTTACTGAAAGCTTTAATGTACTACCAGGATTTGACCTTCTTAGTTCATGGCAATAATCCCACAATAATGCATATTGTTCCTTATGTGATCCTTCAACCTGATCCAATGCAGCTCTCTTAGCTCTGTATGCTTTACTCTTGCTAATGTGGACAACATACTTACCATGAACCTTCTCTTGTATTTTGCTTAGCTTGATGTTGGGGTGGTCCCTAACTTTGTTGACCAGCTTAGTTGCCAAGAACTTAGAACTTAACCTAGGATTCTTATAGGTCCTTGTACATTTGTGCTCCAGTTCTACAGTTTTAAGTTGGTATGTCAGTTGCCTATCCAACTTGGCACACAAAATTTTCCAAGGACAGGGTTTCTCACACGCTGCCCTAACCCTTTCTTTATCATTTTTAACCAATTTGATTGCATAACCTCCATGCACTGCATACTCAGTAACTGCCATTTTGAATTGTTGAAGGGAAGAAAACAACATTCCCTTCTGGAACCTTATATCTTCTGGCCTATTGACAGGTTTGAAGCATGGGTAGTTGGGTAACTTCTCATGCTGACCTTCCTCATCTGAATCTGAAGAAACCCCCCCCCCCCCCCCCCCCCCTATCAACTTCTCACTCTCACAGTCAGACTTCAAACGCTGACTATGTTCTTCCTCTGCATTTTCCCTCTCTTCATCTGCATTGTCCTCTTTCTCACTACCATCTCCAAACAACTCATCAGCCTTCTCCTCATTATTGTTCTTCTCACCTTGTTTGTCAAACCTCAAATCATCATAATCACTATCATCACTAAGTGGGTCATCAACGTGGACTACACTGTCCTCTGAATCAGTGTTATAGTAAACACCCTCTGCATTCTCCTCAGCTATATTGACATCAAACATTTCATCAGTTTGATGGGTTTCATTTTCAGTCATTGGAATATCTACTGGTGGTGGGGGTAGGGGGGGTAACAAGTCATTGTCTTCCAGTTCCTCTATAACATGTTCGACGTACATTTCTACCTATTCATGGCCCTTAACTACCACGGTCATCTCCATAGCATCTTTATCATTGTGTATCAGCCTTAGTCTTTCATCTATACTCATATTAGGAACCCTAAACCACAACAACTTCCACTTACGATACCCAAGCCTCTGCACTATATCTTCGGCCTCAAGTTTGGACCACCTATCTGTGTCACAGTCATCCACGTGGTTTACTAATCCATCCACATACCTAGTGGGGTTACAGACAAAGTGTCCACCATGGTGGACCTCTACAGTGAATAAATTATCCATCTGGAAATCATTTACAATGCATGTATGTATTAGTATATTCACAGTGATTGGGACCGCAAGAATAAAAAAGTGCAAACCTTTCTCCACAGATGACTATAATAATGGCAAAGTTAGCGCACAACGAAAAGGGAAAAAGGAAAAAGGAATGGGACCACAGTGAAACAAACTCTCTACAAGTAAACAAATACATAACTTTACGGAAAAAGAGAAGGGGACCACAGTGAAAGGGTACCTTGAATCTCGAATCCTTCAGTGATCGATCATCAGCGCACTGTTGCTCAACCTCGAATCTCATTGTCTCATGGAACGGGTTGGGCTGCCTTTAATCTCCACAAAGTTCCTTCATTTTCATCCTTCGATCTTCAGTGTTTGTGTTGGAGAGAGGTAGTGATTTGGGGGGAAGGGGCTGATCGATTTAGGAATTTGGGAGGAGATGATCGATTTAGGGCTTGTTGTGGGTTTTATTTGGGGGATGTGGAGTCTGACTAGGCTCCGTTAGTCCATGTCATCAATTGCCGTCCATTTGGTGACGGAAAGGGTAACATTGAAATCGTTTAATTCATAAAGGGACGAAATTGAAACCTAAATTTTTAAAAGGACGATTTTGAAATAGGTGCCATTTTTAAAGGACCAAAACAACATTTCAACCAACATGTTATTGGAGACTGTGAAAGCGCCTTTTGTGAATCTTAGATTTGTGAAGGGAGGTGAAACGTCTGGCGATTTCAGGCGGTTAAAACCTTCCTTAAAAACAAAGGGAGGTGAAACGTCTGGCGATTTCAGGCGGTTCTCCATGGCGATTTCCGGCGTGTTTCCTTCGATCTCCCTGCCTCCTTGATCTTGCACATCCCATCCCCTTTCCCCAACCTCCATTTGTTTCTCCCCTCTACCCCAATCTCTCCCTCTAAAACCCTAGATATTGATTCCTCCTCACCTTCTCATATTCAGCCTTTGATCCCTTCTCTTACCCTCAAATTAAACCCCCATTTCAAATACCATCTCACTGCCCTTCATTTTTCCGATCCATCAACACCCTTCTTTTTGTTTGTTCTCCTTATCTAAACTGATCGTCTTTATCTCAAATCCTTGTTTGTCTTTCTCTAATCTTTTCTCTGAGTTGTTGCCTATTTTCTTTTCCGGTGACTCGCCGCCGTCTTGTTTTTTTTCGCAACTATGGCTGATATGTTTACGCTTTTTGTTGACAATCTTCCTCGGGCGTGTGGAGGATGTCTATATTCCAAGTAAGAGAAGCTCTACCTTCAATACCAAGTTCGGCTTTGTTCAATTCAAGAGGAAAGAGGAGGCTACCCAGGCGATTGATGCTCTCAATGGTTTTTTGATTAGAAACTTCAATATTCGTGTGCAGTTTGCAAAGTATTCTAAGTCTTCTCCTCAAGGTCTTTTAAGAATAATCTAAGTGGAGTTCATATTGTGAAACCGGATTCAACTTCTCATAGATGGAAACCTATTCTCAATGGGGTTCTTTGCAATCAGAGTAAATCTTATCCAATTACCTATGCTAATATCCTTAAAGGTGAATCTAATGGCAAGGCTAAGATGGTGGACGTGAAGGAATCGGGTTTGGACTGGTAACATATGAGTGTTGTGGGAATTTTGAATAGCTATTGTGATGTTAATTTGCTTCAAGATCCTTTCATCACCAACGGTATCTGAGATGCTCACATTCGTTCGTTGGGAGGCCTTAATGTTCTTCTGTCCTTCAATTCCTCTTAATCGCTGAATTCTTTTCTTGAAGACAAGGACAGTGTGCTCCCAAAATGGTTCTCATCAGTAGAAGCTTGGGCTAATCAAAGTATCAAATCATCAAGGTGTGTTTGGATTTCTTGCTTTGGCGTTCCCCTTAATGCTTGGTGTTCTTCTACTTTCATTAATATTGGGAAATTATGGGGTGATGTTATTAAACTTGATGAGTTTACGGAGAATTCGATTGCTTTTGACAAAGGTCGTATGTTCATTTTAACGGATTTCCTTGACTGCATTAATGAGGTGGTGCATGTGAAAATCAACGATGTTATCTATGCTGTGAAAGTTATAGAAGACACTATGGCTGAGACATGTTGGGAAAAGCGTGTTTTTACATCAATTAAGATTAATAGAAAACTTGATTCTGATAGGAAGGAAAATGTTGTGGAGATCGAATCTCTGGATGATGACTCAATTGAGTTAGATGACCTTGCTCAGGAGGAAAATATTGATGTAAACTCAAAGATGGATTTGCCAGAATTGGAGTTGGATAATAATCATTATAATCCTGATGATTTGGGCCTTTGTGATGGAAGTAGGGATGGAGTCTTTGAGAAGGAGAGCATTGTTGTAGGTGTTTTGGCTCATGTGTTGTCTGATTCGCCCAGCACCGAGTCTCTTTCTATTACTAGCTTTATCTCTCTATCGAGGCCTGAGATGAAGGATAGGAGAGAAGGGCTATGTAACACAGGAGAGAATTCGGAGTCAATGGAAAAGTCAAGTAGTCATGAAAAGTTTTTACTTTTTAGGGGCCTATTAGGATGATTCGAACTCGATCGATAAGGTGGTTTCGGGGGGTTTTTATTATGATGACTGGGATCTTGTCTCAAATGAACCTCTTATTAAGTATACGGAGTGCAAGCGCCTTCAAAAGACACACAAGTCCAAGAAAGATAATCGGAGGAAAACTTTATGGAGCAAGAATCCTTTGAAAGCAGCGATGTTGTCTAGGTCGGTTAGTCGGGACAGTATTAGGAAAGTTTCAAGGAAGGTTTCAAAGAATGAAAGTTTCGATGGAAGTCTCGATGGTCCCAATCATTCGATCCATGAAGAGGTTAGTAGTGTCTTTCGTAAGAGGAATTCGAATTTGATCAAGGAAGCCAGGGAAAACATGAAGATGGGTGTCCGCTTTGGTGTAAAATATCATGGAAGGGAAAGTTATAATATTAAGAAGCTCTTAGAATTGAAGGGAATTGAAATTTCAGAACAGGATATTAAAGAGGAAATTAAAGCTCTTGACATTTTGGAGGGTGATGCCTCCATTTCTGTGGGGTTCTAATTTGCCGCTTTGTCTGTTTGGATGTTCTCTGATGCTGTTCTCGCTCTTCTTAGCTTTTCAGGGTGTTGTCGATGCTTCTGGCTTTGCTTGCTAGTTGGTTTAGCGGTTGTTGCTCTTAGGTTGTTTCGTTGTTGTTTTTGGGGTTGTCTCAGGAGTTTTTCTCTGGTTTTAGTTCAGGTTTCTGGTTGGTATCTTACCACCCTTCTTGTTATTGTCTTTTTCCCTTTGGGCCCTTGGTGTTTTCAGTCTTGGCCTCTTGGTTCCCGTTAATCTTTGTAATTCGTTTTCAAAGTTTAATAAATTTTTTGCTTAGCAAAAAAAAAAGAAAGCGCCTTTTGTGTGGTTTGACAATTGGCGCCTTGGTGGCACAAGGACCTCTGTTTGATTTCTTCGGACAAAGGATTGTGTACTCTTCAGGAATTTCTATTGCTGCAAAAGTTTCTATTTTTCACTTTATAGACCTGTTGTTCTAACACTTATGGTATTCCATGGACTTGCTCCCCTACTAAACTGTACAGTGTTGCAGCTACCTAGGTTTTTGTTAGAACCCCAACTCCCATTTCTCACTGGCATCAATTTCCTTTGTTTCCCAACTGCAATCTGGAATAGCATGTTCTTTGTATGGCCATCAAAGGAGGCTTAAGAATAAGAAATAAAGACAAGCTCATGAAATGGGGTCTCCTTTTCTCCCTTATTTGCTCTCTGTGCAATCAAGCTAATGAAACCGCTTCCCTAGAGCAGTTTGGAAGCATGTGTGTGCTTTTATCAACCTTGGCAAATTCTTATCAGGTGTTCTTTTTCTAATTCTTCGGTATCTGTAGCTGGTAGGTCATGTGTTCAGAAGGTATGCCTGCCTTGTGTTTTGTAATCTTTCCTCTTTCAATGGATATCTCAGTTACCACCAAAAAATTTGTGCAAGGTAGTAGAATTAAAAGTTCATATTTCATCAATGACAATAAACATCCTCAGAATAATTTCAGATGCCAAATTTTCATCTCGTCTAAATCAAAAATCCTATAGCTTTCGAAAGAGCTACAACACCACTTGATAGTGGAGTAGGTGATAAGTACTTATAGAAAGTTGTGATGCAAAATCAACTAAAATCAATTTTCCAAATCCAAGAATAAGGAGCCTACCTGATTGACTGCTGGTACAATTTTTGCAAATTTAAGCAATTCTTTGATCTGCTGGACGCTAAAATTGCTAACCCTGATGGCTCGAACCAGACCCAACGCCGCCAGATCTTCCATTGCTTTCCATGTAGTCTTGATGCAATTCAAGAACTGCCTATACTCACTCCTTGACTTGGTAGGAGGATCGGTAGAAACCCCAAATGCTGAGATCTCAGGCCAATGCATCAAATACAGATCCAAGAAAGACACTCCAAGGCTCTTAAGAGATACCCTAGCAGAAAAGCTTAGAAGACAAGAAAACATCCTTTTTAAAGAACCTTTAAAAGCTTCACCTAGTGCTTCCCCAACTTCAGTCTCCTTCCCATAAAGATGTGAACAATCTATGTGACGGTAACCAACGGATTACGTAAATGGCTTCAACACAGAGATCTCTCCCCCCCCCCCCCCCCCCCCCCCCCGCCGCGTCCCAAGGTGTATGCTGGAATTTTGTGCCTTGTGTTTAACAGAAAGAAACTTGTGTCCCAACTTTTCCCTTTCATTCTCTCAACTTTCTTGAGACAGATGGAAAAAGCTATATCACTCCAAAATTTAGAGCTTATGCGATCACAAATTTAGAGCTGAGAGAGAGAGAGAGAGAGATGCAAATCAGACCAGAAGCCAGCAATGGAAATCCCAACAAAAGAGTAGAAGAACAAAAAACAATGGTTACCCAGTGGCCAGTACAGAGAAGATCAAATCAGAATTGAAAGTCCAATTGAAGATGAATACAAGAGAGCATTGGCTGTCAAATAATGAAACCAAAATTCAACTTCAGAAACACCCACCAGTTTTTTGATGATATGTCTGAACTAAACCCAACAACACAAATAATCTTTGCCCAAATAAACTTGTTTGTGTACAAAACCATAGGTAGTGGGCTGAATACGACAAAAGTAGGGTCAAAGATTCGCTGGCATGGGCTGGTTAGTAGGGAGCAGCCCGTGCTAAGTCTTGTGGCTAATGGGCCGAACGAAGCTTGGCCACAGAGAAAGCCCAACTCGTTCTGTATGGCCCAAAGCCTGTTGAGTTGGAAGGGCCGAATTATTGCTGGGCTGAATCCAATGGCCCAGACCGTACCGTGTAAGCCCAAAGGCCTGTTGGATAACCTCCTCGGTTGGTGGTCTCAGTTTGGGCCGAAGGGACCCGACCCATGAACTAACCCAGGAGACCGTTAGAAAGGTTTATAGGAGCACATGACGGTGCCTATGTAGCAACCAAGCAGAGCCTTCCAGAACCTTCTAGAAGCACTACGTGGCCGAGGCAGTTATCTGTGACGTCACATGGTCGTGCCGAGCACACGTGGCTTGGAGACAAGTACATTATGACCTATAAATACATAAGGAAGAACCCCCAATCAGGTACGCAATTCTAGATCTGAGTAGTACATTGTGCTTTCCTCTCTCCTTCAAGTACTAACTTGAGCTTCAGAGTGCCCTCTGGCAAGTACGGCCGGGGTGGCAATAATTGGTTTCTACGTTTTGTAGATTCTTGGAGTGAAGAGGAAGTCGAATCTAACCCAAGGAAGATGATCTCCACCACCCCACACCATATCTTCAGATAGAGCAAAGATAGTGACATACAGTTTTACACACAAACAAGTTGATCCATGATTGTACGCATAGAGCACATTTTCTTCTTATGTTTTCCATTTTATCAGTCTAGTGGCAATAATCATTGCCTAATTAGGCCAATAGTAGTAAATTCATCAACCCGAATTTCATATATACACCAAAACATGAAGTTCACTATCTGTAGCACTCTAAAACTAATCATTACCAACTCAAATTTACTGCAGATTTTACATATATGATCCTTTTTATTTGTAACTTTGCTTCTCTATGTAGATTGCTTTAAAAAAATTCATATTGTTCCCATTTTGGTGGGAAAGGGATGACAACTTATCACAATTTTTTAAATAGCAAGGCTACATTTGACAAAAAGAAAATCTAAGAGCGAGCTGCATTTCAGCAAGCAGAATACCCATTATATTGCATCCAGGCACTGATACTTATCTTTGTCTTCCACCAGTTAGCTATACCAGTCAAGAAAGATGATTGAGGAAGTCATGACAAAAAGAAAGAGCAAAAGGAAAGTTCTACCGCTGTTATTCCATTGGATGGCTTGGGAAAGTTCTTTGTTACCAAGTTCTACATTCTTCGTAGCTTCGACCGCCTGTTAAAATAAAAGGTGTGAGAAGATTACTAAACCATAGCACCAATAGTAGCGTTAGTGAACAAGAAAGAAACAACCCATAGAAAATAGAATCCCATAGCATTTATTTGTTATGAACAAGTGAAACTTGAAGATAAGGGAAAAGTATATGCTTCCATCATCTGCTAACATATCCAGGCCAAGGCATTAATCTAAAGCCATTTCTATTGCGTTTGGATTAAATTGACAACTATTGTTGCTTAAATTGACAACTATTGTTGCTCATGAAAATTTGTTGCGTCGGAAACAATATGTCCTTGTCCAAATGACCTTGAAGAATCGAGATTAAGCATTACTTTCTTAAAGCCTTCCCCTTGTTATTTTTCCCGTCACTTGTTGGCTTGTTGCAGAAGATTGGGGGCGCCAAATGATGCATGTATAGACTATACAAGCTAAAAATATAAACCAAAATAAGGATAAAGATGAGTGAGCAGACCTGCTCATACAAAAACTCCATCTGTTGAGCTTGTTGCAGAACATGTGTTGACATGAGGTGATCCAATGCAGACATTTCCACCGTCTTTGTCTCAGTTTCTTGAGCAGCATCTAGAAGGCTAGTCAACTCCACCTGCACAAAGAGAGAAGGGAGCGGACTTATTTTATAACTTATAAGTATCCCATGAAACATAACATTAAGAATTGTAGAAGCGCTAATGCATTAACCGACAAAATTACAGGTCTTCTTTTGGGAGCAACATGGTCTAATGAAGCACAGGGATAATATCCAAATTCAGACCAAAAGAATATCAGCATTCGTCTGGCAGAGAAGTCCTCAGGCAACCAAATGAAGAATACCTGAAGGGGACGAGTTTCATCATCCAACAGTTGATGCTATACTCTCTGAATCTCATCAGGCTCTCTGAGCTCTGAGTCATTAGGTTCCTCCAGCTCTATCTTGTTAGAATGAGAGTGGTCCACAGATTTAGATGTAGCAACCCGCTTCATTCTTCTTCTGGGTACTGTTCGGTTAATAGCTTCTTGGAACCATATCACTCTAAGCTGGTCAAACTGTCTTGTTACTGAGTGAAGCCTTTCGCTTAAAATCAACACCTGAAATTAGACAGAGGTGAAAGAAAGAAGAACTATTCATGCACAACAAAAAGAACTTAACTCAAATGCCACGGAGCAAATGTGGAAATGTCTAATTCACATGAATTTATAATACGAGTTTGCAGACTTTACGGTTCATGAATCATGATATTTATAATCTGCCATTATTGCGAAATTAAGAAGCATGGAATAGCTGCATTCGTTCACAGCTAGGTTGAATTTTCCAAAATCACTTATGCTATTTTGTGAATGAGGGAAACGAAGAGGAGAGAAGAGGCAATTTTGCCCTCCCTTCCATTTGTTTGTATCAATAGTTCTCTCATTGCTGCTGGGAAATAAGGTTGGTACAAATTTGACTCTCATTCCTTTCTCTCCACTTTCTCTTTCAACCAAAACCTTCGCCCTTTGTCTCTTCTTTTGTTTTAACTTTTTTTATCTCGCCGCTATCTCAAACCAAGCATGGAATACAAATCCAAAGCAGAAGTTCAAGTCTCAATAGAATTTTACAGCAGCAAGTAGCAACAAATTGAAGTGATTAGTAATGAAGACCAAGAAAAGGGTCTAAAATTGAAATCATACCACTCCGGGTTTGTGTGCAATAGTATCTGCATTAGAATAATCAGCCTTAATGCCAAGCCACCCGTTCGAGTTTGACTCTTCATCATTTATACCAGATTTGAGAATGTCTATTTGTTCTTTGCATGCTTTAACAAAAACTGTAACCTGCGAAAACTGTAATCTTGCCTAGTATTTCACATCTCTAATTGCAGCTTTACAGACGTCCTCGCCTCTGAATAAAACCTCAAGTGGTGATGAAATCATAGAAACCATATCTCTTTGCTTAAACATCAAACAAATAATTACCGAAAGGCAAGATCATACTTCATCGACGACAATACAAATAATTACAGGGTGTGGTGAGTAATGGGGACCTTTGATAATCATATTTACTTTAAAACCGATGATTCGATTCGCTTGAAGAAGAGATAGGGTGCCGTGAGGAAAGATGTGGAAAAGAAGAGAGAATTTAAAAAAATTCCTCTCTTTTGTTTGGTTTCCAAATAGGAGGAAGGAAAAGGAAGAGAAAATTAACTACTTTTTTGCTCTTCATCTCTCTCCCATGAGTGCAAATTTTCTTCTCTCTTTCACAAACCGAACAAAAGAAAAAAAGAGATTTCCTTCCCATTTCTTCTTCATTTCTCCTTTTATATTTTCTCTTCTCTTTATCTTCTCTTCCACAACTTCCAAACACAGCGTGAGAGATTGAGGGAGAGAGAGAGAGATATTGATATTGGGGAAAATAAATAGGAGAGAGAAGAGAATTAAATAGAGAGAATATGTATACACACACACACACACACACAGGGAGAGAGAGGGAGAGAGAGAGAATATTAGGTAGTGGGTAAGCGGAGAAGTATTGGAGAGTTTTCAGTAGTGTAGGAAAAAAGGTAATGATTTCAAAACAAAAATCAAATTCAAGTAATAAAAAAATATGTTTATCTCTACATATTTACTAGGTAGTTATCTAATAGCTTGGGGAAATTCAAATCTACTAAATTATTGCAAAAGTATTTAAATATAACATTATTAATGTAACTAGTAATCTTGCACGTGCATTACACGTGTTATTTCTCATGTTAATACAAGATAACATGAATATATGTGATTTTTTCATTTGTTCCAATTTTGGTTCTAGGTATCCATTGAACTTATGTTGGTCTCAATCACTGTAGTGTAAGGACAAACGTGTTTGAACAATTGATGGGAAATAGCGGCAACCATTAAAAGTGTATAAAAGGCGCGGACAGGATGGTTCTAAGGCCCAAGCCTTAATTTGGCACATGTTGGATGACATAGGGCCCACTTGGGATATTAATTAGGCTTGCACAAGTTTAAAGGCTGTTGACTTTTCAGACTTTTCTTCTCATTCATCTGCTGGAACTTTTAAATGCTGGGTGGCCTTCCAACTTCTAGGCTCATTTATGCCTACTTAGACTTCTTGGAAATAGGAGTAATTAATATCTTTGGAAATAGGAGTAGTTATTTGCATTTAACACATGCTTAGGAGTCTATAAATTGATGTACTTTCAAGAGATTGATTATGAATGAATAATATGAAAATTTCTGATGCTTTTATGCTTTTAAAGATTGTGTGATGCGATCCATTCTTTGGTGTGATGCTAAAGAGGCCTTAGGTGTGAAGCCTTTGGTAACCTAGGCGTGAGGCCTAGATCTATCTTCTTAAACCTCTATTCTTCTCCTCTTATTCACTGTTCACGTTTACTGTTCACAGCCCCAAAATCAGTCCCTTTTCTCTGCCTTTTGATCATTCTTACTTCTCTCAACATTCTGTCCTACATCAATTTGGTATCAGAGCAAGAGTAGTATCATGTCTACACGATCTGGCAGACTGATTAGAGGAAGATTAACTGATTTCCAACGTGACGAGATTCTGTTAAAACTTGCAGAGCAAATGGATAATTGCAATCTACGCTTAAGTACTCTGGAAGGCCGAACAACTCAGCCTAATGATGGTCCAACAACAACAACAGACGAACAGGAAGAGAACTCTGCAAATAATAATCCTAGTGGAAAAGATGGGAATCCAGGCGGGTCATCATCAGAACAGCGTCCAAATTCTCCTCAACAGCAACAACTCAGAACTGCCCAAGATCAAGGTGGGCCACAATGTTCCATCTTCAATTGGACCAATGACTTATTACAAAGGAATCAATATGAGACGTATGATACAGCCGGAGATATCACTAAGAAGATAAAAATGGATGTTCCAGATTTCGAAGGTAAGGTTAATCCTACGTTGTTTTCGGATTGGCTTGCCTCCATTGAGGAGTACTTTGATTGGTATGATATGGCGGACAATCGGCGAGTAAGATTTGCTAAGATGAAGCTTATAGGATTGGCAAAAATCTGGTGGGTGGGTGTTGAAGGTGATATTCGGAGATCGGGGCAACCACAAATTGGTACTTGGCAAGAGATGAAGGCTAAGTTGCGCGAAAAGTACATGCCGTCAAATTACCACGAGAAATTGTGTGAACAACTCATTGAGTTAAAGCAAAACAGCATGTCGGTGGCTGAATATATGCAGAAATTTGATGAGCTGAAGATGAGGAGTCAAGTGACGGAAGACTCAAGTCAAACTCTTGCTCGATTCAAGGCTGGTTTGAGGTCAGATATAAGGAGGGAGCTGCTTCGTCAACCTTTATACAGTCTTGAACATGCCTTCCAGGTTGCTCTGGATATGGAGGAATACTTGAGGTACCCGATTTCTAAAAAATTTGGTTCTCAAGTCGGGGAGACAGCAGCTAGAGGGTACAATGATGCAAGTCGTTTCCAGCCAAGTGGTTCAAAAAAAACCTCTTTCAATGCTTCTGATCCAAGGGGAAGACTCATGTTGTGAAGATCCGAAAATTTTAAAAAAAAAAAAAAAAACAGAGGAGCTGTGTAAATATATATATATATTTATATGTTGATGTGAGGGTTAATGCGAGAAATTGGTGAGTCTTGTACTTGTTTGTAATACGTTGGAACTTGAGGGGTGTGTGGTGTGATTAGGGTTTGGGCAGTATAAATAGAAAGAGTTAGAGAGAGGTCATTTTTTTTTCTCCTCCTCCTTCATCAGGTGAATAACCCCTCTCCCTCCCCCATGGTTCGGCTCTCTCTCTCTCTACATTTCTGCCTAAATTTAACCCAAACTCTTGAAAATCTTGTCAAACCACTTCAAATCCTTCGAGAATCCGGTGACTTAAGAGCTTAAATCGCGCAGGGGAGCTTGGGAAAGGGGCTGATTTTCAGTGGGTCACAAGTGAGGGAGCTAGGGTTTGTTGGGTTTTGCTCAAAACCCATTGAGGTAGGGGTTTCTTTTCTCTTCATAGACACGTTTGTGTTATGGATGAATCTGTCACTGATGTGTTTGATTTCGTACTCTACATGGCCGAATTTTAACAAAATGTTCTACACCTTTAAATTTTACGAAACTTTTATGGGATGTTCCCCTATGAGTTGTAAATGCTGTGTAAAATTTTCAGATCGAAACCTCTTGAAACGAAGTGTAGAAAAATCGTGCACCAAGCTGTGCTCTGTTTCACTATTCTGCTGGATCTGGGTTTTGTGGCCTTCGGTTTTCGGTGCATTAGACCTAGTAAATCATCTCCTAATTTTCTGAAATTTTTATATGATGTACACATATGAGTGTACCAGATTGTGACAAAAAATTGGAGCAAAATATGAAGACGTTATTTTTATAAAATTCCCGGACTAAACTGTGTTCTGAAAATCTGAAAATCAAGGCAGATTATGAAAGCTGCGTATTTTTGTTAATTTTGTAATGGTTAACTAGTTTATTGGTTGTGGGTCCTCATGGGTCATATACCTTGATAAGTTAGCAATGTTTTAGCGTTGGAATCATTGAAAAAGACTGAGTATGCGATTTTTAACGGATTTTTGAACAAGAGGCTGTTCTGCTGAAAGTTTATTCTTACAGTGCAAAAATTTCTGGGTTTGGACATAGATTGGTCTTGGCTTTGTTGTGTATAAAAATCCAATAAAAATCAGGAATGAACCTTGATGTGTTGCTATGACTTGTACCAAATATTAGATTGTTTTGATGGATAGATTGAGTTTGGAGGGTTTACAAGGGTGTGTGACTCGTCTGGAATTTTGGTGTGGCACGGTCGATAGATAAAGTTCGTAGAATTGTTTGATTGAACTAATGAGGTCATTATTTTGATATCTAGACCTATGTAATACCTAGGAGTGTCAAATGATGGTTTTAGAGCTAATAACCTTGACTTAAGAGTGTGTATCCATATACGAAATGACAAATTTTGGATAATGGTACAAAGTTTGATTGCAAAAGAGATTTGGGGCTTTTGTGTTGTTTGGTCTTGAAATGTGAAAATAAACCTACCTATGTGAGTTTGACGTGGGCGGGAACGATAAATTAATTAAATTGGGACACAAAGATTAAAGATGCTATTTCGGACACGTTACGGATACGTGTGTTGATATTGGATACAAAGAAGTGAAATAAATGTTTGAAATGACGGATACAGGGACGCTCGATGCCTGAAACTATGCTAGGACCACTTACTGGTGAGTTGCTAGGAATTTCTAAAAACATATGGTAATGTGAGCTTATAACATGTGATACGAGACCGAAAGGTAGCCCGGAATGATACTCAGTCCATCCTATGGACGTGTCGCGAGGAATTTACTATGTTGGAAACTAAAATGAACGAGACACATTACGATATGGATGAGTTGGACACTTGCGGATACTTGAGTACGTATCGGGTATGATAAGGTTAAAGTGATAAAAACATGAGGACTTGTAGTATACGTAGGTACTTGTGGGATACGGAGAGGCTTTTGTTGAGTATGATGTGACATCTGGTTATTTGAAAAAAATACTTAGGCTTGTTTGTGAATTGCAAGTGTATGTGGGGTCTTTGGACTCGTGGTTTATACCGTATTATGACAATTTATTTGCATGATGGTTATAGATTGGCTTGAGTCGATAGACATGTTTCATGAAACTTGAAAGAAGATAAGTAGTTATGCTTGAGTAAAAATTTGTAAATGAAATGGTGATCAACGGAGTGTTGGTAACAGAGGAGATAGACTATTATGTGGTTAATGAGAACCTTGGTTATGATGATAATAGCTTTGTGAGAGGGTTGTTGGACCCGGTTGAATGTCTTTCAAGGAGACACGTGGAGAAGGATTGGTTAGTGACACAGCAGCAGATATACAAGATTTGATAGTCGTAAGTCGTCGTCATGTGGATAAAATCAGTGGATGTGCGAAACGTTGTTTTTTTTTTTACTAATCGAATAAGTGGGGCGTTGAGGCGTTGTGTTTTAAGTTCATTTGAGGATGTGGGTCCTGATTACGCTATTCTTTCACTATGTTCCTTTTCGCATTTATAAATCTTATACAGAAAACCTCAGGCAAGTTTGATGGTTAGTTAGCTGAAGTTTGTATTGTTTGGATGTGCATGGGTGACGTGTGGTGAATCCTTGTTAGTTGTTATTATGAAATGATTAGTTTGGAGATTTGGATGTGCATGGGTGATGTGTGGTGAATCTTTGTTAGTTGTTATCATGAAATGATTCATTTGGAGGTTTATTTGTTAATGTCAACTTTATTTTATATATCATGTTTGCCATATTTTGTTTATATGCTTATGAATGTGTATAAAGGGGATCTTTACTGGGCGAAGTGACTGCTCACCCCTTGCTGCTTTAGTCTTTCAGGAACAATCTAGTAATATGAATTGGGATGCGAGTGACGTACGACATTACTGAAGCAGAGCATGAAAGTATTTTTCTTCATCAACAATTCTCATCTTTGGAAATCAAAGTTGTATTTAAATTTTTCTTTATTTGACTACATGGAATGGTGTGACAACCTTGATACATTTGGGTATATTTTCTCTTGGGAAATGGCAACCGATGTAGTTCTTGGCTTTGTGTAAAGAAATTGATAATGAGAGTTAATCTCATGCATTTGTAAAGCGGATTTCAGTAATACTCTGCGGAGGAAGAGTTCAATTATTTATGTTAAAAATCGAGGGCGTGACACATGTAGCCAACAAGGGGGGAGGAAAGGACAACAAGTGCTTTAAGTGTGGTGAATTGGGGCACATGGCATATCAATGTCCAAAGAGGAATTTACATATCGGCGTGGAGCAGGAACACGAATCTGACCAACAAAATCACGAAGATGGTGAGGATTCCTTCGATGTTGGGGTCTTTAATACAGATGACTTAGAAGATGAAGAGGTGGACAATTCATTGCTATCTGTGGTTAGACGTATCCTTGCAGCACCTAAAGTTGAAAAGGAAGATTGGAGGCGTACTTCTATTTTCCAGATGCTGGTTCGCTGTGGAAACCAAGCCCGAAAGCTTATTATCGATGGTGGGAGTTGCATGAATGTTGTCTCCACAGCCACAGTGGAGCGCCTTAAGCTTCCTGTCCAACCACATCCTCACCCGTATAAGGTGGCTTGGATTGACAACACTTCCATTCCGGTAATCAGCGCTGCCTAGTTTCTTTCTCTTATGGTTCTTATAGTGATTCTATTTGGTGTGACGTAATTCCCATGAATGTTACACATATCCTTCTTGGGAGACCCTGGCTTTATGATAGAGATGTGCAGCATTGCGGGAAAGAGAACACGTATGCTTTCTCATTCAAAAACAAGGAGATCGTTTTGAAACCGTTGACTACAGCTGAGATGGAGAAACACAAGGAAAAGAAGCCAAAGGAGGTTGCTGAAATTAAGCCCAAATCTCTCCACATTCTCACCAAAAAGCGTTTCCAAACCGAGAGTAAGGAACTGGGAGTTATATATGCCATGGTAGTGAAAAAGTTTCAGAACCAGCAACTGCATCAGCCTCTGAAGTGCCATCAGAAGTAGTTGAGTTGCTGTCCCATTTTTCTGATGTTGCACCTAAAGAGCTCCCAAATGAATTACCTCCCATGCGCAATGTCCAGCATGCAATAGATCTCATTCCAGGTTCTCAATTGCCTAATCTTCCGGCCTATCGCATGAATCCAAGTGAGCACGCAGAGCTTAAAAGGCAGGTAGATGAACTACTGTCCAAGGGGTTCATACGTGAAAGTTTAAGCCCTTGTGCTGTTCCGGCTTTACTTACACCAAAGAAAGATGGTAGCTGGCGCATGTGCATAGATAGCCGTGCTATAAACAAGATTACCATCAAGTATCGATTCCCCATTCCGAGGCTTGATGATATGTTGGATATGTTGGCTGGATCTTGTTTATTCTCCAAGATTGATTTGAAAAGTGGCTACCATCAACTACGCATAAGGCCAGGAGATGAATGGAAGACAGCTTTCAAGACAAAAGATGGTCTCTATGAGTGGCTAGTCATGCCATTTGGCCTTACAAATGCCCCAAGTACATTCATGCGCTTTATGACGCAGGTATTACAGCCTTTCATTGGTCAATTCCTGGTTGTTTATTTCAATGATATTCTAATATATAGCAAGACCAAGGAGGAACATTTCTTTCATCTTCAACAAGTTTTGAGGGTCCTCCGTCAAGAGAAGCTCTACATGAACTTAAAGAAGTGTTCTTTCATGAGTCCAACAGTTGTGTTTTTAGGCTTCGTTGTGTCTTCTAATGGAGTGGAGGTCGATCCAAGTAAAGTGAAAGCTATTCTTGAGTGGCCAATTCCCAGCTCTTTGCATGAAGTACGCAGTTTTCACGGGTTGGTGACTTTTTATCGTCGATTTATTAAGAATTTCAGCACGGTACTAGCACCTGTCACGAACTGTATGAAGGGGGGACAATTTGCTTGGACCAAGGTTGCAACAAAGGCTTTTGAAGACATAAAGAGAATGATGACTGAGGCTCCCGTTCTAAGGCTTCCTGATTTCTCAAAAGTGTTTGAGGTGGCGTGCGATGCATCACATGTTGGGATTGGAGGGGTGCTTAGTCAAGAAGGGCACCCGATTGCTTATTTTAGTGAGAAGCTCAACGAGGCCAAGCAAAAGTATTCCACCTATGACAAAGAATTTTATGCAGTTGTTCAAGCACTTCAATATTGGCGTCACTATCTGGTCTTTAAGGAGTTTGTATTGTTTTCCGACCATGAAGCACTCAAATACATCAACTCTCAAAAGAAGTTGAATCATCGTCATGGTAAATGGGTTTCATTTCTGCAGGAATATTCTTTTGTTATCAAGCATAAGGCTGGTTCTGAGAATAAGGTGGCCGATCCACTTAGCCGAGTGGTGTATCTTCTTTCTTCTATGGCTATTCTAGTCGTGGGTTTCGATTTGCTCAAAAGAGACTACCCTTCTTGCAGGGATTTCAGCATTATATATGCTCAGTTATTGGCTGGAGAACATGGAAGGTACGATGGTTTTTCCTTACATGACGGTTACCTCTTCAAGGGAACCCGACTTTGTTTACCCGATACATCTCTCCGTGAACAAGTGGTTTGGGAATTACACTCTGGAGGTGCAGCAGGTCATTTTGGAAGAGACAAGACAATTGCAATGGCCGAAGATCGCTTTTATTGGCCAAAGCTTAAGCGAGATGTGGCCAAGGTTATTTCGCAATGTCGGATTTTCCAACTTTCGAAAGGGAGAAAGAAGAACACAGGTTTATACACTCCACTTCCTGTGCCCCATCAGCCATGGCAAGATTTAAGCATGGATTTCGTCCTTGGATTGCCAAAAACACTTCGAGGACATGATTCTATATTTGTGGTAGTGCACCGCTTTTCAAAAATGGCACACTTTATTGCTTGTTCAAAGACATCGGATGCTGTCCATATTGCTAAGCTTTTCTTTAACGAAGTTGTTAGACTTCATGGATTACCAAAGACCATCGTCTCTGATCGTGATGCGAAGTTTGTGAGCTATTTTTGGCGAACGCTTTGGAGATTGCTGAATACAAAGCTGAAGTTTTCTTCCGCTTTTCACCCACAAACGGATGGTCAGACCGAGGTTGTTAATCGCAGCTTAGGTGGTCTTCTACGTTGCCTTGTTGGGGATCATGTTGGTAGTTGGGATCAGGTACTTCCTATGGCTGAATTTGCTTACAACAGCTCTGTAAACAGGTCTACAGATAGGAGTCCTTTTGAAATTGTTACAGGTTTGCTTCCTAGGAAGCCAATCGATCTGATTCCTTTACCTATCGAGGCTCGCCCAAGTGCTGAAGCTGAAGCTTTTAGTCAGCATATCCGTGATATTCATGATGATGTTCAACGGAAGATAGCCATAAGCAATGAAAGCTACAAACAGCATGCTAACTTGAGGCGGAGGTTTGCTGAATTTGATGAAGGCGATATGGTCATGGTTCGGATAAAACCTGAGCGGTATCCTAAAGGGGTTTATAAGAAACTTCATTCAAAGAGTGCTGGTCCATTCAAAGTTCTCAAGAAAATCAGCTCTAATGCATATGTGCTTGAGTTACCTGACACCATGGGCATTAGTAATGTGTTCAATATTGAGGATCTCACTCGATATTCTGGACATGTTCAGGATTGTACTCAAGCAGACCCAATAGCATCTCTCCCACCAGCCAAACATTTGAAGGATGAAATCAAAGATGTGGTTGATCATCAAATTGTTTCGACTCGACATGGAGGTTATCAAAAGTATCTTGTTAAGTGGAAGGGGCGATCACTTTCAGATTGTACTTGGATTACCGATGAGGAGTTTCACCGCCTCAACCCCGACCTTCATGAACGATTCCATGCTCTTAACTCGCCGGGGTCGAGTTCTTTCAAGCTAGGGAGAATTGATGGGAAATGGCGGCAACCATTAAAAGTGTATAAAAGGCGCGGACAGGATGGTTCTAAGGCCCAAGCCTTAATTTGGCACATGTTGGATGACATAGGGCCCACTTGGGATATTAATTAGGCTTGCACAAGTTTAAAGGTTGTTGACTTTTCAGACTTTTCTTCTCATTCATCTGCTGGAACTTTTAAATGCTGGGTGGCCTTCCAACTTCTAGGCTCATTTATGCCTACTTAGACTTCTTGGAAATAGGAGTAATTAATATCTTTGGAAATAGGAGTAGTTATTTGCATTTAACACATGCTTAGGAGTCTATAAATTGATGTACTTTCAAGAGATTGATTATGAATGAATAATATGAAAATTTCTAATGCTTTTATGCTTTTAAAGATTGTGTGATGCGATCCATTCTTTGGTGTGATGCTAAAGAGGCCTTAGGTGTGAAGCCTTTGGTAACCTAGGCGTGAGGCCTAGATCTATCTTCTTAAACCTCTATTCTTCTCCTCTTATTCACTGTTCACGTTTACTGTTCACAGCCCCAAAATCAGTCCCTTTTCTCTGCCTTTTGATCATTCTTACTTCTCTCAACATTCTGTCCTACATCAACAATATTGTGAGAAGTGTGTATCCTAGAGCCAAGACAGTAGTAACAAGCATGTTGATCACCGAAGGCACCAAGAAGGGCTACCGAGGATTCAATGGAGTATGAGTGCCTCTTGGATATGTCCTTCAATGTCACAGGCTATCTTCCTCAATTGTACCAAAGAATTATACAAAAACTTGATTGTGAGGCATTATGGAATACTATACCACAACTCGGGGTTGTTATTGAGGTGGCTTCTAGAAGAGAATTTGGTATATGAAAGTAACAATATTCTGGTAGTATACATGATAATCCACAGTGGAAATGAAAACTGCAAGAAACAGCTTCTAATGCACGACACAAGAGTTCCGAATTTGTAGTAGTCTAATGCAGAAGCCTAAAGCACAACCACTAAGTATAAAAACTGATGGACAGATCAAGCATTTCATCTATAGCCGTTTTTATGAATGGAAAAGCTTAAAACAAAAGCGAAAAAATACTGAATAATTAAAATTTCAAAAAGTGACATAGAAAATTTACCATCATAAGCAAAACATAAAAACATTGCTACGCTACGTTAGAGATTTACACATGAAATGAACCTAGAAACCACAAAGTTTGAGCTAAACTGCATGTCAACAATAATTGCACAAGAGATCCAATAATTCCAATGAACCATGCAGCCAGATTGGTGCACACCACATCGACCTTATTGATCGAGCATCCCCCAGCAAAGAGGGATTGAACATAGGACTGCAATGTTGGTAACATCTATCTATGTTATATATCCTACATACTACCACTTTCTATAATACAATTGTCCCTTCTTATTGAAGAGTCTGATCCTTACCTGAGGGGGAGGCTACAATCTGTTGCTTCAAAAGATGGATGTCGATCTGTAGGCCTACAATGGCTGGAGAAGTGAAGATAGAAAAGCACTTCTTTTTTCTTTATTTCGTCCATGCTCTCCATCCTATGGAGGTTTCTATTGATTTTTTTGCTGATTCAACAATTCCTCACAAACAAGTTTGTGGTAATCTCTTGTAGAGTCTCTGTCTTTCCTCCCTAAGTGAAGGCCTTTCTCTCCCTTTGTGGGGATTTTAATCTACTTCAGTATCCAATATTTTGTGGCGTGTTGGTGATACATGAATTAAGCCTCGTGCTTTCTTTTTTTTTTCTTTAAAAACTATAGATTTTTATTGTAGTGCAATTCTGGTAGACTGTTTGATGCCCTATTATACTTTGACTGGTTTTCCCACATGACTCTTCTGCGTGCTCTGCATTTGACAAATCTCGGCTCCCCGAAATCTAGAAACAGCTGACTTCATTTCAACAGATGTTCGGATTGGTCCGATTACTCTAAGAATCATTGCCCCTTCGTATCTTTTTTTCTCACATGGCCCCTCCGAATCTGAGTAGTCTGCTTTATCGGCTAATGTGAAAAGATTGCTAACCAAATTACTTCGTCATCATCCGCACAAGATCATTCCTACTTAGAATACGACCAAGATTAGTATAATTCCATTTGATTGTTTCTCTTCTAAATAGGGACTAACTTCCTCATTTGTTCCCAGATTATCCTATTGGGTACCAACCAAAGGGATAGTTCTTTTCCCTTTAGGAGCATGCTTCTCTTGCTCAGATTCTATACAATAGCGAGAGATGCAAACAAGCCAAAACTGCTGCAATTCAATACAGTTGGACCTCTTTTTAACTACCTGCAGGTTAACACAAATTTGAACTCTTCGTTTGACAAAGGCCAAAAGAATCCAATACTCCCTTCCATGATTTAATAAGAGAAGCAATATGGGGCATGAGCACTTACAACCACATTGCCTTCTTCATCCATGGGTACAACAGCATGTACAACTACTTCTCTTATGCCGTGCAGAAAAAGCATATTCCCATTTTCAAGTGGTGGATAGTAGTCATTCTCTGTATATTTCAACCAATCATGCACAGTTCATCCTGCACCAGGCAACATGCCATCCAAAATGTCCACTGGCCTACGAGTCAGCATTATCCTATAATAATAATACTAACTTCCAACAAACTTATACCCGTGCATGCAGACGTGCGCACACACAAAAAGAGATAACCATGAAGTGCCAAACAGAATTTGTGAAGCACAACGGAACTATCAATCCACTATACAAGTATACTTGTCAGTATCAATCCCAATAGGCGGTGGGGAAAATGTTGCTTTCCACAATATCTGAAGGCTTTCTAAAAAGAACGAAGACCTCGAAATGGTTACCTGGTTTACAATTCAGGGGAAACTGTTAGGTCTTTTCTGTTTCCCTAAATAAGAAGATAATCCTTTCTTATTTCCATACTCCAAATGGACATGTGAACATTCGCGACATAAACCTCTACTTCTGGTGGATGTAAACTTCTACTTTAGACTGATCTCTTTTTTTAAAAATCCACCATTGATAATGTTTACCATTCCCCCAAAATTCACTACAAGTATGCATGTGTTCGTTTTAATCACATGTGTGCTTATAGTATATTATCTACTTTAAGCACTTCTTCGGGAAGCAGAAGTGCAAGTTTTGGAGAAAGTTTAATTCACTAAAGATTTTATCTATTGAAGAGATGCTGATTTTATGGAGGATAATATTGGACATTATATTCCCCTCAATGTATTTTTTTTTTTTTTTGCTGAACGAAAAGTGGAAAAAAAAGAACAGGCACTTCGGATGGGATTCGATCCCTAGCCACAAAGGAGATAGTAGCTTTACCCAAACCAACACGCCAGGCTTGACATTGTTAACATATTGGAACCATTTTTATATTTATATATAACTTACAATTTTATTTTTATTTTTTTTTTGGTTGCCCTGGCCCAGGGGTTGCCCTAGCCCAAGGTCGTGCCAGGCTTGGGTCTGGGCCTGCCCTGAGCAAGGTGTTTACGGATTGAGTAAAGTTAAATATTTGGAAACGGAGATTATGTTGGTGGACGTGAGTCGTGACATTGATCAAACAGTTGGTGTACAGACACCAACATGGGTAAAGTACACGTACCATTCTATTAAAAGGAGAAGAAGATTTAGATACCAACATGCTTTACCCAGCATTGACTACTCACTTTTCAAATATAAAAATCCACCCTGAAGACATGAATGGTGGAGAAAAACAAATGGTAGGATCAGTCAATTAATAGATGGATACACGTCGCTTCACACCAAGGGTAAAAAGAAAGCCCTTAATCCAACACCCAGAAATGTTGAGTTGTTCATCGAATAATTGGTATGTAAACATCAACAGTTCAGAAATTCATTGAACAATTGGTGCGCAGTGCGTAACATCAACAATTCAGGTTTTTCAAGGGATGTAATCGATGAAGATGGGAATGGAGGATGGAAGAGATTTAACTTACTATGCAAATGTTGTTGGCAGCAAAAACCAGTATCTTCTTCGATGATTGTCGCCAGGACAGGGTCTTACTTGCAGTTTCCACTGAAGGTCGTGGAAGAAGATGAAGAGTCAGAGGAAGACGGGGTGGTGTTTCTAGGTGACGACCGTGGAAGCCAGGATGGAGCGTGGTGTTTTGTATACTCCTACATTAAATTCGGATACATCTTTTGGACACGTTGTGCTTTGTATTGGGGGCAATTTTTGGGAAGGCACGGAATTAGGAAGGGTATTTTAGGTATGAAAATGTCGACGAACATCCTACTCTTTTTATAGGGAGTATAGATTAATAAAAGTTCGGCCAATTCTATTCGCAACCGAGGAATGGCTAAATTCAACCCACTAAAAATTAAAAATAAAAATTGCTACCTTTTAACCCATTTTTTTACTAAAGACAACCAACAAATTTTCAAAACTTTCCCAATATACCCCTCTCCCTTCCTAACATTAAATTACTACCCAAACTACCCCTCTTATTAATCTAAACCCTAAAAATAAAAAAATCAAAATCAAAACACATCCCCTTCCTCCTGCAATACGTAACCCAAATCTCTCTCCCCCCATCTTCGTCGTCTGCTCTTCCTCGTCCTCCATCTACCGTTGTCCTCTCTCCTCCTCCCACCCGCGCACACCGCCACACACCGCCATCACCACTATCAGCCATTGCCCCACTGCCAACACAGACATGAAGATAGAGAGAGAGAGAGAGAGAGAGAGAGAGGGAGAAAATTATCTATAGCAGTGGGTTAAATTGAGAGATCTCGGTGGTAGTGGTGGAAAAATGGCGAAGCATTTGGCGTCGATATTCGGGACGGAGAAGGACATGGTTAACTGCCTTTTCTACTTCAAGATAGGAGCCTGTAGGCACAGAGATCGATGCTCGAGGCTTCACACAAAGCCCACAATCAACCCTACTCTTTTTCCTCTCCAACATGTACTAACGCCCCGACATTATCACTCCTGCCATCGACAACCAAAAGATCCAAAACCACTTCGAGGTATCTAAAAATGTAGATATAGATGCCTATACGCTTATGTTGTTCAAATTTACATCTATTCAATAATTTTTTTGACGATTGGTTAGGTTTATTGTGGTACTGGTAATAAATTGATGAATCGAGTTTCGGGTGCATTTGGGACTTCTTCAATTATTCCATATTCCATACAAATCTGTATAGTGTTTTTTTGTGGTCAAATTATTAATATTTTTTTTTTTACGAGTGACATGCTCGAATGTGGGGTTAAGGTTGTGTTTGTACTTGTTCTTAGCGATTTGTAAAAATAATCCAGTAGTGCATACTTTGTGCGAGATGAGTCCATGAGGTCCACTTCAAAGACCCACCCAAATGATCTACGTTGTCCATTATTTTTAAAATTATTCTTTGAGTCGTCCGTAAAAAAACCAGGTCAATTGTATTACTACAAATACTTGATCCAATTGTCTAACTTTTTTTTAAACTTCTGTCAAAATTTAGGATCCTAAATTGTAAATGAATAATTAAAAGGCAGATGAACCACTTGTAATTTTTCTAATGAGTTGATTTTTTAGGAGTGACTCAAAAGATTATTTAAAAAATTAATGAACGACACAAATCATTTGTGTGGGTCTTTAAAGTGGGCTCCACGGACCTTTTTTTTACCCTGTCGTGCATACTCTCTTCTTCTCACTCCGTTTGCTTACAAATCTCATCCTTGGCCTACAAGCTTTTCCCAATTTTCTCAGAGGCCTTGATTGCAATGACATAACCATGTGCTTCACCGGTACTTTTCGTCCACTCTTTTAAGGCAACATCCATGGCAAACGCCTACCAACATTGTAAAAAAATATCAAGTCCATATCTAAGACTTCCACATTCGAAAGGATATTAATATTAACACTCACCTCCTCCGTTGTAAAATTCTCCGCATAATCATATAGAGTAGGAGATGGACCTATGTGGCTATCACGCGTTGAAGTGTCACACTGAGAAAAGCAACCAAAAAAAAAAAAAAATAGTCCCATAAAAAAAATATTGATCAGCAAATATCAAGTTTTAACAATTGAAAAAATGACAAAAATTCCATTATTAAAAATGAACTGTGACCTACAATTCGGATATTACATATTGAATGATCAAAAGATGAAGTTTTATAAGTTCAATGATCAAAACATTAAGATTTAACAATTGAAAACATGTCATAATTTCAAATATTAAAAGATGAAATATTTACTACTATTTGAACATAAACAATTAATTTAAATCTTCACATCCTACAGTTCCGTGTTTAGATTTTATAAGTTGAAGTAACGTCTTAATTCATATTCTAAAATTTGAATAGGTAAATAAAATTCGGTTTCAAACAAATGAATCATATGTCAGGAATTTAAACCTAGTTGTTTCAATTTTTTTTTCATGTTTTTAAATTCGAAATAAGGTACGTAGTTCAAAGTTTAAAAAATGAAAACCATGTGCAACTTCAACACTGGGAATCCGAATTTCAAATGACGAAAACACGAAACTTAAATCTGGGTCTTACCTCTTTGCTCGTTTTTGGCTCCCAAACCACCATTTTCTTCCCATGATCTTCCTTGTCGACCTCTTTGCACCTTGTAATCGGAAAATTTACCCCCATTTCCGTTTCATCCATTTAAAAAAAGGAGCATTGTGGGTCAAATGTAGGTGAAGAACCTTCCATAGAAAGCTCCATTGGATTCTCCATTGAGGGAGAGGTGAGGAATGAGGAGGGGAGTGAAAGTTCTCTAGGGTTTGAGGTGGGAGATGGAGATGTGGGAGAAGAGAAGAGGAGAGGAGGTTTTTTTAGGGCATGTAATAGGAAGAAGAAGAAGAAGAAAATGATTTGTGTTTTTGATTTTTTTTTTTTTCGGCAGATGATGGGTTGGGGGATAAGATGGGTTGTAGATTTTTTGTGGTTGTCTTTTAATTGCTTTGTGCTACTTGCATCCCACTCATTAAAGACAAAAAAGTCTTTTTATGCAAGGGCATTTTTGTCTACCATTGATTAAATGTTAGTGGGTTGAATTTAGCCATTCCTCGGTTGCGAATAGAATTGGCTTTGAGGTTTGGCCTAAAAAGTCAACTTAACTTCTTTTTTTTGTCTTTATTTTTTTATTTTTTCGTTTGTTAGTTTTGCATCCATTTTTTTAGTATTATTGGTTCGTCTCGGCGAGTGGAATCCAAAAAGGTAAAAGATTATGACTAGAACTCTCATTTTTTTTAATAAGATCGAAAAAAGTGTTTAAAGTAACTTTTTGGCTTATTTTTGTCTTTATTAAAAAAAGATTATGATTAAATCATAATTTTTTACTTTTTTGATTCCTCTCGCCGAGATGAACTAATACACAAAAAGTTGATGCAAAACTAAAAAACAATAAAAAAAATCAAATAAAGACAAAAAAATAAGGCAACTAACTTTTTAGGCCAAAACACATAAAGTTCAAGTCTTTTCTAATCAACAAATTTAACCTGGGTAAATTGGCTTGGGCGAAATTTTCATCTAGGTCAAGAGGCTACAAGCAAATAGGATTGGAGCACCGTATTGTAGAGAAGTCGGACCTATCCCAAGGATTGAGGAGTACTTTTACACAAATCCCTTCCCTAGTTGTTTTGTGATACATCTTGAATGTGAAAAGAGCAGCAACAGCTTAATACTCCAGTAGATGACATGAAGCTAAAAGAGCATCCGAGGATCATAGATTCTTACCTGCTTAGAAATCTCGATTGTGCCATCAAGCATGTGAAACCGACTAACTTAAGTTGCAGCTGCAACTAATATGGATGTGTGCACACTATTCTTGCTTTCTAATGACAGATTAAGGCCAAAAAAAAAAGTATCATACAAGGTTTTCATTTCTACGTATATATTTTGACAGAGCGAAGACAATGATAGACGATTTTAGACACAAACAAGTTGATCCCATAATCGCACATTGCACATTTTCTTCTTACGTTTTGTTTTTTTATCAATCTAATGGCAATACCATATTTAAGAAAAAAACTGAAACCTCCACCACTAAATTTGGACTTCATTGATGATTGTCTCAAATTGTTTAAACATCGATCACAGAAGGAAATGTCGTTGCTCAGACTTGAGCTTGAAATGTCGTTGCTCAGACTATTCAAAAGGTAAAGATCCAAACACTTACCTATTTTTTTGATTGCTAACACAAAACACTTCAATAGTGTTTGTAGGAAGGGACGAGATATCTAGGTTGAAGAGGGTTCACATCGATAGAGGGATTGGAACAGTTTGGGATGGAGGGAAACTTGTTTGGGATTCGATGATGTTGCTCGCAGTACGTCCTTGTGAACACGTGGGGTGTGCAATTAGGTTAGGGGCGATGAAAGTGAACAATATAATTGGATGTTGTTGAAGGACTCTAAAAGTGCTGCAAACTAGGAATAGGTTGAGGAAGACGAGGGACCGATGAGGTCAATGGAAATGTATGGGTTGAGGTTTAGAGATGGCTTGCGGAAGGTTGATGAGACGTGGGATACGAGCTGTAGAGAGTGGGGTGAGGGAATTCATTTTTTGTCTTTTTATTTTAGCCTGAGTTTTTCAAATGATTTTAGCAACTGAATTGCTAAAATCAAACGAAAAACTTAGCCTTAGTTCATCTGTTCCTCATTTGTAGTGATTGGACAAAGGAAAACAAATATGTTTTTCGGTGATTCTATTAGAAGCCAAAAAGTTGTTCTTTGGCGCCCATTACTATTCGCACCTAATTAGGGGTGTTCCATTAACAAAACACTAATTTTTTTTTAAACCGAGACAAGTCGTTCTCTCATAATACATCACATAATAAACCGTGAAAAACCAGATTATTCAAAAAAACTAGCTTAGTGGAACACCCCCTAATTATACTATTTAGATCCAGTCCAAAATGTCCTCATCTCCCACAAACTCAAAACCTAATTTTTTGTTATGCTTCTCACCACGGCACCAGCCACCACAAATCTTAGAACCAGTTCTATCTAGGTAGGATTAGCACTTCTTGTTTAATTGAGTTACCTTGGGCTCTTTTCACTCATTATTAGCAAATCATTAAGCTTCACATTATCTTAATTAGCAAAACAATAATGGTAGTTCAATAATTGTATGGCATTGCCCTTATGAGACAAATATTATCACCATAATTGAATACAAGATAAATCCTTTAGGCTAAATTTGGAAGAACCCATATCAAATATCGCCGAATCAAATAAATCTGTAAATAACTCGCTAGTTTTCACTATTAAGCACGAAAGTTTTTTTTTCCCTTTTTGCACGAAAGAAAATTGGTTCAAGAACTTGATATTAATACAAGAGAATTACATACATTTTGTTGGAGCAAAACAACACTGCTGTGTTTGGTTGAGAGTTTTGAGAATAATATTTTGAGAAATATTTTTAAGATAGTGTTTGGATGGGTTATTTGAAAAAATAATAGTAATTAGAGAGATGTGTAATAATTGGAGAGAGATAAAGAGAGAAAAATGAAAACAATGATTGGATGGAAGGGTATGAGTAGAGAGAGAAATATGATTAATGATTCGAGAGATGAGAGATGGGGAATGAATCTTTTTGGATTTTTTTTTTTTAAATGTGAAGTGAACAAAGTGATACATTTAATTAGAGAAACATGAAATCAGTCTCACGGGGAAGCATGAGAAAAGGATTGTTGATAATGGTGATGAGGATTTTATAAAAGTCAGAAGAATGAGAAACTTGTTGCAACGACTTGATTAATTAAACTAAATTCCATGAATAATATTTTGGGTTTTCTTGATTACATTGGTTTGAGAAAGCTGCCGTAGTGGCTTTAGTGTGTAGGGAGGAGAGGGCTTGGTTTACTTACAGGGGTGGTGAACGGTGGTGGTCTATGTGCAAGTTTAAAGAAAAATAGGTTTAGCATTTGTTAGGGCATTTTGTAATTAACTCATTTTTTCTAAATGAGTAGTGTTAAAGCATCCAACTCAATATAAATTGACAATGAGTAGAGAGACCACCCAAATTCATATACTAGTTTTTGAGGTGATAATTAGTTGATGAGAGATAATTTCCAAGAATGTGTTAGAGAAAAATGGGACAACAAAGAAATACTTATTTCGAATACAAAAATGATAGGAACACAATCATTCAAACACAACATGAACCCAATCCCGCACATATACGTAGGCCCCACACACATTTATTACGCGAGACCTACGTGTATGTGAGGGGTTATGTTGGATGTTCTGTTTAAATGTTTGTATTATCGAACATGCTATAGTTACAACAAAGTGGGACGACGGCCCGAATTGTGGTTGTAGGCGGTGGGGAGCCGCAGGGGTTTGTGGTGGTTGCAGGAGGAGGTGGTGGGCCTCGTGGCAATGGTGGTAGTCGATTGAATTCGGACCGTTGTACCACTTCGTTGTATTTGTAACATTTTTATTGTATTATTTAGGGGTGTCCATGGATGATGAAGTTTTGTTTTCAACATCCACAACCGTCTATAAGTGATTCGGTTGCGAATTGGCTATTTGGGCGATTTGGCGGATTGGGTGATCCGCTAGCACGCGAGGACTACTATCTCTCGTTTGAGTATGTATAGAGGATTTTTCGGTAATTATGTTCAATTTTGTTGCGTAGATAGAAAGTAGAAAGTGTGTTGCAAATAGCAAGCTCCTACTCTTGGTTAAAAAAAAAAAGCAAGCTCCTACTCTCAGAAGCCAAAATTACAGAAATTACCCCATACTGCCTGCCTGCTCCCAACAAATTTATTTTCCCACACAATTCATAATTCCCCTCCTGCTCTCTCTCTCTCTCTCTCTCCCCCACCGCCTCAATCCCTTTTCTTTCTCCACAACTGCAAATCTCTCTCTACAATTCGAATGCCGTAAAACCCACCAGACCTCATACTGCCCACTGTTTCCCCGATTCCGGTGGCCGTAACAACCGACCGCCGCCTAACCCCCGTCGTCGTTGCGCTACGCCTTTTCTTTAGGGCTTTTTGGCCAGTGCGATTTGTAGTTTTCGATCAGGCGACGAATTCGACGCCGTTGGCTGGGTCTTTTGCGGCGCCATGGCTCCGGCGCGTAATAAACGAGGAGCGAAAGGAGCCAAGACGAAGAGTGCGTTGAGCCTGGGCGATCTGGTCCTAGCCAAGGTCAAGGGCTTCCCCGCGTGGCCTGCCAAGGTGTGGGCACATAGATTTTCCCTCAGTTTCGTTTCTTGGATTCAATTATGCTTTTGCATATCAGTCTCTAGCTCTTGTAGTAATTGATTTAGGGTTTCGTTTTGCAGTTTTATCCGGGTGGCTTTACAGTTTAACTAATATGCGCTGTTGTTTTTTGTTGTTGCACTTTCTTGGTCTCATCTAGATTATTAGAGCTAGTAAAGTTTGCATTTTTGGGATTTATAGTCTGGGGATATTCCTAGGTTTAAATCTTGTTATTGGCTTGATGGGTGAAACAATAGCCATTGCTCGGAGAACGAAAGGCCAAACAAATAGAACTCGGGTTAGCTCTGCAGCTGTTCTACAAGTAAGGTAAGTAGGTCTATTACGGGCGGCTCTGAGCCTAAAAGACGTAAAGAAGTGATCCCTGGAGCCAGTAACAAATCTCTTGCCAAGTTGCCATTGAACCACTTTTTCAATCCTACTGCAATAGGGTACCTAAGGCTTCATTGCTCCCTGTTGCGGTTTTAGCGGTTTTACATTAAATTTGAGGCCTGCCATGTACCCCGCATAAAATACCTTGCCTTCACCGCACACTCACAGTGCTGTGGCCACATTATTAGTTTACTCCGTTAGTTCTTGTGGTGTATTTTGTGGGTGCTTGATATTTCCATTGGTCGTTGTTGTTGTTGTGCTGCTTTGTTTAGATTACGCATTCAAAACTTTTGCTACCTTTCTACGTGAACACAGTTTAGTTTCCGAGGTGTCATGCACTTGCACTCAATTTTGTTTGTACCTGATATCCAGATTCGGTATGGGAAGGCTCTTACTATTGTAACTAGTCTAATTTTCGGTGGAATTGATGGATGGGTAAGAAAGGGGTTAGAATGATTTCGATTGGTGTTTGGTGGTTTTGTTGTCACATTGATTAATCCTTAGAACATTTGTTACTCCTGCTATGATATTTGTGCTGGTTTTTAGGAACTTGGAACTTAGCTTGCTAAGTTTGTTTAAATGCTGAAGCAAAACTGGTCTCAGGAATGTTTAGTCTTTAGAAAAATGGATGGGATTTACTGAAGATTTGTTAAATGGTAACATGGTGTCATGGTCTAAGCTTCCAAGAAAACCTTGGTTTCTGAGATATGGGCATAAAGTGTGATGAAAGTTTTCTGGGTGGCTTATGATATTTGTCTTTGTTGGTGAAGGGTTGAAGCAGGGGGGCACGAGGTGAGTAGGGCTCTGATGTTTGATAATACCATATTTAAAAGAAATAGCTAGTCTACAGAGGATATTGGCTTTGTTCAGTTACATCTGATGGAAGTGCATTTTCGCACATACTTAATTTGTATAAACTAATGCTGAAGTTCCAAGCATTTACTTTTTGTTAGTTTGTGGGCTTATTAAGTGAACCAATGGAAAAAAAATTTCGCTCTTATGTGAGGTGGTTGGCTCTTGGTACTAGTTGTAGCATCAATATTTTTGGTACTAGTTCTTATGCTAGGTTGGTTCTCAAATTTGATCATATGAGCTTGTTGGATGAGGTGATGTTGGAGTTTTCGCATGTTCGTAAACGGGAATCCTGCTCACTAGTTCAATTTATTATTATTATTCGATGTGTTTACTGTTTGATTTTGTGGAATAGAGTTATTAGTTGGGTACTTGGGTTAAGTGATTTGTTTATGAGGCTTTTTTCTTGTTTGTTAATGTTTTCCCGTCCAGATTAGCAGACCGGAAGATTGGAAGCGAGCTCCTGACCCCAAGAAATATTTTGTTCAATTTTTTGGAACACAAGAAATGTAAGTGACTTTTGCTTCAGTATTGCTTATGCAATCTTGTTAAGTAATAATGTGCCTCGGAGTTGGGATTGGGACATAGTATTTTGATTACAATCTATTACATTGCTACTAGAGTTCTCCTGTTATGTGTTTGGTCTTTCTCTTTGTACTGTTATATCTATGTGTTTCGATGTTAAGCGCTTGGAGGTTTTTTTTAAATAGTTTTCCTACTGTCAAGGGGATTCTTATATTTTGCTTTTTTTTGAAGGCTCATAGTTGTTTGTCCCATCCGTTCTGGTCCACTTGGGTTAACTTTTTGTGATGGGTATATGCAAAAATCGACCAAGTTGGCGTGCTTGGTTTGTAAGATTGATTTAAATATTTCTCTAGAACGCTGGATTTCTCTGTATCTGTATATTACGCCCGTGTATTTGGCTTGAATTGGTAGAGGATGTATAGTTGCATTTTGTTGTGATTTATGGGCATAGTTTTGCTTTTGGGAGTGCGTATCTAAAACCTATCCAAGTGCCTCAGATTTTCTGTGCTTTTCTCTCTTCTTTTTTCTGTCATCTGTCAAGTTCTCCTACCTGAAGCAATCCCTTCTCTCACTTTCTCTTTTTCCCGCCAATTCTTTAAAACTACCTTTTTGCCAACCTTCTTTAAGGCAAGCCGCTTATTAAACTTCTCAAGGTTGTTAATGCTTCAGATACTTTTCGATGAAAGAAAGGTTTGAACAAGTTTTCTGTTGTTCAGATTATGCTGGTTGACCAAAATTTGTAATGGGTCAATTCACGTTGGAAATACATCCAACTATCCAAGTAGCATAATCTCTTTTGTTTCTTTTCTTTCAGTCACCTTTGGTGGCGGCTTGAATCTCTTTGAAAGATTTCAGTCCATAGATGATAGATCTTTTCTTGTACAGAAGCACAATAGAAAAGAGGCTTGGAATCTAATATCTGTTGAGAGAGTAATAAGCAGAACTCTTTGAATAAGAAGAAAGGTGCACTTCAAGTGCTGTTTGGCTTCCAGCTGAGCTTGTTTTCGTCACTAATGTCTGATACACGGTTGTTTCAGTCATTTCCGTTGCATGCAATATCATAAAAAGTTGCAATTTATGTACGTATGCGAAGTTTTTCATTTACAGTTGCATCAACTGGGGTACTTGCAAGTTCACCGAATTGATTATAATGATATATATACAATTTATTTACAACTAAATTAGGAACTATAGATTGGTGAATGCTTTTCCAAATGGCCATGTCATCCAAGGAATGGAAGGTGACTCTTTTAGCTTCCTGCCTTTATTATAGTTCAGTCCAACATTGGTGCCTGTTCGTTCTTTGCCTTTCGTTTTCTTAGAATACCAGTGGAAGATATTGGTTATCTTAACGAAGCTGCCCAATCTTCTACTGCTGATTGGATGATTAATACCTCTTTTTGTTGCAGTTTTGTTTGGAATTTTTCCATTTGTTTCCGAAGGTTTTTTGTCTTGCTTAATTTCTGAGCGACCTACCATGTTGAAGTTCTTTGTCAACTTTTCATATTCTTCAAGAGGTTCATCTCTTTCTTTGTTAGATACAAGTGTGTTTTAGTCTAACCAAATTTTTTAGTTAGACTGGATATTATTCATTGTCAACAGGCCTCTATGAGATTTCGTTGACCTTTTTTTACTTATGTAAGATCATTATGTCTTAAACTCAGCTGATGATTTTGAAGTTGACCTGTCAGGGTACGAACTCTGTCCTGTGTGCACTTCATACTGTGATATGATGGTTATTGTGGGCCTAGTAATGGTCACAAAATATGCAGTTTTCTGTATTTCAGTTACAAGATGACAAGTTTATTTCCATGTTGGTTGGTTAACACATCACTAATATTCTTTTATAACTGTTGGAGATGTGTTTTGTTGTAACTTGATCATAATTTACTGATTGCTTCTTCATGTTTGTTGTTTGTCTGTTTATCATTTTCGCTGATTTCGAGCTTTTGAATTTGTTTTGCCTTTCACAAGAGCTTTTGTTGCACCTGCGGATATTCAAGCGTTTACCAGTGAGACGAAGAATAAATTGTTAGCTCGCTGCCAAGGGAAAACAGTTAAGTACTTTGCTGAAGCTGTGAAGGAAATATGTGGAGCATTTGAAGTGTTGCTGAGCGGTTTAGGAGATGATACTGACAGATCAGCTCTTGGGTCTGAGGCTCTATCTGTTGATGGGGTAGAAGACAGTGTAAGAGATGTTGACTTAAAAGATGGAATTCGGAAAGATGGAACAAATGGAGAAACAGAGATTATGGGCCTGGGTGGTCGTGGTTCTGGGTTAGGGCGTTGCTCACGGAAAAAGCATAAGCCGCCAAACGATAGTCCTCGCAGATCTAAAGGGTTAGTGTTAGCATCCAGTCCAAACAATACAAACCGTCCTAAGGAAGAAACCTGCGATGTCAAACAAGAAAATTCCGTTATTGGCCCTGATGACTCTAAGGTAGGGACATCTGCTGAAGGCTCGGAAAGTAATGAGAATGATGGTGTATGCGATGCAAAAGGAGATGGCCAAAAGAATAAATCTTCACCTTTGGTTGGATCAGTTCGTGCTAAGCACTCTGTTGGTGGCAATAACTTGCTGACAAATGGTCACAAGTTGGAGAAAATGACGAGTGGTTCAAAGAGGAATCTGAAAGATGAGGGTGCCAAAAACGTAATTCAAAGAAAAAGTGCTGCAGGTAGCAGTGGGAAGGAATCATCCCCAGATCTTAAATCAGATGGAATTGCGGTTAGTCGAAATAAAGCAAAAACGATGGTGAAAGATGGGAAATATTTTGGGCTAGCTAATGATGGGAAGAAGGATGCTGAAGGAAGTCCTGAGGAGCAGGCCAAGAGCAAACTTTCTGGATTGAAAAAGGGGGATCAAATTGGACCTACAAAGCGTGATTCAGTAAGTAATGAAGTTTCACATCCTGCCAAAAGGTCTAAACACGCAGATATGGAGAATAATGGCTCCAAGGGATCAATTCTTACTACCAGAAAAATTGATTCTCGAAGTTATAATGTTCCCACGAGAAAAACAGAGAATATAGAGCTTAAACCCTCTACATCGCATTTGAAAACTGAAAATCGTACAGCATCAAGAGTGCAGACAGGTAGCGTGTCTTCCAACATTCTTTCTGATGAAGAATCTCTTCCACCAACGAAGCGTCGACGCAGGGCGTATGAGGCAACGTCTGATTCTGCTATTATATCTTCCGGCAATAGAACAGATAAAGTTTATGTTGCCGTAAAAGATGATGTGTTATATTCTGATAAAGTTAAATCTCCAGTTACTCAATTGCACACGAAACGGAGAGCTGTTCGCCTATTTGATGAAGATGATGAAGAGGAGGCCAGGACTCCCATTCATGGGGGATCTTTAAGCAAGATTCATGCTTCTTCAGGGGTTTCTGATTGTATGAAGAATGCTGATGTAAAAAATGAAGTTTCTGCTCTTGATAGATCTAGTGGTGGAAGGGATTCTGGTGAAGTTGAAGTTGGCCATTCGAAGGAATGCTTCCCTTCTTCCAAGCTGCTAAATGAATCTTCGTCACCTCATGCTGAGCAGCACGGAGAGAAGAGGCCAAAAAAGGTACTTGCTGCTAATTTCTCCCATTGTCTTGGGAAACCTGAATTGGAGAGAGTATCTTCCAAGGAGTCCAAAAAACTTTTGATTTCCCCAAAAAAGTCTCCTTGGTCTGGTGCTACTAACAAAACCGTGTCAGAAACATCAAACATCAGTAGACAATCTAAAGTATCTGGTGCATGTAATCAGAAGAAAACTCAATCAGGTTCTGGTAAGGCCCCTAGTATGGTCTCTGATAGCTTGATTCATTCTCAAAATCAAGTGACGACTCAAAGAAGCATGACCTTATCTTCTGGAGAAAGATCAAAAAGTACAACGGAGAATATTTCCTTTCTTGATGAAAGGTATGATTCATATATGGCTCGAATTTATTTGAGTATAGCTCTCTCTTTCTTAAGCCACTTGTGCTGATTTTCATGTTACATTATCTGCCAAACCACAGAATGGAAGCTGTTGGAGACGATAAAACGAGTTCATTGATTGATTTAAGGATCTCAGATCCTGCTACGTCTATTAAGCATCTTATTGCTGCAGCTCAGGCAAAAAGGAGACAAGCTCACTCACAACATATTTCGCATGGCAATGCTGGTTCTCTTTCGGCACCCTCTACTGAGATGTCTGGGGGGAGCCTTAGTCCTGTAGCTTCTGTCCAGCCCTTTGTATCAGGCTCCAGTAACCTTTTGCAGCCAGATGTGCAGGGATGTTATCCTCTCACATCTATTGCTTCTCCTTCACATGGTCACTTGGTTTCGTCAAATAATCAACCTGATGCTGAAGAATTTGAGGAGAGAAGAGTTAGTTCTGGACACCGGCCTGCGGGAGGGTCTCTTAGTGGTGGTACCGAGGCAGCTGTTGCTCGTGATGCTTTTGAAGGGATGATAGAGACACTATCACGGACAAAAGAAAGCATTGGACGTGCAACTCGTCTTGCAATTGATTGTGCAAAATATGGCATTGCCAATGAGGTAGGTAATATTGTGCGATTAACGTTTCTTCTCACCAGGCTTTTTATGATTTACTCGCATGTACTAGTTTTGTTTGTTCATATCGTAGATAAGTTTCACAATCTCAGGCAGTGCCTACGTGGTGCCTAGTGTGGAACCAACCCCACTTCGTTTGCTCTGTGTTCATGGGATATACGGCTTTCTCAGCACTTAGTAGCAAATGTGTTTGGTAATATGGTGGAATATAGTCAGTGATTCTGGCATAAAATAGGTTTCATGAAAGTATTTAATATAGGTTATTGTTCTTTCTGCTGTATTGCCTTGGTGAGTTCAGCCCGATGCTATGTCTGTGTATTTACTTGAGTCAACAATTCTTGACGAGGGGCAATGGCAAGTGTTATCCGCTCTGGTGCTTCCCACACCGCCCCCCCCCCCCCCCCCCCCCCCCCGGGGCAGCCCGCATGCGAGCAAACCCAAGCGACCAACCCAGATGACATTTTAGCGGAAGAGTAGTGCAGCGGGTAAGACTATTGGGCGATGACTGAAGATTTTTCAACCAACTGATAACTTTTGGTGTTCCTTGTCCTGTCAAGTATGTGAGAAGTAGAATCCCTGCAATCATACTTGCTAGATGTACAAAACTCAATAAGCTTGCAATCAAACCCGAGTCACTTAACGGGGGAATGTGACTGAATCTTCTGGGTTGTCCGCTCAACACTACATTGAGCTCTCTATCAGTTGAGGAATTATGGAGTAATTATAGAATTGGAGTGTTTAAGCCGTAAACTAGAAGAATTATGGAGGTTTTAAGCCATCAACCTAACTTGCGACAATCCTTTTGCGGAGATGAGTCATTAGCTAGAGCTTCGCGACGATATTTAGGCTTGCAGTTGATAGGAGGCTTCTGTGGGGGATTATTTCATCACCAGGGTGGTGGAGTGTTCTGAGATATTGGCCTCACGAGGTCCTTGGAGTATTTGGTCTGTTAGAGCTTCCTCAAAGATCTCTCTTTTTTTTTTTTTTTTTTTTTTGGGGGGGGTTGTGTGTGTAGATTTTGATGCTGTAACTTGTTTGGGTGAATAGAAGTTCTACTCAATTGGGGTTTTGTGAGCGGGAGAGATGGGAGTATCGGTTTCCCGTCTCCTCCTCCATTGTGCTGTGGGTAGAGAGCTGTGGTTTTTGTTCTTCAGTTTGCTTGGGGTAGCTTGGGTTTAGTTCGGGTGCGGGTTTGTTTCCCCAAGCCTGGATTCTTGGTGGGTTCTTTAGATTTGTTTCACTTGTGGACTTGAGAACTCTCTGTTTTTGGCTACTCTTATTGACTTTTGCCTTTTTGTTAGCTTCTTATGCCTCCGTATACGGGTACCATTCTCTTGATGCTCCTTTACGTAGATGCTTACTGAAAAGAAAGTATAAAGCATGTTTTTGTACTTCGTTTGTTAGTTTTATTCCATGAAAAAGAATACAAATATTTAGCATTTTTGGCGCACTCAAAAGTAAAAAGACAGCATCTTTATTGAGTTGCCAGATTTTTTTTGGGGAGGGGGAGTGGTTGAAGGGTTGGCTGGCTGCAGAGTTTTAAAAAAACGGCCGTTATTTAATGGATTTGGGCCCTCCCGGTGCGGTTACGACGACGAATAACGGTGTTACGGGTATTCAAGAGGGCAACGGCCGTTCCGTAATGGGAATCTACCGTAACGGCCGTTAGAGAACTCCATTACAGACCGTTACACTCGACACAACATCTCCAATCACTTTATGTCCTATTTTTGTTCCTTTATTTAGAGATACATGTGATACAACAGTAGTAGATGGGAATTTTGTGGCCAAAAAGAGAACCTAAGCAATTATTTTGACTGGGTCACTAGCAAGGTTATGAATCCCGTTCCGTACCGGCTGGTATGTACCGGATTTGTGAAAAAATGGTAACTTCACCCTCCAATACCGTCCCGGTTCCAATACTGGTGTTTACCGGAGTGTACCGGCGATTCCGGCTGATCTCGGACGGAAAGACAGTAAGGTGTGAGAGAGAGAGAGAGAGAGAGAGAGAGAGAGAGAGAGAGAGAGAGAGAGAGAGAGAGAGAGAGAGACCTGATGCCTTCTCTTCATCGGTGGAGAATCTGGAGATGGAGGTTGACATGAGGACATGCTGCTCTGCTTTTTTTGATTCTCTCTCTGCTGCGGCTGTTGTATACATTAGGGTTATATTTATAGCTGTTTCTAGGTTACTGGAGTTGGGCCATCTACTTCTGTGTTGGGCCATCTTTTGGGCTCTAGTTACTGGAGTACTTACAAAAAAATGACATAAAAAAGTACTCCCTCCGTCCCGAATTTGTTGTCCATTTACGGGCATGCGTGCCATTTTTCAGTTACTTATATCTTTCAATTTATAATGTTTTTTACAATTTTGAAAACTTTGTTTCATAGAATTCATAGAGAGCTATCAAACAAGATCCATATTGAATATATATAACATTATACATTAGAAAATATAAACAATTTTTTGAGATGCTGCAAATAGTGCAAGTGGACAAGAAATTTGGGACGGAGGGAATAGTATTTTGTTGCAGATTTTGCTAATGGGAAAAGGGATAATAGCTTTATAAATATTATGTAACGATGAATTGAATGGTATGGGAAAATTATCAAATAGAACATGGATTATATATAATGAGAGTGTAGTTTTTTTTTTGTCTGATAAATTTTTTATGTAATTTGAATTGATTGGAATTGTGAGAATTATCAATTTATAACTATATATAATAAAAGTACCGCCAAATCCGAAACGGTACCAGGTACTTGTACCGGTACCGTACCAGTAGGAAAACCGGTACCCTCGCCGGTACGAGATTCAGAACCTTGGTCACAAGAGAGAGAAGAAAGAGAGAAAAAAGCTTCAGATCTTGAAACCTGTAACAAATAGCTTTGATTTAGGCGCAACCTTCAAAGAATGCAGCTGTGATTTTCCCTTATCCCTCGATTTCAGCTTCGACTTCAGCTCCACGATATATTTTCGATCTCCTTCGGTTGATTGGAGGTCTGATTGCAGATTACGTTGCGATTTAGGGTTTGTCGAAGTCGTCTGTTGAGAACGATGGGGGTGAGGAAGAATGGGTTTCAGAGGAACAATGGGGGTGAGACTGAGGAATGGGTTTCTCAATCAGGGGTGTCGTGATTTTGTGTTATGGAACTATTATTGTGTGGGTGTGGGAGTGGGAGTATTAGAAGAAATTTGATACTGTCTTCTTCTTGTTTTTTTTTTTTGTGTTACTTCCTTTTGTTTTTTCAACTGAAACTGCATTTCTTGGTTTAATTTTTTCCTTATATTGGCCCATTCTATTTCTTATTGTATAAATAGATAGTGAGAATCCATTCCTACGAAAATATCAACCTTTATTGCCTTAAAATGTGACTTTTGATCCAAATCTTACTTACGAACTACTTCTTAAAGTCAAACATTGATTAGAAATCTCTGAAAACATTCAATTTTGTCATATTTAAGGTTAGCACATATGTATCGATGATATTTTTAGCACTTGTTAGAGCTTGGGAGAAAATCACGAGTGCGGTGTCCAATTCCCGTTACACATTGACCGATATTCCCGATATCCATTGCACGAGACCGTGACCGTTAGGCCGACCAATACTGTGATTTAAAACCATGGCTGGAGGTATGGGAGGAAGGAGGGAATTGCTGGCTGGGGAAGGTTGTTAGTGTGTTTAGGAAAGGGGGAGCGGGCGGGGGGCGAGGATGTGGCGTTATCCAGGTTGGGGGTAGTTTAAATGTTTAAAAACAAGTGAAGGCACATATTTTTTGCTAAATAAGATTTTGAAAACAACAAACAGATACAATTTTGCTGATTTCAAGAATTGTACACTTGTGTACACAACCACATACTTACTCTCACTCAGTCACTCTCAAAGGAGAACACACACAACTTGGAGTCTCTCTGGCCCAATAACACAGAACAAAGACATCTTCTACACGGAGCGAGAGCGCGAACGGAAACATCGCCTCCATTAAAGGACTTTCCTCTCTTCTCTTTCATCTCTTAATATGGAATCATTACAGTATGAATGAAGAAAGATCGCTGGAGATTGGTGGAAACCATAGTCGGTGACCTAGGATTACGGCGTTGATGCCACCAATCGCGCAATATGAACTAGTACTCGAAGTACTGGCTTCCTGTATATTGGTTCTGTGCTGTATTTATGCGTGCTTGTTAATGGATTTTAGGATTTTGTGATCTGTGATTAGGGGGATAGGTATGTTATCATTTGCTTAGGATTTACGGCGTTGATGCCACCAATCGCGCAATATGAACTAGTACTCGAAGTGCTGGCTTCCTGTATATTGGTTCTGTGCTGTATTTATGCGTGCTTGTTAATGGATTTTAGGATTTTGTGATCTGTGATTAGGGGGATAGGTATGTTATCATTTGCTTAGAACTTGAAAATTAATATGCAAAATATTTTAAAAATATTCGTCTCCCAACTTTCGTTCCAAAATGCACAAGTTGCTCATGAAAAGGCTCAAAGAGGAGTCCGGAGCCTACTCCGGCATACGGGGGGAGGTGTTGGTGTGCATTGTCAAAAGTCTTATTTGTTTTGTAGATCACTTCTGCTTGTTTTAGTCGGGTGACATTCCTCTTGCAAAACTAATTTCTGATGTATGATGTAACCACCATACACACCATGTAACCACCATTTGGAGTCCAATGACAAATTATTTGCTCGACTATAGGCTAATGGTAGATTGAAGAACCAATTCCAGTCTCCGAAATGTGAGATTTAAATTTACAGCAATTCATGATCTTTGGTGGTAGTTAAATGGTAGTGCATTATTGGACAATCATGCTGAATGTTTTCATTTGCATCCATGAATCACTAATCATTCCTGAATGGTTTCATTTGCATCCATGAATCACTAATCATTCCAGTGTTATTAACTGATCCAGTTCGATAGTATATGCATCGTTCAAGTTTCAGTGTTATTATATTATTGTAATTATTGGCAAGAAAGTGCCGGATGTGATGATAAGTTTATAGCTGGAAAATTATGTCCCCATGCTGTGTATGCAAGTCTATAATGCTTTCTCAGAGAAGCGTGGCATGTGACAAAGCAAGTTATTTTTGTTTCTAATGATTCTGTGAATCTCAGTATAGCTCCAATTCATCGGGAGTGGAATTATGTATCTGAACAGCTCTCAGTTACTGAGCTTCTATTTTTCTCTAGGTTGTGGAACTTCTCATTCGAAAGTTGGAAAGCGAGGCTAGCTTTCATCGCAAAGTGGACCTGTTTTTCCTGGTGGACTCTATTACGCAGTGCTCACACAGTCATAAAGGTACTAAAACAAAATAAATATTTAGTGCTGTTTTCTTTTGAAGGAAGTTCTATTCAAAGAATGGAAAGGCAATTTTATGTGCCTCATTGATGCTTTGTCTTGTGTGATGTTTCTTTAGGCATTGCAGGAGCGTCATATATTCCTATAGTTCAAGCAGCATTGCCTCGTCTTTTAGGAGCTGCTGCTCCTCCTGGTGCTGCTGCTTCTGAAAATCGCCGTCAATGCATCAAGGTAATTGCCCCTTGCTCACAATTTGACCGACCATTGTTTTGTGCTGAAGATAATGAACATAATTTGCATCACCCTTAGGTTTTACGGTTATGGCTTGAGAGGAAAATCTTACCCGAGTCTCTTCTTCGCCGATATATGGATGACATTGGAGTTCCAAACGACGATGCATCTGCTGGTTTTTTCCTTAGGCGTCCATCTCGAGCGGAACGTGCTGTAGATGACCCAATTAGAGAAATGGAAGGCATGCTTGTTGATGAGTATGGGAGGTATGGAACTTCTCATTTACTCTCCATGTTTGAGGAATCAACCTGTACAATTTTTTGGTATTACACTATTACATTAATATGATGTTTTATTACCATGAGAACTGTTGAACAAAGTCTTGCTGTCTCTATCTTTTGCTTCTGCTGGGTATCACAAAAACAATTGGTTTGGTTGTGGGTATCAATTCTGCAATTAGACCCTACAGATGAGTAATAATTAATTAAGGAAATGGCATTTCTGCACTTTTTACTAGCATTAATATTGAAGATATCCTCTCATATGCCTGCTAATCCATCAGTTTTACCACCTTTAACACAACAGATCTATCTCTCTCCTCTGATCTTCCCCAAATTCAGGACAGTTGCTGCAAGTTTCTCATGCGTAAACTACCTTCTCGAATAGATTACAGCTCAATCAGGGATTGGCACAGTGAGTGGTTAGAGAAAATATATACTGGAGGTTATTATTTTCTTGTGAAGGAGAGAAAAGAATTGGGACAGTAAAAGATTGGCTAGCATAGTCAGGAAATAGTGCCTACATTGACTTTAAGACCTTTAATTATGTGACTATTTCTATTTTTTCTTTCCTCTTTAATTTGGTGGTTGTATTCCATAATTTCATAAATTTTTAGGGTGGTTGGGTGGGAAATTATTGTCTGTAATGTTCTTCTCCCAATTCCCCTTTCTTGCAGCCTGCAGAGGTTTTGCGGTTACCCCTCCCCATTCAGTTAACGTGTCTTACTCTGCCTAGCCCCTCTTGTTTTCTTCTTGGTTCTTGAAAGAATGTAGTACCTTAAGTTTCTGTTCCGTGATAAACATGTTCCCTGCGAGAAGGGGATCAACTTATATCTTCTTTTCAATGTTCTATTTGGAGTCATTGATGTGATTTATTATGTGTGTTCTGTGTAGTAATGTCAAGGTTTTGGATCGTTGACTTGCTGACACATAAGGCTTGTTTTGTGGGAAATTGTTTCAGCAATGCTACATTTCAGTTGCCTGGCTTCTTAACTTCTCATGCGTTTGAAGACGACGACGAAGATGATCTTCCAAGTAGTTCATATAAGGAAGCTACGGGTGGATCACCGGTGGAATCAGTACCAGCTACAGTAGAGAGTGAAACATATGCAGTCACTCCAAATGACAGACGACATTTTGTGTTAGAGGATGTGGATGGTGAACTTGAAATGGAAGATGTATCTGGGCACCCCAAGGATGAAAGATCTTTGTTTGCAAATGATTCATTTGAGTATGCCTCGCAGTGGCAAGGTTCAGATGGGATTTTGGAAACACATCAGAGCTATTCTAACGAGTTGGATCCTGTACATGAGGGTTCTCCGCCATTACCTTTTGATTCCCCTCCTCCTACACCACCTCTGCCTTCTTCACCACCTCCTCCACCATCCCCATCCCCCCCTCCGCCTCCATCATCATCACCACCTCCACCCCCACCACCTCCTCTTCCTCCATTGTCAAATGACTTAAATCCAATTCCTCTGCCACCGTCTGTTCCTCAGCCATCATTGCTTCCTCAACCATCATTATCACCTCAACCTTTAGTTGTTTCACAGCACATTCATGTGTCTCAGTCATCAACCCCATCTTCGCCGAAATTGGCTTACCAACCACCTCAGCCGCATGAATACAGCAGCACACCAAGTGTATGATTTCTTTCTCTTGTTAACCTTCTTGTATTGTGGGTTTTTTACTTTTTTACTTTTTGATGGCTAGGACAGAATACACACCACTTATATTTTCCTTCTGGTTGCAGGGGAACAAGCTTGTCCAAATGACAGTGAATACTCCTCATGGGGGTCATATTGATGGCACTGTTAGAAGTGAAATGTATGCTAATCAGTCATCTTGCTTTGTGCCGGCAGTAGTGGGAAACCCTCATGAACCGTCTGTATTTACTTCCTCGAGGCCATTGGATTTTGGACGTCATGACTCGTATCTTAATTCCCAAGCTTCTCAACCCATTCAACCATTTCAAACTGGTAATGTCCCTCTCGGACAAAGACCTTTCCATCATGCGCCACCTCCTCAAACCCCATCCAGTCATTATTTGTATCCAACTTCAACAGTTCAGCAACATCCTTATCCCCGACCGTACTCATTGCCGAACCTTCCTGATGGTCCAAGGCGATATGTGGCTGATGAACCCTGGAGGATTTCCACAGGTGAGTTCAACACAGATAAGCAGCGAGGTGTGTGGATGAGTGGAGGCAGACCATCAAGTTCAGGGCTGGGGCTGCCATTTGCCCATGAAGGTACTTTTTGTCCCTGTAAAATACCGCATTACAATGACCTTGTATTTGTATAAACATTGTTGTACATTTCCCTTAACTTTGATGTTTCTTGTTGATTCTCGTTCCTAATCAACTTTAGAATTGCATCTTTAGAATGATCTTTGCTGCTGCTCTTGGTGACTTTAAATTTTACAATGTGATTTAAGATTGGACTCGTGTTAATTTACTATCTTGTGATATATTAATTCTTTGTTGAGTTGAAGTGCTCGTGTTGACAGTTTCAGTTTTCCTTGTAAGGTTATTTTCGGCCTCCTCTTGAAAGGCTACCTGCAAAGAATGTTGGTTTTCAACCAGCTGCCCCAAGTTCACTGCCAGCTGGAGTTCTGATTCCAGGTGACCTTGCCATGTAGAAAAGATGCTTCATTTTTGTCAGAAGTGACTTCCTTATCACTTCAAACCCAGTTGTCGAGAAGGAATAATTTCCTGGTTGTATTTACTTCAGGTCATACTGTCTCTCCATTGTTGCCTAGTAGACCAGATATGGCAGCCCTTAATGGTTGGAGGCCTTCTTAAGAAAGCCTGCAACTCCATTACAGATCTTTGGTGAGTTTTCAGTCTCCCCTTCCCCATTTCATTGGTTCTTCACTTGTGTGAACATGGTTTTATTCTTCGTTGTCTGGGCTAAGCCACAACTCGTTAAGTGGATGTGTGTAGCCATTTCGTAGATACCATGTCTTGGCTACTGTTTGTTGTATTACACAGTCACCACTAAATGACGTCTTTTGTCATTTTGCGGTGTGGAATTGTGTTTGCGGACGTCTTCTTAGGGACATGCCCTTGGAAAACCCCAAGGAGCCATTGGTTGTAAAATGATTCAGGACACTTTGGAGTTAGTCCTTCTACAGTTTGACTAAGTAGAAGTGTTTTTCCTAGAAAACTGTAATACAAACTTGACTTTCTAGACTAAAATTTAGATCTGGTCAATTCTCTAGAAATATGGAGTTGCTTGATTTGAATGGGGCGTGGGTGTGTGTGTGTGATTGTGTATATAGATATATCATGTTTTGTTTCTTTTTTTTGAGTAAGTTGAAGTTTTATTGAACAAACCCGAATTTTACAGGTGCTAAGGGGCATACCCCAGAAAACAATAAAACAGAATCAACTCCTAGGAGCAAACACCTTACGACTGATAGCCCAATTACTGCAAATTAACCTATTTGCATCAGAACTCCATATGGACCTCCAGGAACTTATCAAGGCTCTCACTTCATTGAGCAAATACCTTGGAAAATCCTAGTATTCCGCTCCCTCCAAATGTGGTAGATACAAGCTGCAAAAGAGAACTTAAAAAACCAAGTACCGAAGAGTGTTCCCACCCCTATATAATCCAGCCCAAGTCACCTCATCTGCGAGCCCAAAACCCAGCCTTCGAACCCCGTTCTTTGCCAAAAAGGAGGACCAAATCCGGGAAGAAAAGGGGCAGCCAAAGAACATACGCTCATGTGAATCAAGGCCAACAGTACAAAGAGTACAACTGGCATCATCAGTAATCCTCCACCGCTGCAATCTGTCCCTTGTTGGAAGTCTGCCCAAAATGCTCAACCAGACAACTTTAAACCAAACCACTTATGGACCAGAAGCTCGGAAATTATTCCATGCGGATTGAGAGTAAGTCTTGGTAGCAGTGAGAGTCCAAAAAACTGAATCCTCTTGCTGCAAACTAGGAGGGGAAGTACTAGGCGTACGTGCAATAATATACCTAACAACAGAATTTCGACTCCTAGGCCACCTCCAACCATTAGGCCCTAGAATAGAAGCCACTTTATTAAGGGATCTGTGCAGATTAAACAACTCTATCACCATACCTATAGACGTGGGAACCAAGAGGGTGCCAATTTTCAACCCACAGAAACATAGAAGCTCAATTACTAATCACATCTTTAATCCAGGTTTGCACCAGAGGTCTATGATTCAGAAGCTTCCTTATGGACCAAGACACATTTGGAGGACCAAGGCAAATTTGTAGGAACCTTCATAAACCAGAAACTATGAGTCTTGATAACATAGGTGTGAACACAGCGAACTGCCGAACCCACAAGGTATCAGCCTTCTTTGCATAGCCCACAAATATTTGGTCATAGTAGCTTTATTCCAGTCATAAAGCCTTCGAAACCCCAGCCCACCTTTTTCCTTAGGCAGGCAAACATCATCCCATGTAACCTTAGCTCCAGTAGGTTTCAGATCAGGACCATACCAAAAAAATGATCTAAGCACCTTCTCAACTCCTTCTTAGGCAAGATGAAGATGGAACTCCAAAAAATTTGGACACTAAAGAGCACAGAATTAATCGATTGAATCCTGCCTCCATAAGAAAGAAATTTAGTAGACCATGACTGTACCCGAGCCAGAATTTTATCTACCAGCAGTTGACAATCCTGAGAATGTAACCTTGTAGTGATCAATGGAACCCCCAAGTATTTCACAGGTAGCTTCCCTTCAGGAATTTGAAGAATGGACAGCAAAACCAGTTGAGATTCATCACTAACACCAGCAAAGTATGCCGCACTTTTCCCCAAATTAGGTTGAAGGCCAGATCCAATATAGAAATCAATAAAAAATCATTGATAAGGCTGAAAGAAGGAATGTCAGCACCACAAAGCACAAACAAATCATCTGCAAAAATAAGATGGGAAATATCCAAACTCTGACACTTAGGATGGTAGGAAAACCACCCCCCAGAGAAATTCTGTATCTCATCCACTGTTCTAAAAGAAGGTCTAGAAGGCCGAGTACTCGCTGCCTAGGCGTTAGAAGGACCCTCGCCGACTAGCCCGACTAGACTAACTATCCTGACTATCCCGATTAATTACCCAACTAGGCGCCGAGTACTCGGCCCTGGAAGCTAGAAGGTGCGCAGCCGTCCTGGGAGCGCCTAGCGAGTTTTAGAACCTCGATCTCATCAAAGAAGAGAGAGCCTCCATGACAAGCAAAAACAAATAAGGGGATACAGCGTCACCCTGTCTCAAGCCCCTTTTCCCAGGAAAATACCCCTCAAGGCCACCATTTATAGCCACTGAAAACATAGTTGTAGAGAGTCTAGAGACCACTGCCTAGTCCAATGAATGAACACTTCTGGAAACCCCATAGCAGCCATGACATCAAAAAGGAAATCCCAGGACACGGAGTCATTAGCTTTCATAAGGTCAACCTTTAAGGCACACCTAGGAACACCATCATCTTTATGATAATTTCTGTCTGACTCTTGCATAAGAAGTATGTTATCAACTATGGATCTTCCTTTTGTAAAATCTGATTGGCAAGAGCTAATAAGAAAAGGCAGAAGAGGTTGGAGCCGAGCCACAAGAATCTTTGTAACACATTTATAAACCACATTACAACAGGAAATAGGCCTACAATCTTTGATAGTGGCAGGAGCATTTACCTTTGGTACCAACGAAATGGCAGTAGAACTCCATTCCTTGAGCATATAGCCTGTAGAAAAGAACTGCTGAATAGCCAAGACCAATTCGACACCAATAATATCCTAGTTTTGTTGGAAACATAGGCAATATAACCATCTGGCCCAGGAGCTCCGTCACTCTTTATAGAAAACAAAGCAGCCTTAACCTCTGCAGTAGACACAGACTGAAGAAGACCAGGAATTTTATCCTCAGGGACTCTGGTACAGATAGCCCTCCTAAGCTCACCTGAAATGTCACCAGCTCCAACAATAGGAGTGCCCAAAAGCTCCTTATAATATCCCAAAATTTCATTTTGAATAGCTTGAGGATCCTCCAACTTAACACCAGAACAGTCCACAAGACTAAGAATCTTATTCCTAGTCCTCTGATAGCCATTTTCTGGTGGAAAAACTTAGTATTGTGTTCCCCCAAAGTTAGCCACTATGTTTTTTAAATTCTTCTTCAGCCATACTCAAATGCAGGAAATTACTGAGCAAAGTCTTCTCCTTCTCACATAACTCAGCATCAAAAGGGTTAGCAAAACATAAAGTCTGAACTTGACTTAAATCAGCTGTAGCTTGTTCCAACCCAGCACCAAAATTAGAATAGTGCTTGAGATTCAAATCCTTCAAAACCAACTTCAGCCGTTTCAACTTAAGACTAAACTTAAGTAATAAAGATCTGCCTTCTACTGGAGCAGCCCAAGACGTAGCTAGTTACTCTTTAAAACTAGGCTGCTTCATCCCCAAGTTAAAGAATTTGAAAGGCTTTTTCGTACCAGTTATAGTTGTGACAACACAGATCAGTGCATTGAAGGACAAATTTGCAGTGCTGATTTAGTTAATTGAAAAATAGAGCCAATCATGAAATTAAGCAATTTTGGAAACCAAAATGGCTTCACCTGTTTTTTCAAACATTAGTTGAACAAAATGTTAGGAGTGACCTATTGCTCACATATTTTCTTTCTCCAAGGTAATGACTTGCATTTCTTGTTTTGTTCCTGCAGTGGGGTGTGGCGTACGTAGGAAGTATGCATTGATAAAGTTCCATAAGATGGTTCAGCTTTTGGGCGAAGATTCGACCAACACTTAATGGAGGTGTTGAGAACCTGTGGAGGATCTTGACAGGGTTGTACATATAATTTTCCCTGACAAATGCCATCCCTCAAACATTCGCTTCCGAAGTGTAAGCCCTTTACCGATTTAGCACATGGTTGTTAGCACTTGTAATTATACTTGACATACTATACAATAGATTTTTTCATTATCCACCAAAATTTTAGTTTTTATGTGATCCTGAAGAGCCTTGTTTTTTCTTTTATTGTGCCCCCACTCGTGTTTCTGCCTTAGCTTATGTTACTCTTTCTATGCAAAAATCTACACACTACACGCTCCAAAATTAGTGACAACTACAATAATTATCTCTGTTGGTGATTACATGCACCAAGTGCGGCACTAGTCTTCACCTTTCTTGTCTAACTGTGGTTCCTGGTGTAGCATTGCTTCAGTTTTACCTGTTAGGCATTTTACACAAGGGCTATGTGGCAATTCATGCCTATCTGCTGTTCTAACTTTTCATTATTCGGTTTAAGCCATTCTTGATGCTAGGGCTATGTGGCAATTCATGCCTATCTGTTCTTCGAACTTTTCGTTATTGGGTTTAAGCCGTTTTTGATGCTTGGAATTGTTGGTACCTTGAATTGTTTTTATAGTCGTCGATCTTTTTTATATTGTTGACGTTTTAATCGGCAAACAGAATTTGACCTTTATCTTTTAAGTTGCACATTTGTCCTCATTTTATCGAAGTCAGTGTTGTTTTGTTTATTATTTAGTTGCTTTTTAGTCTTCGTATGTATTCCGTCTTTCTGGTTTGGTTAGTCTGAGGCTTCAACACCCGTAATATGTGGACCCAATGGACTCAGATTAAAGACTTTTTCTTTCATTTTCACGATTGCCAGCTAGCCATGAGTTCCACCAGCCATGGGGTTCTCAACCAAGCTCTAAATGTAAGGAGCCACTTGGATCTGAAATTTTAATCTGAAAATCTCGTTGAAAAAATAGTGTCATTTGGTGATGCCGGAGAGCTATTTGTGCTATGAAGCAGCTTTTACAAGTCTTGATCCTGAAAGGAGCTTTCATGAATCTACCTTAGTAATTGGTGATAACTGATAAGTTGTTAATTAGAAGCTGCCTCAAAATAGATTAAGTTTATAGGGTAGAAACCCAACTCTTCCACCATGAATAAGCCTTTTAGATATAGGTTTATCTAATTACTTATGTAAAGCTAGCTTGAGCAGACTTGTCACTAGCCGGGCTCCGACCCAAAGACTGATTTGTTGGGTGAATTTATCTTGCTCCTCAAAACCTCTCCAATTCCTATGATGATATTATCCCGCACCCAATTAAGTGACGCCTTTCCTTGCGGCTGGGGCCCCGCTAGTGAGCAGAGCAAGGTCCCTCTGGAGTTGGGCTTTGGTGTCATCAAGCAAGGGACCGGGATAGTTAGGTCTGATAAGAGTTGTCACAGCCCATGCAGGCTGGGCTCTGACCCTGGGGACTAGCCTATAGGTTGGAGTTTGCCTGCGCCTTCTATTCCCGATATATCCCAATGCCTATCCCCATGTGGGATTGAGAGACTCTGAGGTTATGCTTGCTTTGATAGAATTCCTGCCTGCGTTGTCTTTTACCCTTCTAGCTAGTACAATAAATAAATCACCTTTTTTTGCCATCAGTAGGCTCAGATATTGATCACACCACCAAGTATTGGAAAAGGTGGGTATGCCTTTGAGCGAGGTTCTTGTATCTTTGTTGCCTTGGGACCATGATGGTTCAGAGATGGTAACATGATTTTGAGAAGTAGCTTCTGTACTTACTGATTTATGATTTAGGGAGAATGCTTCTTGTTTTCTAGTTTTTTCTTAATTCAAAATTACATGAATATATATTTATTGCTATAATGCCTCATGCGACTGATGCATGCCAAGATTTGAGGGATTTCAACTTTCTTTTATGAGACTTGGGCTTTATAGAAATTTGATCAATTTTGGGTAGTTTTCTATGCTTTTGTGGTTTTCTCTGCTTAGTATGTTGGAATTCGTGTTCGAGTTTTGGTGGTGGACAAAATTGCAGAGAATTGGCTATCTTCTCTTTGATTTTTTGGGCATTGTGTATGAAGCAACTACCTGTTGATGCACTTAAATGCCCGTATTCCTTCTACATAGTTTAAGAAGGATTTCGCTTCCAATTTCGATCTAGAATCAATGGATTCAAAATCGGTTCCCCACACCTATTGTGCTTCTGAAGGTGTTAGGCTTGGCGAGTGCTTAGGATGAAGGCTTGTGAGGTGTTACCGTGTTTTTTTGTCTCTTACTATCAAAATCAGGGCTGTTTACTTAAGAGGGATCAAAATTTGCTTGCGTATAGACCGGGTCAGAGATTAAAATGTGGGTGTCTTAAGCCTAATAATTGTCCTCCTTACCTATGCTACATGGATACGGTTGTAAGTATCGGGTGCGGGTGTATATCTAGGGTTCGGATGCCTAAAGTTTAAAAATTACGGATACGTGGATATGGTCCTAGATTTAGACACGGGTGCGGGGATACCTCAAATATAATTATTTGTAATTTTAAAATATATATATAGATATGTCAGTCAGGATCCAGTCAAGACTCCTTGACATAGCTTACGTCCACACCTCCCCTTTCCCGGCCATGTTGTGATGATCCGAACCGTCCAAAGTGTTTAAAACGTGTTTTTAAGGGTCTACGCGAGGATTCGTCAAAAGAAAAATACCCGGAAGGGCTTGATCCGAGCAGTTTTTGATAAAACTGCAATATATGTATTTCTGTGCAGTTTTATCGAAAACTGCTTGGATCAAGTATTTCTTTTTTGGACAAATCCTTGCATAGACCCTTAAAAACACATTTTAGACACATCCAACGGATCGGATCCCGACCAAATGGCCGGGAGATGGGAGGTGTGGACGCAAGACTATGTCAGGGAGTCCTGATAGGATCCTGGCTCTATGTATATATATATAGGCAAATTTTCTAGTAAGGACCTCCCGTAAATAAGAAAAAATGTAATTTTTTCACTTAAAAAATTGTTTTTGGGAAATCCGAACCGTCCAATGTGTTTAAAAGGTGTTTTCAAGGGTCCACGCTGGAAATCTTAAAAAAAAAATACCCGGAAGGGCTTGATCCAAGCAGTTTTTCGCAAAAATTGTATATTTACAGTTTTGCAAAAAACTGCTTGGATCAAGCCCTTCCCGGTATTTATTTTTGAAGATTTCACGCTTGGACCCTTGAAAACACCTTTTGAACACATTGGACGGTTCGGATCGTCAAAAAAATGCTCGGATCACGGAAGTCCGGATAGGATGCGCTCCCTATATGTAAATTAGTCGTTATTAATGTATTCAAAATACATCTATTCTTTTGTTTTGTCATCAAAGGATAACTTAGCCCATTTTTTTTATCCCCATATAAACTTAGCCCAGTCCATTGCAATATATTGCCCAATTTTATAGATTAAAACGGGTAAATAGGCCCAAAACATGCCCAACATATAAAAATAAGCCCAACTGAACCATCAGGTTACCTTACCTTAGTAAAAATCAAAAAGAAAAGGAAAACCAAATCCAGCATTTTCTATTGTCTTTTAACTCAGCTATTGTAAGTTGCGGATCTGCAATCTCTGATATGTTTCTTCGATTGACCCTCCATTCTTCATCAAGGTAGGTTCGACCCCCCCCCCCCCCCCCCTTCTCCTCTAGTTGTGATTCCAGATCTGTGAAACCAGAGGTGTTTGATTTAAAGTAGCCGCACCGGGCACATATCCTGCACCCGGGTCGCCACAGGCACTCCGGCTAAAATCCTGGATCCGTGTATCATAGGTCTTTACAAGATTGATTTTTTCGACAAGGGTAGCACATGCATCTCTTCTATCCTTGGTCATTATTATCATACAGGCTCTATCTCTCTCTCTCACACACACACACATCTTTGTTTTTTATGAAGTAAAGAATCAATATATTTTTGGAAAAATTACCATTAAGGTGAGAAAACAAATATTTATTACCATTAAAGTTGGTCTCTCTTTTTTAATTACCATTAAGGTCGATCAGTCTTTTTTTGGGGATTTTGGTACTTTCATTAGGGTTTTTGGGTTTAGGCACTTAGGGTATCATACGGTTTCCTAGGGTTTTAGAAGGTTAGACACTTTCATAGGATTTTGGGGGGTTTAGAAACTTTCATTAGGGTTTTAGGATTTAGGCACTTAGGGTATCATACGGTTTCCTATGGTTTTAGAAGTTTAGGCACTTTCATACGGTTTGCGGGTTTAGGCACTTTTATACGGTTTGGGGGTTGAGGCACTTTTATACGGTTTGGGGGTTTAGGTACTTTCATACAGTTTGGGGGTTTTAAAATTTAAAATGTAAAATAAAAATTACAAAAACCTCTAATTTATTTTTGGATGTAGTCCAGAGGGGACGAGTCTGGAGAGGATCCGGACTTTTGCAGTGTTTTTTTAGAATTTCCTGGAGCTAGATGTAAACGGGTCTCCAAAATTGGAGCGGCCCGTAAAAACCTCTATATTTTTTATAAGTAAACAAATGATATAGAAGAAGGCACCAACGGAATGTCGTCTGCATCCTGAACAAACATCAGGAAAAGGCCCATTATACTTGCATGGATATCGAAAAGCTCCGTTGAAAGTGTGACTTGCTCAAGGGAAGGTTTACCTTCCCTTGGCTCCCAGCCATACCAGGGACCTACGTGTATCGGTGTCGGACATGAAAAGACACGTGTTAAATTTTTATTATATTTATACTCGTCAGACATGCTAGGATACATTGGGGACACAATAGGAGGTCTTTTTTAATTTTCTGGTTGGGTCATTGTCAACCTTGCCATGGATTTTTAGGTCATGAGTATGTATGCAGTGACTGGGATTTGAAAAATCGTACTAGTATGGATTTTTTGTGTTTTTCTATCCTAATTTGGCAGAACTACTATTTTTGGTTTTCATGTGTGTTTATAGGATGCGCGTGTCACCTGTGGAATTTATAACTATACCCAAGTCGTCATAATGTGTCCATGTTCTAATTTTTGAAAAATTGACGTGTCTCTGTCTTGTGTCTGTATCCGGGCTTCTTAGCAGATGACTTGAGCTTTATCAAAGAGATTATATTTCATCATAATGTTGATGGTTCGTCTTCTGCGAAATGAAGCACCTCTAGCAACATAGTCACCATCTATTTCTTCCTCCTCTTTCCCACCCTAGCCCTGCGCACTATGAAGCACCGACACTTCTAGAGGTCGCCGTGTCCACGTATTGGACACGGGGACACGGCGACATGTGTGTCCCACGCGGGGACACGTATTGGACACACCACGTGGCGTGTCCCTTAAATTAAATTATTTTTTGGAGGGGGACACGGCATGGACACGCGTGTCCCCCATATACACACTCTATCGTTGTGTATATGTATATATATAGATGTATGTATTGGTATATATATTTCCGTTGAGGGTGTATATCCTACATTATGTGTGTAGACATCTTACATATCAAAAGAAAAGTGTATATATCTATGTATATATATTCGCTGTGTTTGGTTGAGAGTTTTGAGAAGAATATTTGGAGAAATATTTTTGAAATAGTGTTTGGATGAGTTTTTGAAAAAAGTAATAATTAGAGAGAGGTGTAATAATTGAAGAGAGATAGAGAGAGAAATGAGAGTAATGATTGGAGAGAGGGGTATGAGAAGAAAGAGAAATGTGATTAATGATTGGAGAGATGAGAGATGGGGAAAGAATCTTTTTGGAATTTTTTTTGAAAATGTAAAGTGAGCAAAGTGATTGTTATTGCATGCATATATGATTTATTTATACATATAATTATTTATTTATTTTTGCCGTGTCCCCCGCCGTATCCGTGTCCATTTTTTAGAATTCACTTGTCCCGTGTCCGTATCCGTGTCAGTGTCCGTATCCGTGTCGGTGTCCATGCTACAAAGCCTGCGCATCATTGCAAAAAAGACATTATACTCCCAAGAAACACCTGACCTATCCTGAACCAAGAGGGAAATGTAATCCAATGAGGCCTTTCTTTTGTGTATGGGTAGCATCCCTTTATGCTCTCTTTAATATAATTATTTACTTATTAAAAAAAAAAGGAAATGTAATCCAATGAGGTCCCAGGCCACCAAGCAATGGATAAGGATATTTGCAACTGACGCCCCATCTCTTTTGCTCTTGGTTTGACCAGTCAACTTTGTTGAATTTTTTCAAAAACTGAAATTAGATACATCCTCCTCTTGCTTTTAGCAAATTTTCCATTTTGAAATTATTTTTAGCTACATGTAACGGTTATAGTCTACATAGCTGTTATAGCTTCTCTTAAGTTATTTTACATGTGCAGCCTCATGCGCAAACACTTGGACTACATTTTGATAATTTTCGTTAGAAATTGTTATTTTTCTCACATACTTCATGAACTTTATTCTACTTTTACTTCTTAAGGCATTGAAATATCTTGTCCTAATAATTTGATTTTCATAGACCTACTATTTTTAATTCTGCGATATATTTTGTGCATGAATAGAAGTTAAGAATTTGGGTGGTTAATTGTACTAGTTCAGTAATTTCATATTAGGACTTGGTCTATGATAAGCATTTGATGAAGTGCTATTTCTGTCTGAGTCAGTTTTCTTACGCACGCTGCTTTGTCCACATCTAATTGTTATGTATTCTAGAATTGGACTGTTAATTTATCCATTGCCTAAAAAGCTTAAGCGAGTAAGAAATGTGCCCAAAAACGTATATCAAGTTATCCAACATGCTTCGTCACATGTAACCCCGTCTTGCATGCGGAGATGCAAGTACCCATATATGAAACAAACGTGAGAAATATTATCCAAATGAGGAACAAAAGTCAATGGAGAGACTAAACCCAGAGACCTCCCAATGATTATATCTATGGTACCATGTTGATTTACCAATTATCCCAAAATGTTTAAGCGATTAGGGAATAGGCTAATATTGTATATCAAGCTACCTAACATGCACGCAGTTACGGAATGTTCTTGTGTGAGAGAGAGAGGGGGAGAGAGATAGAGAGAGGGAGGGAGGGCTGAATAAACGTATGCTGGTTGATATTCTTGTCGTGCCTCTTGAAATATTTTTTACTGTTTGAGTATTAATCATGTTTCTGTTACGATTTGATTTTAAGTGCCTTTGACTCCTGACCGGGTTCTTAGACAAGGTCAAATGAAGAGTGGTATCTTGCGTGAGAGTGGATCTTCCATATGGATTTGGCTGATTAACTATATGTTCTGGATGTGACATATCCCAGTGGGTGTTGCCGCATTGGTGGTGGTTCTGTTGCTACTGATACTGTTGTTGAAGATAAAATGGCAAGTCAAGATAAACTCAACTTTTACCCATAGTGTATGCAATTGACATTCAAGTTCTCTTAGTTTCTTAGTTTAACTCTCCCGTTATATGGCCTTGTAATCTATAACTCTAGGGACGATGCAGTTGTATGCAAAGAAGTACCTAAAAATCTGTGAGTGTTAGTAACTAATAACATTATCACTTTTGGGTTATTATCTTGTTCTAAGGTGATTATTTTCTTGGAGCCTCTGGGGAAGAATTTGATGTATCCGTTGTTCAAATAATACTACAATTTTGAGCTCCTTGCATATCTACAACTCGGAATATCAATCAACTTTTTCCTACCACTTGAAGGATTTTCCAGGTGGAGTTCCCAGACCAGTTTGGAAACAACAGGAAAGGCACATACATACTAGTGCATGAGCGTGCACGCGCACACACACTAGTTTATTTGAATCGGTAGATGAATGCTAACAATATTGCTGGGAGTTTTTTTGCTTTGTGGACTAGAAGAAGCCTTTCAAAGGCTAGAGCAGTGGGTTTTCAAAGTTGAAGAATCCTTTTTTGGCGGGTTTTGTACAGTTGGCTTTTGGGTATGAATACACCTTTGGATTCTGTCAAGCAGAAGAGTTATATTGGTCTTGTTCGTTTCCCTGTTTAGTTTTAGTTTTAGTTTTGATGACATCATCATTTCCCTCATTTCTCTCTCTATCTCTCTCCACTCATTACACCTGCTGACATCATCAAAACTAAACTAAACTATCTAACCAAACACAACCATTAGGGTTTTGCAATATTTTCATCTCTTATTAGGGCTGATCGTTTATGGTGGTTATTATGGTTTAACTTCCATTTTCTTGGTAGGTTGTGCTCCTTACGACACACACACACATGGCACTATTATTCATCATAAAATGGAGCAAAAGATTCTTGATTTGTGAATATTCACCAAGACGAACTATTGGGGCTCCTTCGTTCCCCCAATCATCTCGCATCTTTGATTGTCCTTTCAATTTCTAGGAGAGATGTTTACAAGTTGGTTTTCCGGATTTTGGAAGGGTTCAAGGTGGAAGTTGAAGAGGGTTGTGTGGCTTTGCTGTTAGGACTAGGAACTTGATGGTTTTTTGGTTTAATTATTGTTCTTAGCCTTTTAAAGTATGACAGATCTGGACTTCCTTGAGAACTTTTGTGGATGGTCACGTCCTTTTTCAATAGTTTTCTCATACTTCAATTCGGGAGACAAATGCAAGGTGAAGCATTTGTTTTAGACAGATCTAGGTGTATGCATTTAGCTGTGCCATGCATCAATTAGGGGAGAAAATTTTGGGTGCGGATTGGGTAGGGACACATGGTGCCCGACACCCAATCCGAGCCGTCCAAACACGTTTTGGACGGCTCAGATCCGAGGGTGGCGTTTTTGTAATTTTCGGGGGCACACGTTTTGTGGAAGAATTTCTAGAGAAAAGAAGATATAAGACCAAATGGAAATGAATGAAGCAGCTATATTAATGCTTTCGTTTTTCCTCTCAGTACCTATTCTCTATAAATTCAAGATTCCAGTGGATCTGTTTCATTTGAAAAATTGACATCTCAAGTGTATTGTGACATTTCGTCTGCATCATCTTATTATCTAGAGAAATTCTTCACGAATCCAGTCTTTTCTCATTACCCTTTTTTCAAATTCTGTGCAGTCCTTTCTCTTTATCCACGACTTCAAATTTTTAACCCTACCTACCATCCATCACCCTCTCTCCTGATTACCACAACTCCTCACGACATCACCAATCATCTCAACTATCACCATCACAACCAACACATCAGTTTTCCCATCGTTTCCAAAACACAGTTTATCTTGACACTTGGAATTGACCATGGTTTTCGTTACAAAGGGAATGATTGGACTCTCCCTGGACAGTCTGAAATGGTTTGCACGTTGAGATCCAAACAAGTTACAATAGTTAAAATCGTCAACTGCAAGAGAAAGTTACTGGGTTTACTCGATTGTTGTGGAATGAAAAAAAAGGTACATAGGACGATTAAGGTGCAAAATTATGGTGCATCACGAGTGTGGAGGTGAGGAAGTTACATGGCAAGAGGCATTCGGGGTATTGATGGTGGTCAGCAAGGGAGGTTGGGGCGGCAGAGGCGAGACGCGAAAAGAGGTGGTAGTTGTTAGAAGGGTGGTGGAAGACGCGGACGACAGGTAATTCTATGCCACGTTTTTTCTTCTGCGATGACAGGTTTTTTGAATGATAGAATTGCTGTTTTTCTTATTTTTTCCGCTCGGCAGAAGTCACTAGTATTAACTGTAATTTGAATCCTATTCAAATGCATCAGAGTATATAGTGGTAGTGTCTACCACTGTTTTAGCACCCCACTTGCAGAAAAATTGCTCTCTTGTTTGGAATACGCAATATTCATTTCATTGAGATAATTAAATGTTCATCCATTTTTTGGACACCAAATGATTTTCACCTCTCTTACTTTACGGGGTTATGTTTTCATCCTCTTTTAATGTGATTTACCATTCTTACCCTTTCTTGGTTACACACACACACACATAACCAAAAAAATAAGGACTTCCAAAAATAGTTACTTCTTTTTTAAATGAATGTTAGTTACTTCTTTTTAGGGATTGCCAATATTTTGTTTGATCCTCTTGCCTAAAATTAGGGAATTTTTGAAATGATGAATGATTTTCTTTCCTAAACTCAAGGAATACTCAAAATGGTGGAGATTCAAAATTAGGGATGATATTATTTCTAAATTTTAGTCTTGTGATCACATATCATAATCTTTAGGGTAAAAAAAAAAAATTAATCACTTGTAAACATGGTAATAATTGTTAAATTAAAAACTTGAATTATGGTAAAACATATGAACCACATAATCGACATTTCATGGTGAGAATAAAAAAAAAAAGATAAAAAATCATGGTAAAAATACCATATAGGCAAAGAAATTTGGGATGAAAACATAAAGGCCCTGTTCGGTAAGGGGTTTTAGTTTTGTTGACATCATCATTTCCCTCATTTTTCTCTCTATCTTTCTCCACTCATTACACCTGCTTACATCATCAAAACTAAACTAAACTACAAACCAAACTCAGCCAAAGAATTTTGGATGGAAACAGAAATAAAAGAAACTTTTAACTATAAAAGTTTTTATTTTTATTTTTATGTTTTCATCCAAAAAATCTTTATTCATCCCAAATTTCTTTGCCTATAGGGCAAAGATTTTTCTTTATGTTTTCATTCAAAATTATTTATGTTTTCATCCCAAAATTCTTTGCCTATAGGGTAAAGATTTTTTTGGGTGAACATAAATTTTTTTGGATGGAAACATAACTCTTGATATGTATGTGAATATATCTATTTGAAAACATAAAGAATTCTTTACCTATACGTAACATTCGTTTTAGTTTTTAATCTCCTAATATATATAATAAAGGGCAAAAATGGGTTTATTTGAATTTCGGGATGGAAACATAACTCCAAAAAGAGCACAGGATGAAACTCTAATTTGAAGGTAGTTGGAGAATGATTATTTAAGTGGCTCATATTCATTTATACAATCAATTAGATGTTCTCATTCGACCTTTCTCAAGTGATGCAAAATAAGATTCCCCACTAATAATTTTAGTTTTCCATTATGCAAATTTTTATAGGTAAATTATATCTGAATTTTTTTTTATAGATAATCGCGCATCAGAAATGCATGTGCAACGAAGCTCACCGAACCATACTCAGAATGTGAGTAATGTGAGAACATGAAGTCGTTTCACGTTTTTAGAAAAGCATACACAATGTGTGGTTCGGTGTAAACTTCCTTTCGCATAGCATTTTTGCACACTCATTGACATTTGTCTAAACTTATTAGTTTCTGTCCTAAGAGAAACAAAAGGTTTTTATTGTACATTTCTCTAATGACTATTTATTTGACCAACTTTTTGCAAATATTCCAGAAATTTTACATGACCCCTGGAAATTGTACAACTCGAATTGTCAAATGAGATTATACGGGTTCTTTTTGTGCACCCAATGAAAAATCAAATGAGAAAATCCTTGCTTTGGTGGTGCAAAAGAAGTCGTGGTTTTCAATGGAAAACCTTTTTTTTTTTTTTTTTGGTGAAAGGGCAAGAGTGTTAGATGTATGTTTGATAACACAGATTTAACACTTAAAACTGAATCAATTAAGTAATGAGTGACTAAGTAGGTTTGATAACCATATTTTATATTACTTAACAGATTAAGTGCCACTTAAAATGTAGGCTAAAAAGTTGATAAAAATTAAGTAGTTTTGAGCTACTTAATTCTGGTTGAATTTTTATGTGCTTACAATCAAACATCACACCACCACTATCACCACTCACGCCATTGCCACCACCTCCAACTCCCACCACCACCCACTACCACCACCATTGCCGCCACTACAACACCACCACCCACTACTCCCACCATCACTCTACCATGCCACACCGCTCCACCACTACCACCACCACCATCTCCACCACCACCGCCGCCACTACCACCAATACTATAGATATCACCATTACTCTGCCACTTCCATCACCACTCCACCACTACCACAAACACTCTTCCGCCACCAACATTACCACCACCCCGCCACCTACATTACCACCATCCCACCACCACCATCCCGCCACCACCACCACTCACACAACCACTTCGCTACTCCCGCCACAACTACCACCACCACAACCTCTACACCGCCACCACCGCCACCACACTCCCACCACAACTACCACCACCACTACACCACCATCACCATCACTTCTTCACCGTAACTACTCCCACAATCACCTGCCTCATCCACCGGCACCACCATTCCACCACTCCAATCACTAGATGCCACCCCTCCACAACCACTACCACCAGCACCATTACTCTACCAGCACTCCCACTATCACTCTACTGCCACCCAACTGGCACAACTCCCATCAGTATTCCACCACTACCACCACCACCACCACCACCTCACTACCAACCACCATTCCACCAATCCATCTTTGAATCATCTTGTCAATATTGTGTATATTTGTTTTAGCTGGATAACTATACTTTTTTTCCTTTCATTTATTGATTTGATTTTTGCATTCCAGTATGGAATTATAAAAGGCAAAGTAGAAAAATTAGGGAATGTAATACTTCAGCTCCTTGTACACATCAAATAGCTTATTTTTCAGTGCTTAAAATTCAGTTCATATCAAACAGCTTATCAGCTTAACAGATTCAACATTCAATTTTTAGTACTTAATTTTCAGTTTTCAGTTTTCAGCTTTATCAAACAGCTCCGTAGTTTGTAAATTTATTTGTTTTATGGAAAGGTTCAAACTGGTCCTACAAGGTTCGCACTCTTGGCCTAGACTTGCGGATTGAGTCATTAAACTCATGATTTAAAAATCTCAGCAATAAAGTTGTGACCTGGTTTTGAAATTTGTTAAATCACATTATTTTCGAATTAAACTCATGATTGAAAATCTTAAGGATAAAGTTAGGACTTGGTTTTGAAATTTGTTAAATCACATGACTTTCGGATTAAACTCATGTTTGAAAATCTTAACAATAAAGTTAGGACCTGGTTATGAAATTTGTTAATTCACATGACTTGCTGATCGAAGCTAGACTTAGCTGGACTGTTGCTGAAAACAGGGTTAACTCATCTATGACTTAATTACAACATCCCCCAATTTTTTTTAAAAATGATCTATTAATTACAAAATTCTGCACTTGACTACCTTGAATAATCTGAACCCTTCAGTCGCATTATTACTTACAAAATTCTGCACTCGACTACCTTGAATAATCTGAACCCTTCTAGTCGCATTATTACTTTGGAGAAAACACTGGCCATGCCTTATAATACATATGGAAAAGGCTACAATACACACCCATTAAAGGTGTTATATCATATGCACCGATTGTATGGTCCAGATTGTGCCACCTCATTGGTGATCATAACATTTTTTAGTGTTTCGTAACTTTTTAGCAATATATATGATTCGTAACATTTTGGTGTGTTCCGTAACTTTTATAAAAAAAAATCATAACTTTTTTTAAAAAATCGTAACTTTTATAGGTTACACACCCAAAATAAGGGGTGTGTATTGTAGCCATTTCCGTCATGGAAAACCTATGTATCTAGCAAAAATGAGACTAGATTTTTGTTTGGACCGCTTTCCTCCACTAACCCCTCCATAAGCCTTTATACCATCAAAACCATCAAGATGCTAATTTATACGTGTATTATTCAAGACATAATCACCATATTTGAAGAAAAAAAATGGTTAGGCATTATTTTGGACTCTTCAATGGCCATTATGCGATTGAAGACTAATTGCGTGCCTGATAGTCAATACTTGAGACTTTGAGTTTTGCTCCTTTTGATTTCTCAGGTTCGAAACTTTCTAAGTGTTAATAAACTCTTTTTGTGACAGCCCGTCATTTTCTACTTTAAAAAAAGAAAAGAAAAGAAATAACAACAAGAAAAATAATAATAATAATTTTTATTTGCATAATCAATTCTGTCATTTTTCTCTTTCAAACTGACTCTCTAATAAAACAAAAAAATACTTTATTGTAATATATACAGAAAGATACATGTATTGTGCGTGAGAGAATTTTAGGGGGCCTGGGATCGAGAGTGGGCCGTTTGTTTGCATATAAGTTAGAGGGAACTAGGTTATTTTTTAATTGGGGAAATGACTTTTCAGTGGGAAATGGGGCAAATAATGCCATTTCCATGAGACACTTCTTGACAATGGCAGCAGGCATGTGAAGGAGAAGAATAATTCCACATAAGTGGAACCATAAAATAGACGGACAAAATTGCCCCTCAAGGGTGTAAACCGTAATTATTTACAAAACCCCTCCCCCATATATCGTTCCCTCTCTCCCCATATCTGTCAAACGTTAAAAAACCCTAAAATTCCCAAGAGCCCGCTGCTCTCTCTCTCTCTCTCTCTCACATCGACGGAAATGGGGGAAACCATTGGGGAAGAAGAAACCCAAGAAACGCTAGATTGATCTGCTGTCGAGTGCTGCTCCCTCCTCCCCTAGAGCTTGTCAATCTCTGTACCCTCTACACGTCCCAACACAACGAATTGCAAGAGTCACAAGTTGGCTGTGGTAAGTGATTTCACCATGTTTATACTTTTCTCCTCCCCTCTATCTATCCATATGGTATATTTATGCAAAATATGATTGGCTTTGTGTGTCCATTGTATGTAACCCAAATGATATACCACCATTGTAAATGGGATTTGGATATGAGTTAGTCAGTAGTATACCACCATTGTACCGTTGGTTGACATGGTTTTGCTATTGTTGGTGAAGTCCATCAAGTTTAGCAAAACGTACAAAACCAGTTTGGAAAACTTTTTGCAGCTTCTGTCAAATTTGTTGCACCTTCTGTGAAATTTGTTGCACCTTCTGTCAAATTTGTTGCACTCACAGTGTTGTATCATAGCCTCTGGTTGAATTAAGGCTCTCTTCGACGGTCATGTTGTTTCCTGTTATAAAGAAATTGTAAACAGTAAAATATTTGGAAAACTAGTAGACTTTCTCGGAACAAATGGAATTTACATTACGCTTTTTTGAAGTTCTAGGGATTAAAATATGTATTGTAAGTTGTTTGATACCATGAATATTTTTCTGAATGCATCTGCTATTGCGAAAATTGTGGAAATTGTCGAGGGGTGGAAATGGAGCCTTGAAATGGAGACCAAGTTGGACAAAGTTAAGTTTGTGCCGAATATGGCTATATTACTTAGGCCTTGAATGCACCTTGAATTCATTTATATTGCACTTTAAATGTAATTGTGTTGTATTCTTAAACAAAATCATTGCACTCATGTTAGATTCAAATGGAGTTGCCAATGTGAGGTCAAAATAAAACTGTAGTTTAATAGATTTTCAGAATTGCACCCTGGGTCCATTTCAATTGCACCTTACATGTAAGTGTGTTGCACTCCAAAACAAAAGCATTGCACCCTAGAATTGCCAGTGTGTGGTCAAACCAAACTTGGGTGAATGACAAGACAGTGGTTGTAATTGACTAGCCCGTGACCAATGACCAATGTAAACCTAGTTATTGAGACTTATGTGATTGACTAGCAAGCCCCCTCACTCCAACCCATGCACACACGCAGCAAACCCTAGATCGGTCAAAGAATTCAGGAGCCGCAAGTTGAACTAGCACAACGAATTGCAGAGCTTGTCTCTCTCTCTCTCTCCCTCCTCCCTCAGAGATTGTCAATCTGTAGCATCAGTTGTAAGTTATTCTTTTGAAGTTTTAGTTTTGAAAGCAGTGGTAAATTATTCCTCAAATGGAGTATAGGGGAAGTATAAGGCAAGGTAGTTCTTACCAAGCACTTGTTAAAGTGTTGGTAAATAAGTTCTGCCTTTATCATGTATACCAAAATGAATAAAACATTTGCTTATTTCCTAATGTGGTGTTAAATAATTTTTCTTAGCAAGCATTTGATGAATATGCTGTCATAGTGACATGAATATGTTCATAGTAATATGATGTCTCCTCCTAATTTGAGTTGAATATATAATGAATTTAGAAGAGTTATAAAAAGGTAGTAGCTGGCTTCATTCAAGTTCAAACCCTTAAACTTAAGGTTGCAATAAGGTTTAAGCAACTAATCCATGAGTAATTGGGAAGTATTTGAAATTATTTCCAGGGAAAGTCCTTGAATGTGAATCCTAAAATTTTAATATTGCATCATATATTTGGGTTTACTAACTTGAAAAGTTCTTGAAGGCCATGTCGTCGAGTTCAAATTGTTCGGGTGGTAGTAGTAAGGGGTGTCGCAGTTGTTATTGTGGTGTTCAAGCTTCTTTGTTGACCTCTGGAACAGATGAAAACCCCGGTAGGAGGTTTTTTGCGTGTCCTAAATATCCGGTAAGTATATATATGTTCAATTATTATTGTAGTTGGATAAAAGAGTAGAGCGCTTAGCATACACTTGTCATATTATTGTAGGACCCAGCGCGATGCAAATATTTTGAATGGTTTGACGATCCCATATGCAAGCGTGGGAAGTTCATCATTCTCCGACAAAGGGATAAGATAGCGAGTCTCGAAAATGAGATTAAGCTTTTGAAGGACAATGCCAAGTTGGTAGAAGATAATGCAAACGACTTTGACAACTATGAGAAACAATTTCACAAAATGAGTCAAATGTATGAGCGGAAGATTAAGGAGGCAAGGGCAATGGAAAGAAAATATTGGTTGAAGTCATTTCTTGTTTTGGTGGTGGTAGTTGTTGGTTGCATGGCTTTTGGAAAGATGAAGACGATGGCACCGCGGCGGGATTTGCAATTCATGCTGCCTCGTTGAGTATTGTAGTTTAAATCCCAATTCCTTAGTCAATGGCACGATGGTAGCATTAACCTATGTTTTGATTAACCAACTGTATTTGTACCCCTTAAATGTATGTAATGATATTTGTTATTGAGGAAGGTTGTTATAGCAAGTGGATGTATTTGGTAGGACTATTAGGAAAGACAATGTTGTGAATGTTAATTTCCTATTTGCACATGTACGGGGTTTCTTGTAGTGTTTCTAAATTTGATTCATTCTGCTTGTTGTAGGTAATATTATTTTTTTCTTTGACTAGTAGATGAATTGTATTCATTGATGTGGATATTGAATTTAATGAAATGCTATGCTATGCTATCCATCTATGCTAATATCAAGCTTTATTCCTTTATATTAATGAAATGCTAATGGTTGTTTGTTAGCATGTTAGGTATGGCTACTGTTGTGAACAAAACATTCACATGTTTTTGCTATTGGGGTGGTCAACGGATTGTTAACTCCAATGGCACATTTTTGTACAATGGTGGCATGTGTGCTGCGGTTTATGTTAAAGAATCCACTCCATGGAATGAGATATGACAGAAGGTTTGTGGTGCCCTAAAGATAAATGTGGAGGGTAAAATGTTTTACTATAACATAAAGAGGGACAAGACGAAGTATCTAATCTTGCGTGACGATGAAGGGGCGACGATGTTTTTCCAGTTGAACGAAGATGATGTTGACGTGTTTGTGGAAGAGAAGGGTCAGAGTAATGAAACTGTCCCGATGTTTTACCCTTCGACCAGGTATTACAAATAATTTATCGAGCAGTTGCTCACCTGTTATGTTATTTTTTATCCCTAATGTGCACTTAATTTGGTTCATAGGGAATCAATTGTAACCGACAACTTTACCTCTCATGGAGGATTAACAGTACCCAGTAGCTCTCATGGAGGAACAACTGCACCTTATATGCAGGTAACGAACACCCCCTTCTATGACTTGCCATTCTCATCTTCAAATGCATTACTACTTTAATACTAGGGAATACATACATGTGTTCAACCAATATAATGTCCGTTTGAGGCATCTATAACTCCCCATACACACTGTCTTTGTCGAGGTAATTGGTTTCGTGTGTCTTATAATTTACACTTTCTTGAACTGAAAATAAAATTATTGCTCCCTGCATTATATTATGTTGCTCCTTCTATGAAGTTCAGTTGCACTCTATGTCACAAAACCAGCACCACACTGTCATGTCACAAAAAATGGAATTATTGCTCCCTGGATTATATTCTGTTGCCCCTTCTATGAAGTTCAGTTGCACTCTCTGTCACAAAATCTGCACCACACTGTCATGTCACTAAAATAGGAATTATTGCTCCTTGGATTATATTATGTTGCTCCTTCTATGAAGTTCAGTTGCACTCTCTGCCAAAGAATAAAACCACCACACTGTCATGTCATTGAAAATGGAATTGTTGCTCCCTGGATTATATTATGTTGCTCCTTCTATGAAGTTCAGTTGCACTCTTTGTCACATAACCAGCACCATACTGCCATGTCACTGAAAATGGAATTATTGCTCCCACAATTATATTAACCAGTAGCTCCTTGTATGAAGTTCAGTTGCACTCTCTGTCATTAACACAGAAGATTGAGAATATTATTATTGCTCATTTAAATGGCAGTGTGTTGCTCCTTACTCCTTATATGAAGTTCACGTGGTAGTAGCTGAGCTTGATAAAAACCAAAGACATCACATTGTCACTTTTATGTGAATTTTTTGTAATTTAATGCAACTTTAAACCCCATACCTTGCATTATATTATATAATGTTGCTCATATTGTGCAGGGAACTCAGGTGACCAACCGTTGTAGCCAAGAGATGGGCTTGGTGCCATATTTGTCAGAAAATACCAGTGACATCCTGACTGGGAATGGACAACTATTTGATTCACCTGACCTCTTCAAACAAGCAATCACAGTTTTTGCTGCAGCGAACAAGTTCTCCTTCAACTTCTTGGATAATAGCAGAATCTACTACCGCGTAGTATGTGATGTTAAGGGCTGTCCTTGGAAGTTAACAGCAAGATGTGAGGGCACTGATCTGGTTCGTGTCATATCCCTAAAGAAAGAGCACGCACACAATGCGTCTGATGCGACTACTTATAAGGCAACAATTCGCAGTAAACAAGTTGGGTTGCTTTTCAAGAATGCAATTTTGGACAAACCTGAATTCCGGCCGAGAGATATTTGCAACGACTTTGAGCATGCCTTCCAGTGTCGTTTGACCTACAAACAAGGATGGAGGGCTAAAGAGCGGGCCAAGGAATTCATTAATGGTCCTCCTTCCTCTTCTTTCCATCTAGTCCCATGGGTTTGTCGACGGCTCGTAGAATCCATACCCGACACTCGGGCAATATGGACGTCTACAGACGAAGGCAAGTTCAAGCAATTATTTGTTTCCTATGGTCCCTCTATAGCCGGTTTCCACAAAGGTTGTAGGCCAATTCTAAAATTGGATGCTTGTTTCTTGACCGGATACTATAGGGGTCACTGTCTCTCCGCAAGTGCACATGATGTCAATGATGGATTGTACCCATTAGCATATGCCATTGTGTCGAGTGAGAATGATGACGACTAGTTGTGGTTCTTGGTTAATCTTAAGGAAGTTCTTCAAGGGCGTCAAGTTGTGCTAGTTACCGATCGCAATCCTTCTTTGCTAAACGGTATCATATAGGTATTTGGGGGGGGGGGGGGGGGGGGGGGGGGAGTGCAATGCATGGTGTCTCCGTCACCTGAGGGAAAACTTTAGTACGTTTGCTAGCTTTAAGGGGTTGAAAGTTGATAGACGGAAAACTGCTCTAAAGTTGGTTAATGACCTTGCATATGCAAGGACGGACGAAATTTTCAAATTTCATTTGCGAAGGTTGTATGGAATGAATGAACACCTGGGCAAGTGGGTGGAAGATAACAATCCAATGCACTGGTCTAATGCTTATTTCCCGTTTCAGAGGTGGGACAAGATGTACACAAATCTGGCCGAGTGTTTCAACAATTGGATTATGCCATTGAGGGATTTGGACATCATCCAATTTATGACTGGACATGTACTCAAAGTGACTGACATGCTAGTACGCAAGCGCGTAGCAATTCAGTCATGGAAATTACCGGTTGGTCACAAAATTGAGGAAGACATTAAAAAAAACCAATTTGTTGCCCGCAAATACATGCATCGGCCTACCTCACCGACTGAATTCATAGTATACAATACTGTGAGGAAAATGTTTGCAGTTAAGCTGATACCGCGCACATGTAGTTGTCTCGCTTGGAAGATGTCTGGAGTCCCTTGTGCCCATGCTTGTCGTGCGATTGAAAACTCTGGTTTCTCTGTTTATGACATGGTGGACCCATTTCTAAGAAAGGAAATGCAATAGGTGATATATGATAATACAATGTCCCCAGTGCCATTGCATGACATGCCCCCACTATCATCACTTGGCCCATCCCACGAGTCCAACTACACTACTGTTCAAGGTGAGTCGTGTACGGATCCTGCCTTAAATCCCCCATCGACCAAAAGACAAGCTGGAAGGCCAAAGAAGAGAAGGATTGAGTCACATACACAAGAGAAGGGCACAGTCTTCTGTAGCCGTTGTCGCGAGCCAGGGCACAACCGTACGACATGCAAATCGGCGATTGCGGGTTGAATCATGCTCGCATTCCATGGGGTTCCATTTCTCTCTCTCTCTCTCTCCCTCCCTCTCTCTCTCTCTCTCTCTCTCTCTCTGACTTGTAGTACTTGCTTTTACCAAATCAATATTTGTTCAACTATTATTGGGGAACATGTATGCATTACTCTTTATTTCATGTGGATGTTTAGGAATTGTTTAACTTTGTGTGTATTCACGGCATTTTCTGTTGAAGATGTTGAATCGTGCAATGGAATGGGGAACATTCACCACCCTCTTTATGTATTTATTGTCCATGTATTGATCTTGGCTTGAATTTTGGTTATATACATGTCATTGCTACACTCACTAGTTACGTGGTAGTTATATACAATTCATTATTTACGTGTGGTTATATACAGTTCATTGTTCACTGCACACTGGCACTCACTCAGGAGTTACGTGGGTGCAATTGTTTTCCTCAGGGGTGCCACATATGGACACATAAGGTGCAATGGTTGTGGACTCAGGGTGCAACTATGAGAATCTCTCTGCAAAAAGGTTCACCACACACTTGACACTCTCAGGAGTCACATGGGTGCAATTGTTTTTCACTTGGGTGCTATATTTAGACACTGGAGGTGCAACTTCTTTTGATTCAGGGTGCAACTTCATGCGATGAACATTTTAGGCTTTACAATTTGATGCCAACAAGTTAAATTCGGTGACGAATGTTGGACAATGTATTAAGTACTTTGAAATGTGAATGGGTTGCCATTAAAATTCATCATGACGTTATATGTGGTTGTCCGAACTCCTAAATTCATCATGCCGTTATATATGGTTGCCATAATACATATGCTACGATGATAATGCTACAAGGAGAGTGATGTACTATATAAGAAGCCCTGAAATAATGGTAATTCCTAATATTATTGCTAAAAAAAATCTATGTACTATTATATATGAACGTGAGTTAATTTATTGGATAAAACATAATAGACAAAGCTGGAAATTGAAACTGGCTCAATGGAGAAGAGCTTTTAATTGATCAAATCAATATTGAGTTACAATCTAAGGGTTGATTTTGTATCATCTATCAGGTCAAACTGGAACAATAGTATATCGCCGATCGATGCCATAGCCGTTATGTTACCAAACCCAAAACCCAAAACCCAAAACCCAAAACCCAAAACCCAAAACCCAAAACCCAAAACCCAAACCCTAAATCCTAAGCCCTAAACCGTAAACCCTAAACCCTAAACCCTAAACCCTAAATCCTAAACCCTAAACCCTAACCCCTAAACCCTAAATCCTAAACCCTAAACCCTAAAACCTAAATCCACTCTGTAAATTTGGTGCATGTTTATTGAATCTCTCTTCACCCCATCTGGCCCAATATGGGTGCAAGTGTTTTGGACTCCCTGCAAAAAAGGATGCCTTGACTGCACACTGACACCCACGCAGGAGTAACATGGGTGCAATGGTTGTTTTAAGGGGTGCTAAATCCTATCACTTGAAAAGCAAATTTTGTGGACTCAGGGTGCAGGTATGACAAACTCTCTGGAAAAAAGGTTGAGTTGACCACACAATGGATTCGGGACCGGACTTACATGGGTGCAATGAGTTTTATTGGGCGTGCCACCTTTGGACACTTAAGGTGCAATTTTTATGGACTCAGGGTGCAATCAAGAAATTTTGTCGAAATTTAATTTAGGTTTTCAAATAGAATATTTTGTTGGACACTAACAATGTCCCTACTGAGGTACCATAGTTATATTGAAGTTATCAAATTTTGAAAACTTCCAAATAACAAGTACTACTGAACATGGGAAAACATAAAATTAGTAGTACTAAAAAATAAAAACATTCACACTCCTACTTGAACTAAACATCAAAGTTAAGACATAAAGTAAAGATAAACTAAAGGTCAATGAAATAACTTTGGCTGACCCTAGTACATTTAAAACGGTGCTTCTTCAACGCCTCGATCTCCTTCTGAATACAGTGTTGATTAAGTGAACATAACCCCTGCGGGTTAAGTTCACTTTCAACTCTTCATTCCCAATCATGTTTGTATCGACCTTAAAATTCCAGCCCCTATCAAGCAATCATACGCGGCCACTTGGGTGGCCTTGGACCTGAAATTGTCTTATGAACCCCAGCTCCCTAAAGTAGTCCCGATGGTTAGCAATGTTATCCGGAGCATCAAGAACCATAATGACGTCAATGTCCACCATCCCCACCAACGTACGCATGTTGTAATCAGTATATGTGTTACTACCGCAACAATAAACAGCGACATTTACCCCTCCACAATTACTAACCGGTAAGGCCTCTTCATCATTCATACCCAAAATTCGTCGGATTTCAGCTTCGCTTTCCTGTGCAGTACCTTCGGCCTCAATTCGAACTTCATGCCACGAAGGCCAACTCTTGTGCCATTTTCAAATTCAGACTTATTTTTGTGACTTTGTAGTCGACATGGATGATGTAGCAACCATCCACATTCACCCACGTCTTAAATTCATAGGCCTCACCTTCATCAATACTTCCATTCACCACTTCGGGTAACATTTTCAAGTAAATAGAGGACAGACATCAATAATGATGCTGCTTCGTTGAGTTTTAGATGTAAGGGAATGATAGGAAAACAAGTATTTATAGACAATTAGGAGTGCTGGCACCCGCTCAGGAATTACATTGGTGCAATGAACTTTGTTAAGGGTGCAACGTCAACACACTTGAGGTGCAAGTATTTTGGACGCAGGGTGCAAGTCTAGGAATCTGTCTGCATTTTTTGGAGAATCTCTCTGCAAAAAGGGTTGAGTGGACAAGACATTGGCACCCGCTCAGGAATTACATTGGTGCAATGAACTTTGTTAAGGGTGCAACATCAACACACTTGAGGTGCAAGTATTTTGGACGCAGGGTGCAAGTCTAGGAATCTCTCTGCATTTTTTGGAGAATCTCTCTGCAAAAAAGGGTTGAGTGGACAACACACTGGCACCCACTGGACTTACGTAGGTGCAATGACTTTTGTTAGGTGTGCCACTATTTTACACTTAAGGTGCAATGTTGATGGACAGAGGGTGCAATGGACGAATTTGTATCGAAATTTAATGAACTTGATGTCGGATAGAATTTGTACTTGGACACCATAAATGAAAAGCAGCATGTCTTCAACATTTGCACCTAATTTCTGTTCTTCCATTACACCAACAAAGACATGAACAGAGAGAAACGTAAATGGGGAGGAGAACTTGAGATGGGGTAGAGACAGGTTATACAAATTTGGCAACTGTGCATAAAATGAAACAATTGGATAGGGTCAAACTCGTAAGTTGTACATATTTTTGTATATCATTTAAAATGCATTTAGAGTTGCCATTTACGAGGTCAATGTTTTTCTATATTTATTTAGGTTGGCCCATTCGTAAAATCATGCGTGCGTGATGGACTTGGCGGAGGTAGGGTGGAGTTGAAGGTGAGTACGTTATTTCATAATTTATTTCGATAAACCACACCATAACTTAGCCGTGTTTTGATTTTTGTAACAAGATCGGGATATGTTTCGGGATTTGTGGCTGAGAAGGCAGACGAAGTATTTCTAGGGAACATTAAGGCCGGTGACTTCCAAAAAATGAAAGAGATTGTCATATGGAGACCACAAAAAATCACCTGTTTGCATATCACAAGTTTCAACCTTGAAACCGTTATTGGTTACGGTTTAAATGTCAGTTCATGCATACAACTTGCATCAGAAACACGCACACATAGAAAAAGCAGCTTATCCGACCTACAATTTCCAATGCACACATAGAAAAGGAAGTTTCCCAACTAGATTTCCCAACTAAATATCCAACCATTCATTAGCTTTTGCCAAATAATATCCAATGTACCACAACGTGCAAGTATCTAAGTACTTAAGTTTGTTAATTACATACCCCAGAATGACATATAACATCAATACAAAGTACTCCAGTAGCTTAATTATATCTATGTATCTCAACCACATATCCAATACTGGTGAACTACAGACATCAATAAGTTGTGCTCTTAACAATAATTACTTACAACCCACCACCACAAAACCAATCGAAAAAAGTGGGTGTGTCATCTTAATCTTCATGCACTGCTCAGTCCCTAAAAGTGTTCTCAGCAGCATTTCGAAGACAGCAATACCAAGTACTCCAGTCGCTTAATTACATACCCCTTCCTTGCATATGTACGACATAAGAACCCACAACACAAAAACCAACATTGAGTTCATCCATGAACCTCAAAGATGCCAAAAAAATAGTGGTCAACTCCACTAAAAAATAACTTCTGCTCTTAACAATAATTACTTACAACCCACCACAAAACCAATCCAAAAAAGTGGGTGTGTCATCTGCACTGCTCAGTCCAAATAAGTGTTCTCATCTGCAGTTTCAAACGAAAAAGGATTAGTGGTTAAATGTTTGCAGTTTCATGGTTTAGTACATTAAAATGCAAAACTCACAATATACAAATCTCAAAATAAAAAAAAAGTGCTATTTTTCTAACATTTTGACACTGTCCAAACCAAACCCAATTAACGAGTTCGACTTTGTCCAAATGCCATCAACCAGTTCGCAATGGCGATGGTATCACACAACCAAAGTCCAATCAAACCATAACAAAATACATAATGACAGATAAACTACGAAAAATACTACGTCGGCCTGTTTCCACCACATATAAAATACAGATTAAATACATATGGAAAAGGGGGAAAAGGCCGACTTCATACGCACCTCTTACTAACCGGTAAGGTTCACATGTAATACATTAGAATTTTTCCCATATGAACAACAGTTTGATTACCTGCTGACTACATGGGTGCAATGGTTATCATCAGGGGTGCTACATTTAGGCACTGGAGGTGCAAGTGTGTTGGACCCAGGGTGCAAGCCCGAGAATCTTTATGCAAAAAAGAGTTGAGTTGACAACACTTGGCACCCACACACAGGAGTTTCATGGGTGCAATGGTTGTCCTCAGGAGTGCTATATGTAGACAGTTGAGGTGCAAGTATTATGGACCCAGAGTGCAAGTGAAAGAATCTCTCTGCAAAAAAGGCTTTAGTTGACAAACATTGCCACCCACTCAGGAGTTACATGAGTGCAATGGTTATCCTCAGGGGTACTACATTTAGACACTGGAGGTGCAAGTGTGTTGGACCCAGGGTGCAAGCCCGAGAATCTCTCTGTAAAAAAGGCTCGACTTGACAAACAGTGGCACCTACTCAGGAGTTACATTAGTGCATTGGTTTTTACAGGGGTGCTATATTTGGGCAGTATAAGTGCAAGTGTCTTCGTCCCAGGGAGCAAGTTAGAGAATCTGTCATTGCTTTCATTGGTTTTTGTCAGGGGTGCTATATTATATTTATCCCTAATCCCGTCCCTGTAAAGAAAACCTAATCTTCATATCTATACTACCAATGAGCATAATAAGTAGCTAACACATTCGTGTACGGCTCTAGGTGGAATAAAAGCAGTAAAAGATTAACACTTACAAGTTATGTTTTCAGGCCAGATGCTTGTATTATAGACTCTCGTTGCTCGTTCATCTCATCCATAACTAGTGAAGCCAATATCCTGCGCCGAACATCAATCACAGTCTCATGGTCCAATTCCACGGAGGCCATTCTTCCCTTCCACAAGTCCATGAACTTGATGACATATATGCCACAATCATGACTACGAATGGGGAAACATATATTAGATAAAACTATGGCAGCAGTAGACCACAATGCAATATAGGCAGCTTCAAATACCCACTACATTTACAACAAAGCAGGAAGAGAATGCAAGCAAAGCTATGAATCATCATTATTACCAAACCAAAGCTAGGATATGCCTAATGAATGACTAAGAATGGGAGAACATCAATTAGATAAATAGGTAACAAGGTCACACCAAATATTATTCATCACTCAGTATTCTATTCATCACTAACCAGTTGGCTTGCTGTTGAACTTGTGGATATTCAATTTCATACTCCTCAGCTGTATGCGTAAAGACCCGTTGACCGTTGTTGACTAGTTCGAAAAAGTTATTCCGCTACAACCATTGAAAAACTCTTTTAAGTGTCAAACATAGATGAATTACAAACTATTATTCCACTACAAAAAACTCATATACTGGGTGATGAAATAACTTACAATTTTCTCCACGCTTGGCGTTCGTTGACTTAAGTCAGTAGGCTTCATTGAGTCTAACACTTGTGTGCGCAAATCCACAAGAGAGATGACTACACAAAACCAATGACCTGACTCACCATCTCCCACAAGTACAGGTAGTATAACCTGCATTGTCATCCACTGTGCAATGATGAGTTCGTTTGTCATTCATAGAAAAGTATAAATGTATTATAGGGATAAGAGATGATCCTTTTCATACCAAGTCACATTTCATGAAGTCATATTCATGCTTATCAAGGTCAACCTCATCCATCAATGCTTTGTTAAACTTCCTACATTTGGCTTTAAGCAGATTGATCTGGCAATGGAGTGTACATGTAAACAAGTTTGAGTGCAGTTATCATGAAGATAAGAATAAACACACGTACAGGATTACAAACATACTGCAAAGTCAGGATGAAATATGTGCCACCTAAGTTGCAACTTCTTGTTCGTCCTCTCCTTATTTTCCTTCATCATTAACCAATCCCTAACGGTATGCATAACCTGGTTAAGCAATTAAAGTTTGTTTTTGTAAGCAAGTATGGAATAATAGCAGACAAGAACAAAAGAGAAAACAACAACAAACTTACAATTTTGGACACAAGTCCCCTTGGGCTAAACGATTTGTGCACATCTTGAAAAGTCAACGGCCATTTTGCACCCTTTAACTTTATACATGATTCACTACAAAATGATTGTAGTTTATAAAATATATTAACAAGATATGGTAGTAAATAGAGGGTTAAATTCAACAACAACGAAGATGGTGGAATGATTACTTTGCGCTCATAGGTCCGTGAGTGTTCAGTTTACGGATAACGACCTCCAATATCTTCTTCTCTTCAGGACTCAGTTTCTTTACCTTGAATGGTGGGGCTACAACGTAGGGAGGTTGAGTTGATTGACCCTTTTTCAGAGGTCGAACCCCTCGTCTCTTCGATGGATGAGTAGATGCTGCCGCTCCTTTCGTTCGTCTACCGTAAACGTTCTCAAATGAGTCCAACACTTCCGTTTCTACATTCTCTCCCAACATTCACTTCATTTTCTTCAATAAAACTGCTGAATTCCTACAAATGCGATAATATTTTATATACGTTATCAAGTTGAACCGACAAATTTAATAAGTACAAGTAAAATATCCGGTGTTACGAGATAGGCATGAAATTTTGTAACATACTGGTCTTTCATCAACAACCGGTTCGTTAGGAGTCTGCAAAAGAAGCAACACATAACAAAAAGCCATAACTTGTTCATCGTATATTTGCCAAAGTATAGTTAACCATCATTTGTGAATAATAAGGTCTATTTCATATTTACAAAGAACTTGAGAAAGTAACATACCAAGTTGAAATCTGATGGACCATCTTCCTTGGGCGAGGAAGTGGTACCACGCACTGCGGATGCGTTCATACGTTCCTCCCGTCTACTCCATTCGGTATCAAGGTCACGCAAATTTTTGGCATCGCGTTCAAAGTTATAAACAAGATCGTTGTATGCTTTAATGAAGCCCTATATATCATATAATGGTATACAAAAGTTGGTCATTAAACTCATCATGGACAATTACTAAATTCAGGTGATATAAGCCAAGTACAAGTAATAAAAACATCACCGGATTTTTCATATTATGTGGAGGAAACTTGCTCAAGACCAACTCCTCCGTTGGTTTGTCCTCAGCCTCAAGGCTAATCCGCTCGTCAATCAACTCCTTGGTCCATGCGGCAATAGGAAGGACACCTTCTTTCGCAATGTCAACAGTCAACGGGTAAAGATCGAAGTATATTATCTACACAAGGAATAAATTACCTTTCAATCTCCAACATCTTTTCATTTTGAATGAACAAGGATTATAATGTCATTGAAGGAAAGTAATTACATACCATTAAAATGAACAAAGATCCCCCGACACCTTTGCCTTTTGAAGGACGCTGTTTGGATTCTCTATCCTTGTAATTTTGTATCTCATTTGCCAACCAATCCAACATAAAAGCTGGCCACTTGTATGCCTTCATCCTTTCCATGTTGTCATCACCATAAACACCGGGAAACAATCGACTACCCACAACATCCTTCGTCGTTGGGCATAGTAAACATCCCAAGGCAAACAACATGTACGCCCTTTGAAATACATCATCATTCACGTTCTTCTTTTCTATCATTGCTTTCAAGTGACTAAGATTTATTGCCTTGTATGCATTATCCAAATTTGGAAAGTCTTCTTCAACCTTGTCCATATGTATGTCTTCACATTCGATTGGCACAACTATATGTCCGATGGGGAATCCCAATACCCTCGCAAAATCTTCCTCAGTTACTCGGACACGTAAGCCATTCCTAAATTCTAGGGTTCGGTTCTTCGGATTAAACCGTTCAACCAACTCCATCACAAATTCTCTATGGAGATATGGACAACTAAGAGAAAGGAGAGTTTGAAATGGATTTCGCTTAATCAATGCATCCCTTTTGGCTTCCAACAATTTGGCATTCAATTCCACAAGTTGTTTGGGTGAACATCGAGTCCTAATTGAACTCTACATGTAAGAAAATAAATGGTTAATTATTTCCCCACATACGTGGTACATGGTAACAAATGAAGTAGGCATGGTAACAAAGGAAGGCCAATCATTATATTGAAGTGGTACCTGGACCGATTTAGTCTTGGTCTTCAACTTCTCCGGCAGAGGAGGAAGTTCAACACGCTCCTCCATAGCCTTTTCATCATATATCTTTTTCCAATTTGGTTTTTTATCTTGATACCAACGCTTAGCCCAGAACATCAACTATTACGCAAATTAACTAATGAATATCATATATTGAAATAATCAAAATTTTTATAAGTTGTACTAAATATGATAACATACCGCTCCTTTGCTGGCATAACTAGCATATGTTTTTTTTCCAAGGCCAAGCGTAAGACCAGACGATACATCCTTGCTACATTTAACAAACTATTATGGATTAGAAGTATACAATTATGAAAATTACAAGCAGGGGAAATCAATTCTACGAAGTTACAATCACAATCGGAATCAACATATATTATGTAAGGTTGAAGAAGACTCACACAAAGAGATTATAACCATGGCATTGTCGACGCCGCTTTTGTGGAGGCTGTTCAAGTTCTGCCTCGTTGGCATTCGATATTTCCCTCGCTCGTCTTCGAACTTGTTCCTTAGTGAATGGCATGTTCCTACAAGGAATTGAAAATAAAATCTTAATCAATGGTAAGTTCTTAATAAATGAAAACAAAATCTTAATACAAGGCTAAAACTAGAATAACTTTGGCTTTGGGATTTCCATCCGACCACAACGGAAGCGCATCATAAAATTAAGCAAACACAAGGAAAAGAAGAAAGCAGAATCTACGTGTTTAGGCGTGAATAGCTACTCCACAGAGTGACAGAGAAGAAAGAATTCCATTATATAGATTCAAGTACAATGAAAAAAATATCACTCCTCAAGCCTTTGCCCGCTCATATTTTTTCCCCTCCCTAAATCTCCAAATATCTTTTTCTCTCTTGCTCCCTTTTTTGTCTCTGTCTAACCAATTCTTCATATCACAAAGCACTTGCAATAACTGTTTTTATACAAAAATGGGGAGATCGGTTTAAAAAGAACTCTATCTGATTTGGCCTCTTTGCCCGTTTGTAGTGAAGTAGGAACAACTATGTTTGTTCACTCCTTCACCAAAAAGGAGACAAAAGTCCTACTGAACCTTCAATTCCCAAGTTCTCACCAACAATGACCTTCATCAAATTGATTAGATTAATCGAAACCATGAAATCACCAAAATGGATTCGGCTTCTTAAAGTAATAGTAAAAAAAACACAATGAATCAGCATAAAACTTTCATAATGACCCAATTGACAACCCTTACCGAAGAGGGATCAGAAGAATAGTGTTTGGGTATTTGTTAAATACACTCCTGAATTAAACTACTTCTAGTAACCACAACTAACTTTATGCAGTGCCAAAATAAATAGCTCAAGGATTTATCAAAGTTGAGTTCTCCCAATGCACCATAGGACCTTTTCCGCAAGTGTTGCTACCTTGCAGAGCTATGGTGTAGCATATCGGATAGAATGCAGGTCTACATGATCGTTGGCAATTGGAGTGGTCAGTTGGATTGCGCTATTCACAGTGTGCAGATATGAAGAGTTTTACAGGTACATTTATAGGCTGGCTCTTGCAGCATCAATTTATCATCTGTGGATAGAGAGCATGTCGATTGTATAGAGGTGTCAAAAAAAATCTTTTGTTTTTTTTTTGTTGACAGTGTTTTTTTGTTTTGGCCTAATATGGCTTGTATCCAGCGGTATGCCCTCTAAACTTAGACACTTGCTGAAATTTATCGAGATTTCAGAATTATGGGGATGCCAAGCTGGACTTCCTTGCACAAAATAGCTCACAGGGACTTGTTCAATTTTATAGTTTTGTGCTTTGGGCCTTGACATAGCAGTATGGAGAAAAGGGAGCCAATACCAAACAATTCAGAGATGAGGCCTACTTTTGTTTGGTTTGGCTTGGATTCTGCCTTTTATATCATCTAAGGCACCAATAGATAGACGCATTTGAAACAGATCACAGTGTTACCTTCCGTTAGTAGTCAAAAAGTCGGTTCTGGAGTTCACAGTCACAATCATTATCATTTGCAGACAACCAAAGACGGAACAAAATAAACAAACTATAACAAATATGTACAACTGCCAAGCTGGCAGGCCCACCACCTAGTATGTGTCAACATATATAGGTTCTTCCACAAATGCTATAATGTAGTAAACAAGATTCCAAAGTGTTAAATAAATAGCAACTTGGGCATAGAGTTTAATAAATAGCATGTTGGGCAACACATGTAGTTGTTTAGTCTTTTATTATTACACAATGACAAAGCTCAACCGTGGAAAATGACAAGGGTAAACCTGTATTTTTAGTAGTGTCGCCCTCACAAGCACTACACGGATAATTCTCTCCGATGTTTTGATCCACGTCTTCAATCCTGAGATCATTTACAAGTGACACAGTCAATAATTGGAGACACACCTTCAAGAAAGAAGGAAGAAGAATTCATTGTAGTATCACAACATCTTGGATCTAAAAAAAATATATATGAATAAGAAGTATAAAAGAATTTTATTCCCCAATCCCCATAATTACCTTGACTTGATCAACAAAGCAATTTATACATGAATCAAAAGAAATCTTTTGTACTATTACTGAACTAGGAAATTCAGATTTTGTGCAGCCATGGCTCAACCATGCAATTTATCATTTTATAGTTTACAATGCACCTCATAATTAGCTATTTGAATTTCTATGGCTTTTCTGGACTCCAACTGACTTTCATAGCCATTCAGAGAAGTTCTCTTCAGGGCTACAGTACTACATAGCTGCAACTTTTCTAGTTACTTTTTATGCGTTCTGAATATTACTTGTTCTTTATGGGTGTACTAGAAAATAAGACCATACCATTGGAATCTAATCATACCTCATATAATCTCCAAAAGGACCAAAAGAAGAAAAAGACCAAAATAAGTTTACCCTTGTGTTTCTCAGCTAAAAAGCATGGATGGTCAAAAGCATAATCTCTCTGAAAAAAGTGTTTATTTGTCAAATCCGAATTTTCTAGTAACACCAAACAATTCATCAAATCTCATTTGGTTATCATCTAATATGTTTCCGAGCTTTATCAAGAAAACTCATTTCTATCCAAAGGCACGGCAACAACACGTTTTAAATAAACAAAGAATGAATTATTCGTCTCTACCATTTTCACCCCAACCAACGAATTTAGTTGAGAAACACAAGGGTCCAAAATAAAAAGTTCAGTCCAGACCATTACTAAAAAATTGCAGAAAGTATTTAATGGGAATTCCACCTAGAACCCTTATTCAGTATCACCCCTGACTACAAAAGTTAGACCCACAAACGTAATTCATATATCATGCAATATAATCTCTAGATAGCTCTATTATACACATTCAACCTTCAGTTTTCAATCAATCTAATATGCCCAAAGCTTTTTTTCTCTTGCAAATGGCCTCCTACTATATTTTTGCCATTAAATTAAAGAAGTTTCCACTCTTGCCAGCGCCTTATCAACGTGTCATCTTCATCTTGTTTATTGAAAAGATTTCTAAACCTACATGCATTACAATGGAATGTTTAGAATGCTGAGAAACTATTATACCTCGTACTCAATTTCACCGCCATTAGTGTACAAAGAATAAACTAATATGCAAATGGAAGAAGTAACTCTAGCAATAAAGAATTGAAGCACAAAAGAAATAACTAAGAAAGACAACCAAGACTCTCGCTAGAAGGTTTGGGCTGCTTAATGGCCTCTATCAACATGGGACGTCGTAGAATAGAAGAGCCAAAATATGTTCACCCGGCTGCTTCCCTTTTCAGCACCTTTATCAATAGCTATGCTTAATAAAAAGAGTAAAAAAAGGAGACCTTAAACTAAGCTTACTCGAACTCACAAAATGTGGACACACGCATGTTGGGGGACACGCCGATGTTTTTTCTGAGCATTGCTTTAGTTATTCATACGCACATTATAAGCACCAAGTATTTAGACTCACAAATGAAGTAAAAAATACCAAGGGTTGGCTTACGGGACACATACTGCCTCAATAGCTCAAGCTTCTCCTATAAAAGAGTTGAAGCCAATCTCATATATGATTTCTTTTAAATAGCTCAAGGTTCTCTTATAAAAGAGTTCGAGCCAACTCATACATCATTTCTTTGAACTATAGGAGAAAAAACATTTATGACTTATGATACTATAGGAATAGCTTAGAATACTTTTAACCTTCCCTATCTTGTCATTATGTTTAAACAACTCTAACCTTATCGTCCCACCCTGAAAAAAAAAAAAGTCAAAAACTATTCCACATTAACGAAGTTTGTTCTTAACTAAATGAAAACTCAAAATGACTAATTTGTACTACAACAAATACAAAGAAGAGGTTCTAGGCAATGAAGATGTTATAAACAACAGAATGAAGCAAATACAAAAGATGAATTAAACAAAAACTCAAAATTCCAAATGTATTCTAGTTTACTGCATGTGATCCTCATGTGATCCTCTAGGCAATGTATTCTAGGCATTGAAACTGGAAATTACGGCATGTGATCCTCATGCATGGATTTCCCTTAGCACAACCATACAGTTTCTCATTTGCAACCTCTCTCATCTACATATATGATTGATTCATACAAACCAATAGGAAAAGAAATTGAAACAAAAAATGAACATGGAAACAAATCAAGGGACGGAAATATTAACCAGTAGCGATATTGCTCGTGCCTTAAAGCACTTCGAAACACCATTGGGCAACAACCTAAGCAATTTAAACCCTTCATAAGTCATAAATGAACACTATTTCTAACAAACCTTTTACCTCCCCGCAACCCATGGCGAACATACTCAGGGGTTGAAAATTCTAAGTAAGAATTACGTATGTTATGATCCAACCATGTGTTATTTTTTTGGTAACTTTGTGTTCTTGAAAAAAGAAGAAGGGATACTTGTTTCAATAATGTTGTAGAACAAAGAACCACCAAAACCCAAGTACTGGAAGAAGTTCAGTGGCAAAAAAAGTATATGGTCATAATAAAATCAAAATAGATATATTTTTCAAACTCAAGCAATGCTTTGTCATTCTCGCGACTGTTCACACAAATAGAGTACAGAAAACATAGTAAGCCGCCTATCGTGGGAACACAACATCATTGGAATATGAGGAAGTTTGGCATTCACGACTTACAGTAGCTCGTACGTTTGGGTGTGGATATCCCCTATTTTGTTCTGTCCTTCCTTGAGGGTCTTCTTAAATTATGAATAGAGTTTCTCATAAGTCAGCTACACATGACATGACCTTGCAAAAAGAAGTAAAAATATATAATCAAAACAAAAGTTGAAGTAAAAAAGAGTTATGGATTAGCAGAAAACAATTGGATTAGCAATGGTTGGTTAGGCACCAGTAGTAGCAAACCAAGTACATTTGAACCATGCAACCCAAGAATTAAACCGTACTTGAGAGAGGTTTCAAATTTGGAATTCATTGAAACCCTTGGATCAACTAAATTGTTGTCTATCAAGAAATGACAAACTATTTTACTCTTACCACAACGAAACACCTCAACGTACACCTACTTATATCCCTTGTACAGTTGTACCTGATTATTCTATCTACGCCATATATATGGGCGACTACAAGCTTCTCTTTCAAGTAAGATACTTTCAAGTTATATTATATAGATAGAGGACTGTTGGCATTGCATTTAAGCTCATTTTCAAGAAATCTCTACCTAATCATGGTTTCTTTAGAAGTTAGAGGATGACATTTAAGATACCCTACAAAAAAACTCCTAAAAAATTCCTCAACCCTTTCTTTACTCAAAAACTCCTCAAGATGTGAGGGTAGAACCAACCGTTATTTACTCAAAAACTCCTCAACCCTACGGGTACTCTGCCTAAAATGAAAAACTATATCTTCCCACATGCCTAGAGAACAATGCTTGACATGGAGAGTGATTAAAAACTTACCACTCCTAACGGCGGCTGCTACCAACCTAATATATTTCAGGAAAGATTAAACACACAACATTACAAATGCAGATCAGCTGAACAACCAAGTTATCTTACAAAAATTTGACAACACTAAAACTTGGGGGGCAGTACTGCTATAGCGGGAAACTAAGAACAATAGATGGACACATGACATGGACATGACAAAACTAGGGTGCAAAATGTAATCACCCATGGAAATTCTGACTCAAACTGTATTTTAACCACTTAATGTGCCCTCAACGTGTCCATACAGTTTCCCCAACACGTTCGACATTATTGTCTGGCTTGCTATCCAATCCCTACCAAGAGCCATAATTACACCTTTTTCTGTTGAGTTTTCTATGAAGGATTATAATAAGAATCAGAAATCGAAGTCCCCCCAAATGACAGTAGGAGTTCTACAATTAACACCAACATCGGCCATAAATTATCGCCAACAATTCAGCCACAATTGAATCAGTTTTTAACCTACAAGTACCACTACAACATAGAGATTAAGAAATAGAATCATACCATCAAAGTGATTTCTATTTGGACCTCCATACAATCGCCAAATCTTGTCTTGCAAGACAGGGGGGGGGGGGGGGGAACAAAATTAGTTGCACAATGCTATATTTAGAAGGATCTATGATCAAAAGAAGAACTCACCATAGAGCATCCAATACCAACAAACATAGATAGGCAAAGCAAAACAAAAAATGGAGAGTTCAAACCTTAATTTTAATAACTCTTAAAAAAAAAGAGCTAATCAATGAAAATAGTTGCCCTGAGATTATGTATCAAAACCCAAATGAAGTATTCATGTGAAAACTAACAGAAGCAATTTATTGAGGGCATCAAGAAGAACCATAAGATGCATCTCCAACTTCTTACACATGAAGAAAATTAAAATAAACAAATTGCAAAAACCAAAAACCAGAACCCATAAGATAAAAATAATAAATTAACCTGAGTTCAATTTACTTACGTGGGGATTAATGAAGCTTCCCCATCAACTGAGTGTATGGTTTTCTTGGTTCAACTCGTGCAAGTACATGAAATACACAAATCAGTGGCATAGAAGATGAACAAAATTGCTTGATTCAAAAGAAAATTAAGAGCATATGGGAAAAAACTGAAACAACATCAATGAGGACCAACCAGCAGTAACCGTATTTCTTCCTCCTTGAGAGAGAAGTTTGAAATTTGAACTGTAGATGTGGGTCTCGGTGTTGGTTGTGTGTGTGTGTGTGTGTGTGTGTGTGTGAGAGAGAGAGAGAGAGAGAGAGAGAGAGAGAGAGAGAGAGAGAGAGAGAGAGAGAGAGAGAGAGATCTGGTTTGAAATTTGAATCATAGACGTGGGTGTTGATGTTGAGAGGAATTGGAAGGGAGAGAGAGATTGATCTGGTTTATTTACAAAACTGCCATGGCAGAAATGTCTTTTATCGTTGTCATTAAAGTTGCAAAATATTTACATAAATGCCACTCTAAAGTTAGTTTGTGAGAGAGATATTTTTAGGCCGTTAGATTTGAAGGAATGGAGGGTTGAGATTGGGTAGGAGAAGAATAATTTATTGAAAACAATCCTTGTTTTGTTATATAGATGTTTTGTTATGTTTCTACCCTTCCCTGTCATGTTGTTTCTCTAAAATTGTCTGTTTTATAATGAGGAGCTAAGATTGATTTGCCTTGGAGTCATTCCAAGTTCGAAATCTGTCCGGGTGGTATCAACTTTTTTGGGCCTTCTAATTTGTTAAGACTTCATTTTTGTTTCAAAGAGGCATGCCACTTGGGCCTTCTAATTGATTCTTTAAGATCAGTTAGATTTGCTCTTTGATGTTTGTTCTTTTCCCTTTCGAGATGTTTGTTTGAGACTTTTTACTCCCCATAGAAGGCCCTAATTCTAAATTACCAAAAAAGGATAGTCATTCTAACAGCTCACCAGTTCAAAAAAAAAAAATTCTAACAGCTCACAATCCCAACTGAAATTTACCAAAAAAAGGGGCATCAGATCATACCTGAATGTGGCCGGAAATTAAAAACACGTTGGAATCGTTGCCATCAACGACGAAGACATAGACGACCAGTGCTGGGTTTGATCGTTGCCATCACTGGATGGTGATTGCTCGATTCACTGTAAACCCTATGTGATGAGAGAGAGAGAGAGAGAGAGAGAGAGAGAGAGAGCCCTGTTTAGGGTTTTGCTTCAAAAGACAAAAGACCAGGGATAGATGGAGAGATGAGAGGAGGTACCTGGTTCGGACACTGTAAACCCTGTAAGCAATGGTGATTGCTCGATTCACTATAAACCCTTCGTGACCGTTCGGACACACCGAGGGGGAGACGACAGACCACCGACGTGAAGAGCGGATGATGGAGAGAGTGAGACTTTCTTCTTCGATGGAGAGAGGGAGACAAGAGAACACAGGAGATTTTCGTTTTTTGATTTTTGAAATTTCTGGTGTGAAAGGGGAAGGGTTTGGGCTGGGTTTTCACCGTGATTTTTTACAAGGGTATTTTGGACCAACAATTTTACTCATGCCATGAAATGGGAATTATTATTCCTCCACCCATCAACTAATGATTTCCAAAAAGTGTCTCATGGAAATGGCATTATTTGCCCCATTTCCCACTGAAAAGTCATTTCCCCTTATTTTATTCTTATGAGAGAGAGAGAGAGAGAGAGAGGAACAAGTTGACAAAGCGGCGGCGTTGGGAGACGGAGACCCATCAGATTTTCGTTCCTTGGTAAGTCTCTAATCACTTGAATTTGATATATTTTTATATTACTTACCTTTAGGACTTTTTGGTTCACCCAATGGCATATGGGTTCTTGTAGATCGAGAAAGAGAATTTGTTGTGGTTGGGTCAACATTTAGAAATGGATTTTGTGAGATGAAAATCTACTTCACTAGTATGGGATTTCAAGGGTTAATGGTGCTGGTGGTATGGGTTTCGGAGTGAAGTTCTGTTGGAGGAAATTAATCTTATGTTAAGTATTATATTTATTACATTTACCAGAACAACCCAAAATGTCAATGGTTTTTATTTATTGGTTCCCACATAATTTGGTTGAGATTCCTACTTATTGTTGATCGTCGTTCTAGTACTCTTGGACATGCTGATTGGTATAAATGCATATTTCTGTGAATTGATTATTGTTCTTGTTATTTGTTAATCAGATATTAATCTCCTTGATACTACTTGTTGAGCCACCAACCTTTGTTATTTGAAACCACTTTTTTGGATCTCTCGCTTATCGTTTGTTTAACGTATGTCACTTAGTACTCTTTGCCCTTAACTGCTCACTGAGCTGTCATCTGGCGGATTTATTCCACATTTTTTTTCCAGGGTAGTTCATGGAGCATTAAAGTGGACTCTGAGACAGTGTCGGGACCCACCGTTTGGACCTCTAGGGCATTTGCATTTTTATTTTCTTTTAGTCATGTCAATCAGCTTCCGCACCTTTATTTATTTAGCTTTTTATTAATAAATTTGAAGTTGGAATATTTGGGATGTTTATACCCAATTTGCTATAAAAAAAAAATGTTGGTTTGGTTCACATTTTAATCTTATTATTCAGGTTTCAGTCTAATTATTTTGGGTTGTATAAATTATTTTTGTTTAGGCTTCGTGTTCCAGGAATTGTCTCTTGGTTCACGGCCGGTCATGTTTCCCGAATTTGGGGCGTGACACTTTTAAAGCCGCTAGAGGTTTGCTTGGCGTTAATACAAGATCCTAGAATTAGTCTAGATGCATGGGAGCTGGACCAGACACCTGATTATCAAAAAAGGAAGGCCCAATAGAAGTATTAATATAGTTTAATGCAATCGAATGTTTGATTTTAGGGTAAATTTCACTTACCTCCTCTGAGGTTTCTATCAACAACAGATACCTCCTCTCACGTTTTAAAAATTGCACTAACCGCCCCTCTGGTTTGGTTGTCGGTTACAGATTCCCCCCTCTCCGTTAGAAGGGCGTTAGTGTTTACATATAAAATCAACAAATCCAATAATTGATTGACACGTAGGTAAGCATGCCAAACATTGGCAAATATCTGTTAACATAGATGCATTGGATTAACGGAATAAAGTCGAGCAAATACGATGCCGTATTATTCTTCAATTTAAAAGGCAGTTATTGGCAGTTACGAATCATTATTAATCGACTTCGAAGCCATGATTTAAACTGCTAAATGCATGTGATCCACATGTAAACTCGTGAAACAAGGCAATTGACAGTTAAAACACGTGGAGCATATTTTTGAAAGGCAGTTATCTCTCTAAAATATAATCATTTGGGTTAGTTCAAGCAACAGTGCAGATTCAATGTGAATCTTTTGGAAGAAGATTGAAAAGAATTCAAATTCAGACGTGGAGGAGGGAAGAAACTGCCAATTCAAAGTGTGAAAGATGGAGTTCGAAGCAAGCCAAATTTAAAATCATTGAGCGGGAAGTTCAACTAGCAAGCAGCGTCTATAAATAGAAGAGATTGAAGAGTGAAAAAGCCCCGGACAAATCTTCAACAAACAACTATAAAACAAATGATGCTTGGTTTGTTCATTGGCAAATAGTTTAGGATTTCAAACTCAGTTCGAAGTAGATTAGGAAGTAGATTAGGAAGTAGTTAGGATTACTCTCGGTTGTTCTTGTAACAATCATCTGTTCGAAGTTCTCGTTACCTTTTATTTGAAGTTGAAGGCAATTTCGAAGTAAGTTTATCTTTGGTTTATTAATCAAAGTGTCTTGTTTCTTTGTTGTTCTTTAATTTCCTAAGTATATTGGTTTGCATTTCTTCACTTTGAAAGAAAAATCCTCTTAATTGAGGTAGTTGAACCATTAAAACATAATCGCCTGATTAGATTTGGTTTTCTAAAGTTAATCTGAGGGAGGAGATTGAAGCTCTCTCTGGCACGCTCGCACTCAATTATTTTTCATTGCAAAGAAGTAAAAGAACCAAACAGTTAGTAGGTAAAGAAAATTGCTTACATCAGCTTATAAACTCATTTCATTACCTGTTTTACCCCTTTAACTAAAAAATTAAAAAAAAAACAAATATATACATATTTGGTTTTAAATATGTATGTATGAGTTTTTTTTTTTAGAAGGCTTGAAAAAACTTTTAAATTATTTTGAAGTCAAATGTATGTGTAGGCATAAATATAAAGGAATTAGGGTTTTTTTTTTCTTTTTCATGAAGCTTTAATTTTAAATTTTTTTTTTACAAAGAATAACAAAAATTTCAAAAATATATGCGTTTAAATTCATGGAAAGATTTTTTTCCAACCCTATACCACACATTTTTAAACAAGTTGATTTGCTCCACTACTTTGACTAATTTTGCTCAACACATGAATATTTTTTAATGAATTCTTCATCAAAGATAAAAAATTAAATTGCACTGAGACCTCCCTTATGTGATGAGGAATTCATTAAAAATTTTTGCTCAGCGCATTAAAATCCTTTACACAAGAACTAAATGACCCTATTTTAAGTTATTTTGAGTAAGTGAAATTTACCCTATTTGACACAAAAAGTAATGAATTCCTCATCAGTAACAAGTAGTCTAGAATTTTACCGGAATTAAATTTGCATGACTTCAATATTACTAATAATTTAAAACTAGGAATTAAAAAAAAGAGAGACAAAACAACGAAAATTTTTAAGTTAGTTTTTACAAAAAAATAAAAAATAAAAAAAATGTAGAGATAAAATGAAATAAACTTCAATTTTTTGGCCATCTAAATAAAATTATAGAATAAATAACTATTGCATTAACTCTATAACCAAATTAAATTATAGGTGAAATTACATTAGGGGGTGTTCCACTAACAAAAAACTGTTTTTTTCCAAAAATCGAGACAGGTCGTTCTCTCACAACACATCACATAAAAAAAACGTGAAAAACCAATTTTTTTCAAAAAACTGGGTTAGTGGAACACCCCCTGAATATTTGACAGACAAGAAAGAGTGAAAGAGAGACCTAGTGGAGGTATCAATAATTGTTAAAAACTTTAGAGGAGGTCAATGAAAGGGTAAAAACGTACTTTCCCATATTCCGTTAACGGAAGTTACTCGACAACATTGACATGGGAGGTTAGTGCAATTTCAGAAAATCTGAGGTGAGGTGTTTGTTGATGTCAGAAACCTGGAGCGGTTAGTGGTAAGTGAAATTAGGGGTGTACATGGTCTGGTTTGGACCGGTTTTGTATAAATCCGGAGACCAAACCATATCTAACGGTTCCAAAGAATTGAGAACCATAACCAGACCGTTACACATAGAGAACCAAACCACACCAAACCATTTAACCGGTCCGGCTTGGTTCGGTTTTCGGTTCTAAACCTTGTTAGCAATAAAAAATTACAAAAAAAAATTGTCCACAAGTTGCAACTTCTTCGTAAAACTACTAACATTAAATCAACCCACAAATAGATTAAAAAGTCGAACAATAACTAAAAATACTCTTGTATACCATTATTGATATAAATGGCACATGAAACGTTAAAACTTAAAACTGACAAAATTATCAAGTGTGTGGGAGTATAGGAGTGTATATATTATAATATTATACACATACACACACACATACGGACCGGTTCAGTTCAAATCACGGTTCCTAATTATGAAACCGGGGATCGAACCAAATATTCGGTTCCCATTTTTTTTAAACCAAAACCAATCCATTAAACTATAAAACCAATCTAAATAGACCGGTTTAGTCCAGTCGGTCCGGTTTCATAATTTTTTCGGTTTTCTTGTACACCCCTAAGTGAAATACCCCTGATTTTATTGTAGAAGGTGTAATTTAAAAAAAATTAAAACTAAATAAGGAAACGAACGAGACCATAATAATTTAGGACGCCGTGATGTAATCGGAGCCTGCTAGTATAAAACTTTCGGCCATTTTTGCAAAAGCACATAAGCACATTCTGTGTAATTGCGGATTACCAATGCCATTGGAGACCTTCCGGAAGAACAGGACGAAACGTCGATCCTCGTAAGCCCCCAACGCCAAAGAGAGCCCCACACGAGATCAACGCCACCAGATCTAGGGTTTACCCTCCATATCTCCATCAATTCCTGCCTTTTTCCCAACCGATCGACGAAAAGTTGATCGTTACCCGATTGTCCTATCCTATCGATTTTTTTTTCAGATCTAGGGCATGTAAAATGTGTATGCGTAGATGCGATGATGCTTAGACACAGGCGGCGTTGTTTTGGGGGATAGGGTTTGAGCTATCGAGTTGCAGATGGAGAGAGAGCGGAACGATAATGGAGATCACTACTATTTTCATCATGATAAGGTCTTCGATCGATTGAGCCCCGAACGAATACCGTCGAAATCTCCAGGTACTCCACCGCTGCCTCGGTCGTGTTCGCCTTCTGGTGGTGGTAGTGTCGGAGGAGTTAGTTACATTGAACACCGAGTTTCCAAGATGGATACACTTGCTGGCGTAGCAATCAAGTACGGCGTTGAGGTAAAAAGAAAGTAGAAAATTCGGAAGATTTTACTTATCAGTTTTTGGAGACAAAACAATCAATCCCATCATTTCCTGTTTTCTATTTCCAGATGTTCTTGTATTGATGATTTCTGCATGTGAATGATTTTTGCTAGCATCTAGTTATCGTTTTGAAGATATTCAATTGATGATTATTTGTTGGTGGATGTTTTCATAGACACCAAATGCGATCTAGAAATATTCTAATCCTAGTTTGTCGAATGTGGTTTTACTTGGGTTTTGCCTAACTTCTTTTTCTGCTGAGACGTTTTCTTGAATAAATTTAAACTTGATCTGTTTTATCTTCCCCACACAAGCAAACCAAAAAGAGAAAAGAGTAGGGAAAAAAAGAACAAAATCAGCCTATTACAGCTCTTACCATGACGGAGAGAGAGGTATATCCTGGTTTTTGGTTCGCGAAAGATTCCCTTGTCCAGAGATGGCTAAAATCTGTCTGATGCATGAAAATGACAATCATTCTGGTGAGGACTGGCTGTAGCTGTGGAGTTTGTCTTGAGTGCAAACTTAGATTGGACGAAGCTCTTTTGTTTTCTCTCTTCCTTAAGCCGAAAGTTGTTTCAGATGATACTTAGGCTTTAGCTCCCCACCTCGGCTCCTCCCAAAATTATGTCCAGTGATCTTTTTGATAAGTGAGTATTATTGTTGTTGTTGTTGTTGATTATTTCCCCTTGTTGAATTGCTTTTTCACTATTTTAGAGTCAATACGGCTGACCGGCTTTCTTTAACATGCTATGTTGTATATGTATTAGGTGGCCGACATTAAAAGGATGAATGGCCTTGTGACAGATCTGCAAATGTTTGCTCTCAAGTCACTCCACATACCGCTACCAGGAAGACACCCTCCATCTTCATGTTTGTCAAATGGTTTAGATAATCATGGGTATTTGTTTCTCCTTCTAAAATCGTCATTCCTTTTAACCCATGTTCATTTTCTTATGCATCTGTACTAGCTGCTTCAATTTTTATTTTTTTTTGGAAATTCACGAATTTCGTACTTTCATTTGTGTTTTGGATCTTTGATGGCTATTCGATCGTACTAATTTAGGAACTTGCTTCATCTTGGAGTTTTAACTTTTTATCATGTGTGCATATTATTATTAGTATTATTTTTTTGATCAGAAGATGATGCTTATCACGTGTCTTATAGTTCACTTCTGTTGGCATGCTATATTGTTTTACCCCTTTCTATCTTCTCGGAGCCGAAATATTTTCTAGTGGATTGTAGGAAAAATCATTCAATGCCCCTTGGGCACCTCGTGCTGTGCGGTGTCCCAGGCCCTTTTCCACCACACATTTAGTGTGGGGTCCAAGACAAGTGTTCTTTATGCCCCACCCCAATGTGTGTTAAACGGGGGCCTGGGGCTCAGTGGCTGCGCCCAGGACATAGTTGATAAGGTCGAAAGGCGCACTGAAGTACAAAGTTCTGTTGGGATCTAGGTAGACAGGCGCAAGGCAAGGCGGGGGCCTTTTTGAAGCAAGGCGCATCTAAGCATGAAAAAAATAGCATACATCAGCACTTCAAAAAATAAGTGCTAAATCAATGAATTTTAGAAAGCTTACAATCCGAAAGATCCGTAAAAACATCCACCAAATGTCAAATAGTAAACAATTCTTGCATAGAGAAGAACTAAATGTCAAAATCAACAAAACACAGGCATCCAACATTTGAAATAAAATTAAAGCAAGTAATTATCCTACTTGGACTCCCATTCACGCTAAAGAGGATTTACTAATCAACATCAACACCAAGTAAATCCATCCACATCTTTTTCATTGTTGTGAAATATATAAAGTTAAATTGTTATGAAATATACCGTCAATGCTTTGTTGGCGAGCTGATTGTACTGGTTCATTGGTAGTGTGTGTGTGTGCGTGTAGTTCATTGGTAGAAGAAGATGAAAAATTAATGGGCCAGAAAATTGAAGAAAGGAGGAGGACTTCAAAGGATTACCTGTGTTTGTTTGCTGGAGTCGAGAGAGAGAGAGAGAGAGAGAGAGAGAGAGAGAGAGAGCAGAATATCGATTGAATGAACTAAGGTAATAAGATTAACCTGGATCATAACCTACGCCTGTGATCGAAATTGAGAGACGTGCGCTATATGTTGCCTGGTAGCCATTCTCGCGAGAGGTGTTCATTCAAGTCGCCTCACCTCCCACCAGCCAAGGCAACAACTAGGGGCACTGAATAATCCTTCTTGAGTTGAATTTTGACCATTTTTCTTCAGTAAATTGTTGTCTGCTTTTATTTTCTGGTTGGTAAAGTCGTGCAATTATAAAGTATGAATAGAAGCATACCCCTACCACACCTGGTGGCTTGGCAACAAAGCCCAGAAGAAATCCCTGCAACTTAACTAGCAGGGACAGTTCTACATGACAGGTTGATAGTTACCAGCTTACCATGAATCAAGTAACCAACATTTAGGTCTAATGTGATTTACTTCATAGGGTGTCTAAGCAGAGCACGATTACAAACAAGAAATCTATGGAAAAGCAGGAAAGACTTCTTGATTTGGGGTAGCATAACCATTTCTCCTGTAAGAGAAATTAATGATTTGAGGTAACATAATAGGTTACAGTAATTTTTGAATATTAGGGTAGAATTAGCCCCTTGATGGGCATAGGTTCCAATTTGGTTTGCTACACAATAGTCTAGAAAAAGTATGAAAACTAAAAGTTGGTCCTTGGGAGTTGGGACATGCTTCATTCTAGCCTTGTGATGCAAAATGTCAAGGGTGGGAGTGGGGCTGGAGAGCAAGACGTCAGTAATAGATATTTGAAAAAAGTTGAACTGTTAATGATTTTTGTCAGCCACAGATTCAAGGATGTCTTAATTTTATATTTGATTTTTTTTTTGGTTAAGCAATTTTATATATGGATATTATGCTCAACCTTTAGCTGATTTCTGCCAATATTCTGTTTCTTTATTACATGAAATTTGAAGTTTTGTATTTCAAGGAAGAGTATATATGATTTTAGTACGTAGTCATGGGAGGGCCGTTCACCTGAGTTTTGCACCTTATTAGAGAGTTTAAAGTTTGAGCTTACGTCAGGCAAGACCACCAGTCAACCACAACCACCACACCACTGTCCTCAGGTTGTCACAAATCACAATGTACCAAAAAGAAAAATAGTCGAGGTTGGATGACAGATATAGCTTCTGGCGGCGTGTGCTTGTGTTATCCATGTCGGGGATCATTCAAGTGATTCTAGTTAGTAGTTAGGTTTTCTTTCCTGGCTTTTACCTTTTTTTATGAGGAGCATTCCTTTGCCGAGCAAATGGTAAGTTAAACTGTGTTTCTAGAATGCGATTTGCATCTCATAGCTCACATTTTCCTGGGTTAAGCTATGATTGTCATCATCTCTGTATTAGAAAACAGTATTTGATGCCGTCTCATTGCAGTCCTCTGCTGGAAATTTGTTAGTGATGGGTTGTCATTTTAAAGGGCGCATTTATCAAATCTGGACCTTCAGTGCAAGAGTCTTTCCTCTAGAGTTGAGTTCTTTATATGTTTAGATGGTCTATAGTTTTGTATTGAGAGTTAAGAAATGTAATTGGTTCTTGCTTTCAGAAATTGGAACAGTTGACAGATAACAGATTGTTCTCAATTGTTTCATTTCGGGACAAGATAAATTCTTTTTCAGAGAGAGAAGGTTTTGCTTGGCATTAACTCTGTATTAAATTTACACTCATACCCCAACACCTTTGTGTTTGCATGGTAGGAAAATATTCTCTACTTGGATATGATCTTGAGGTTTATTTCTTTGAACAAATGTTTTGCTTTTCATGGCATATCTGACTGGGAGTAAGTTCTATTCTTTCGGTTACTTGCACGGGAAAAGCAGGATCCCTTATCAATTCATGTTTTTGCAGACCGAGGAGCTCTGAGCAGACCCCACCCCGCCGCCGGCACTCTGATTTGTTTGAATCACTCCAGTCACTGCAACTAAAAACTTCTCCACAAAGGGTGTCCCCAGCCATGAGCAACTTACAAGGTTACTATGGTCTAAAGACAACCGAAAAAAAACCTAAATCTGAAGGTTTCGAAATGGCTATTTATCAGAATGGGGGTTCTCACTATTTAGAGGATGGACCGTTCGCTGAGCCCTCCCCTCTTTCAAACCCCCCTTTGAGTCATCACAGAAAATCAAAAAGTGTAGCTAATGGTTTCTTTTCAAATAATATTGAACTGGGTGATGAGGTGGCGGTTACGGAATCCAGAGAAGTAGACTCTGATAAGTGGTACGAGAAGTTGATAAGAAGGCGTCAGAAATCAGAGGCCGACTTTACATCTCGGACACCTGAAACACTACTTAAGGAGGACAACAGTAGTAGTGGTGGATTTTCATCAATTACAGGAAAGGGTTTGGCCCTCAGACCCAAGGCAGCAAGTAGAACTGCTTCAGGAGTTGACACAGAACCAGGTTTGACGAGTAATTTTATTCCGTTAAATTTGGGGGATTCTCTTATTGCAGATAGTCTCAATGGAGTAAGGAAGTCGTCAAGTACGTCAAGTTTGCAGGACCAAGAAAATGGTCCGTCTTCTTCTTCCTCCATCTGGGCTACACCGAAATGGAATTTGAAGTCGGATCTTCAGGCCCTTTCCACTGCAGCAATTACAAGACCGATATTTGATGGTTTGCCAAAGCCAATGACAGGTCGACGAAACAAGGCTGCGCTTGATTAGTACGATCTCCCTCTGTAGATCCATATTTTCTGTAGTTGATTTTGTTCTATTATACTTGGGGCATCCATTATCAGGAAAAGATAGAAATAACTGTTTTAAAGTGGGAGGACAAGGAAATAAACCTTTTTATTTATTTATTGGAATTATGAAAAGATTTATCATTTTCTGTTCAGTACCAAACTTCAATTTTTTTGGGGGGAGTTTCGATGCAACCAAGAAATGTAAGATTGCTAGGGGGAGCTTTCGATTCATACCAGCATACATGTGATAAATTCATGCTACAGAAGGTGTATGAATATGAAACATTACAAGAGAGTGTATAGTAGAATTTAGACGTTGCTTTGGAAACAATCTCAATGATACTGTTATGTAAGTATTAATCCTCTATTGTTTTGTTTTATATCAATGTTGTCCTTTTGATTCTTTGTCCGTGCTTGCTAGTTGTCCCTCGTCGTTAGACAACAAAGATGGAATTGGAATAATGCAATGTGCTCATTTGATAATAAGCCTCCCAACGAGGCGATTTTGTGTATTCTGCGTATGTTCCAATCGGTGCTTTGTGGGCCTGCCACTGCATTCAAAATACCCATCTTGTCGATGAAATTTAGTGTTCATGCTTTTGGCAATTGATGTTTAGTTTTTTGTTAGCATTTTCACGAATATTTGTTGGCCCCAACAGTCTGCCACTAGAACTCTGCTGGATGCATTGTATGTGCCGGTTTTAGGTTGTTTCAGTTTGAATCAAATTGATTAGAGTTCGATTTCTGGCTTTCTGGTAATTTGGATCTTTGTTTTGACATGGCCAGAAAAATTAAAGAAAAAAGTGGTCATACAAATTTTGGGTCACTGAACAAAAATGAATCGATTTTTTTATGAAAATCTATTGATTTCTTATAGACTGAAAGAAAAATAAAATCTTTCACTCGATCATTTTCTTTTTCGATCTTGTTTTATTGATGTTGTTCTCCTACTTCTTCCATTTTACTTGAAGACAACGAAGTATCCTTCTGTTTCTGATACTTTTATTGTGTCCGTTAGTTTGCTCTGCTGGGAATGTTGCTTCATTTGGTGGCAAAACCGTTCCAAGTTGCAGTGCATTTCCTCGATGTGCTTTGAAACCAGATGAGAGTTTTACCATTTTTTTTTCTTCTTGTTTTTTATCCTTTGTTTCTTCTTGGTTCTTTTTAATGTCTTCGAACCGCATAAAAGAAGTTGTAGCGCTATAAAACAGATTTAGAAAAATACCATGTGCTATATTACGGTTTCATATCAGATTTTTATAGAGTATCCACAATGGCCTAACCAAAATTAAAAAAGTAGTCAAAGTTAACAATATTTGCTCAAAAAAGTGCTCAAAGCATTCACATTAGCCTACCTTGATTTTAAACCAAACTAGAGAGAAAAAGCCTTTTTTTTTTTTTACTTTTGCAAGTTACTTTTTGTAAATATTCATTCCATTTTTTTACTTTTGCAAGTTACTTTATTATTTGGTTTTTCTATGCTGCACGTCTCAAAAAAAAAAAAAACATTACAGTGTACTTTTTTTATACTCTTTAATATATCTCCACACTTTTACACATTTTTTCACACATTTCAATACACTTTTTAAACCTTAACGACTGTCCATTGGACTGATTTTGGAAATTTCCTTACTAAATTTCATAGATCACACATCTCCTCGATCAAGTACACCTATCATTACTCTAAAAAAAAAAATTAAAATTCATGTTCAAAAATTGTTTTTCAAGAACTTTTTCCCACTTTCAAATTTTCATTTTTTTTAGTTTAAAAAGGTGATGTGACAAGTTTTGGGTGTTCAATTTTGACTATGCCGTTGTGAACCTCTACATTACTCTAGCAATCCCTAAAATGGATAACTAAAAAGTGATATGACAATTTTTTGCTATCTAATTTTGATTAGGCAATTGTGGTTACTCTTAGATTGCAAGTTAGGTAAATCTAAGACATAAGTTTAGACTGTGTTTGGATGACAGTAATCTCAAGGGGGAATGAGAATGTGATGCCTTCTACCAATGATTCCAACGTTTGGAACAGACAAAAATAGGAATGTGATGCCAGGCTTTTACGATTCTAGCGTTTGGCAGAGACAGGAATAAGAATGTGATTCCTGATGACATAATCAACCAGTAATCACATTCCTACACTGAGTGGGAATCTGATCCATCCCTTACCCCATGAGAATCTCAGATTCCTGGCTCATTCATTAAGAAAATTAAATGTTGACTTTAATAAATTTCCAAAATAATTGTATCCCACCTAAGATTACTGAATTAATCCAAACACCGAAATGTCATTCCTCCAGGTATCAAATTCCTAGGACTTCGATTTCCAGCAATCATATTCTTGTTCCTACCCAAGAAAATTCCCGGGAATTTGATTCCCGGTAATTGTATTCCTATTCCTACTCAAGATTCCAGTCATCCAAACACAGCCTAATGAGATAATTTTTTTTACGGATGATCCGTAAAAAAGGGGGCTTGCATCAAGCAAATTCCCGTTGTCTATCCTGAGATCCAATGGCTTGGATGCCGTGCACCTCTCTCTCTCTCTCTCTCTCTCTCCTCTCATTAAAAGCATCTCGGGTTTAAAAAAAAAAAACAAAATCTACACGGCATCCAAGCTGTTGGATCTCGAGATGGACGGCAGGGGATTTGCTCGGTGGAAACCTCCTTTTTGGATCATCCGTAAGATCAAAATCACCCATAAAAAAATAAGGTATATTTGCTAAAAACGAGATGGTTTTGCAAATTTTTTTGCCAAAAAAGACAAATTTACCTACCATAAAAAACTAATTTTACTTACAGTTACTATGTTGACATTTACTATTTAATTTTTTTTTGCCAAAAAACACAAATTTACATACCATAAAAACTAATTTTACTTACAGTTACTATGTTGACATTTGTACTATTTTTTTTGTTCAACGGTCATTGTTTGGACCGGAACCAGCTTACACGCATCTCGACTATTCCACTCCCTGGTCTATTTAAAGGCAGGTCATCCACGCCGGTGTTGACATTTGCTATGATACTATATGATTACACCTACTACATATTATGACCCCACTTAATATGACCACAGTTATTCCAGGTTACCACTTTTTGTCAAAAAAATTTATTTTTGGCGGGCATTTCTTTTTAACTTTATTATCACCTACTTTTTTTTGTCTTTTTGCTAAGCCTTTGTCTAGTGGACAACCTAAAAAGTGGGATGAGCATATAAATGTAATTTAAAATTTTAATTTGTGAAAAAAATTATTGTAACAATTTTTTCCTGCTGTGTTTGGTTGAGAATTATGAGAAGAATATTTTGAGAAATATTTTAAGATAGTGTTTGGATGAATTTTTTGAAAGAGTAATAATTAGATAGAGGTGTAATAATTAGAGAGAGAGATATAGAGAAAAGTGAGAATAATGATTGCGGAGGGATAACAAGTAGAAAGAGAAATGTAAGTAATGAGAGACGGGGGAAAGAATCTTTTTGTTAGAAATGTGAAGTGAACACATTACACCAAACATTGTCTTCATTTTCAAATAATGTTGCTAAAATATATAATTGAAAAGATGCCACAAGTTGATTGTTACATAAAAAATTTAATGAAAAAGGCTGAATAAATAATTAATAAATATTGAATGATTTAGTAGGATTTTTAATTTTTTTTTTAAATTTAATAAGAAATGATATTCTTGATTGACAGTGAGCATCGATACAAATTAGCTAAAGTGGGTTGATTGATAATTTGGTATGGATGAAAGTTTAACCAACTGAGCCAACCATTTGAATTGATTAATGTCATTAACAAATGTGGTTACTGGAATGGCAATGGGGCGGGACGGGGTGGGTTTTAGGCATACCCGACGTGACCCGAAAATTATTACATGGACCCGATTCCAACCGGGTATTTTTTGGGTACCCCCGTTCCCGCCCCGCCCCGCTTATTAAGAATTTTTTAAAAAAAAATTAATCTAAATACAAAATTAAAGTAAATACTTATAAATAAAGTGATATTTTAGTGTAATGGTTAAAATATTAATATAAGAATGAAAGCTTTTTTAGTAGAATGATAATAAAATTAGGGGTATAAGATAGTAGGGGGTAATATATATGGAGGGTGACCCCACAGTGATGTGACATTTATGGAGGGGGGATTAAATAATACTTGGTTTGGATAATTTTGTAAGAAGGGGGATTAAGTTTGGGTGGATGATGTAAAAAGCTGTCAAAAGACTTTTTTGCCCTTGTGTGCATATTTGTATTAGTTATGTATTTTTTTAATTAGATGAATCCAATAATTAATTAATTTATTATTGAAACTCAATAACTAATTAAGCTATAAGATTTAATTGTAATTAATTTTTATATTAATTTGTTTATTATAAAAATTAATTTAGATGTTTACTTTTTTTTAAGATCTTCACAACTCTAGTGGTGTAAAACGTAAAGATCAAACAAATGTGCATTTTTCGGATCACAATTTTTATACTAAAGTATATATAGTTTTTTTATGTTTTTTTTTATTGAATTAAAGATCTTTATTAAGTAGTAGTTAATTTGGTGAAAAAAATAAAAAACTATGTGTGGAAGTACTTTATTTTTTTTATCCGAGTAGTTGATTAAGTGGGATTTTATCAAACTAGAAAAAGTGAACCGATACCGTTCAATTGTTGCCCAACAAACAATTTTAATTTGGCCGGCATTTAAGGCCCAAACAATCTAAATATATTTAGAAAATTGTTGATTGAACAGGATTTATGTCGTTAGTTCACAAAAAATTCAAGATTCAAAGCCATTTTTCTGATCTGAAATCATCATAGGTGACATTATTTGACTACATATTTAAAAAAAAAAAAAATTAGATCCCTTGACAAATGAAGGGATTCTCAATTAGGCAGTGACATACTATATATTGCATTCCCAGAGTCCCATGTGGAGTATTGGGCTAGGAGGGAGAGGAGAGGGGGATTATTTGGGGCATTTTGGTATAAAGGCAGGGGGTATTAGGGGGTGTTAAATATGGACACCCTCTGGGCTGTCCATAAATAACACCCCTGCAGGGGTGATATTTAGTCCGGGTGATAAATAACACCCCGGCACTTTTTGTAGGCAAACCATTCTATTTGCGTGGGTCCAGGCATAAATAACACCCTCCATATTTATGCCCCCTTAACGCCCCATCCAAACGAGCCGTTAGTATAATGATAGTATTAGACTAGGGGAAAAGTATAATTTTACATATACATATGTTTTAGGGTGGGGTAATATCAACCCGATCCCGGTTGGGTTTTTCTAATTCCCCCCCTCCCTGTACCTGCCTCGGTACCTGAAAATTTGAAGAAAAAAAAACTTTCCGATAGGGGTGGGCATTTTGCCATCCCTATGTGGTAGTTAAGACTTGAGAGTGATGTTGGTTGATAGTGATCAATCAGTGAGGATTGATACAATATAGTAATAATACTCCATCTGTTCATAATTAATGGTTCATATTTCTTTTTTTTGGCGTTCAAAAATAAGTCTATTTTGGAAAAGTCATCACAAAAGAGCTCCAACTTTTCCATTTTGCCCTTTCTTCTTTAAATTCAATCTTTAAATTAATGATTTCAACAAAACAAATGAAATGACAACCCTGCACAGGGTCCCTGGAATAATATAACCTTGGAGTTCCAAGTTTGGCGCCCAAATCAACTTTTCCTTAATAGTGGCGAGTATTGAAAAGTACAAAGGGGCAAAATTGGAAATTAAAAATCTGGCAATGCAATAATGAGTGTTTCTTAACTAGCACTAGTTGGATTCCCTAGAATGGATTCTTAAATAGGTATGGAGGGAGTAGTTTTTTTTTTTTTTTTTTCATATATTGACAATGATCATTGACCATCGATACTATTAACCAAATTTAATCAAATGATCGAACCATTTGAATTGATTAATATGACATAATTAGCAGATGAGTAGTTAACAATGATGTTGATTGATAGTGATCAGTGAGGATTGATAGAATTGACTAAAGTGAACTGAATAATTTGTTTAGTTAAAACCAACTGGGTTGTTAATTTTTTTTGAAAAATTAGGCCTAAAGTGGACTGAATAATTTGTTTAATTGAAGCAATTCATTTCTTGGATGCGACGATGGTGGTGTTACGCCAGTAGCAATCAACGAGAGCAATGGCAACAGAAGTTTTGTTGCTTTTGCTTGAAGCAAATCTGCTTCTTTCAAAACCCAGTCTTGAGTGGACACGAGGGTTTTCCACTATTGTTACTGTTTGTTTTTTTGGGTAAATGACCATTAAGTGGTTATTAAAACTTAAAATCCCAATCTCATGGGAAGGTTTTCGGAAATTACCAATAACATGACAAGGAAAAACATAAGGGAGATTCTATTAACAATTGACTTTCGGCTAACTGCAACCCACTAAAAATTCAAAACAGAAATTGCTACCTTTTAACCCATTTTTTACTAAATACAAACAACAAATTTCCAAAACTTTCCCAATCTACCCCTCTATAGTCTATACCCCCTCCTTCCTAATATTTATTTACTACCCAAACTACCCCTCCTATTAAATCTAAACCCTAAAAATCAAAAAATTCAAAATACCCCATCATTTCCATCTCCCCATAGTGTTCTGGCAAGAACACCCAAAAAAATGGCAGACAACTGGGTTTAGGGCTCCATCTCCCCCATCTACTCCTCTTCTGTCCTACTGGGTTTAGGGCTTCAAAAGCTCCTCCTCTTCTCTCCTTCATCTCCTCTCTTCCTCTCCCCTCTGTACTCTCACCGCCTCTCACTCCCTCCGTCTTCGCCGTTCTTGCGCCGACCGCCACAGCCGCCATCATCAACACTTCGAGCATTACTCCGTCCTTCAGATCTGCTAGTTTAAGGTATGTATTTGAACCCTTACGCACTACATTAACCTAAACCTAAAAACGTCAAAATGTAGGAACCCAATGTTATACTGTATTTGGGTGGGATTAAGTTGGGTATTGAGATTTGATGCTTGTTGTTTGAACATTATGATTAAAGGGTTATGTGGGCGTGGGGATTTAGAAGGTGCATTCAAGGTGCTTGATGAATTTCCTCAATCAATACATTTCTTATTTTATCTCCTCAATTAATATCCTTCTCCTTTAGATGCATAATCGTACCCGTAAACACAGTGCCATATTCACCTCGAGCTATTAAAATTATCAGTTGCATTTTTTAGCCCTGAGAAAGTGAATAGCCTTAAATTGTGCAATTCCAGAGAGGATTTCGGTTTCTGGGATTCTGAGTTTTTCTTGAAAGGAAAGAAACAATTCATTTTGTCAAACTATAAGTTCTAAGTGAAACCAAAAAAAAAAATAAAGGATGAATAGGAAAGGAAACCCACATGGGAAACAAGGGTATTGATTGAGGAGATAAAATGAGAAAGGGTCAACAAAGCGGTTCTTATTTTATGGAATGACTTAGAAGATATGCAAGAAATCACGTTTATTCACTGATACATATGGATGGGGTTAGAAAGACCCTAGTTTGTTTTTGTTTTTGTTTTTTTTCTGGATTATCGTAGGCCATAATGGGAGGGGCATTGTGGCTCCAGCAGCCATGTTGTCCTTTTAGTAGGTGACCCAAGCATGAGTACAAAAGGAATTAGAAAGACAACGATATATTTACTTTAATTAGAGCACACGACCCAACTGTTGTTCGAAACACATGCAACCTGAATTTTATGGGCCACGACCCATACCATAAGGGGCAAGGGGCCTAAAAGGAAGCACCAATCCAGTCCATGGCCCTAGTCTTATGGGCTAAGTTCGTCTCACAAGGTTTTCTTATGGTACGGACCATAAAGCTTGGGTTTCTGCTACCTGAAGTTGGAGATTTTAAATGGCATTGCTGTCACATTACTGAATAAGACAGTTATTTGGCAAAGTGTTAAGGGCTTTTCATTATTTGTTATGAGGCAAATACATCTTGTTTTGCATCGAGTGTTGAAGAGAGCTTGGTGAGAGACAAATCTGTAGCTCTTCCAAACATTTGTTCGCTGGTTAGTGAAACCCTTTGATGATTAACTGCCCATAGTGTAGGTTTACATTCATGTAAGTTGAACCACGTCAATCGGTGTCTTTTTTTTTTTGGATTCTCCCCCTCTAATCAGTATTCTTCTGTATATCCCAACCAGGAACCACTGACTTTCACAATGCAAAATATGAATGGGGTTTTCAACTTAGCTTTCCAAAATTAAAAACTGTCAACAATTAAAATCTGAAATTACTCGTACATTTCAAGTTCTAAAGTTTGAACATATGTGGCTTGTTCAAGCATTAACAACTGAATGTGAGAAACAAGTTTGTTTCTTTCAACCATGGTACTAATTTGTGGTCTTGCAATACATGTTTTCTGTTTTCTAGGAAATGACCCGTAAATCAGTTATTGCTTTCGAGAGGAGAAAGATGACGGTGAGCAAAGCAAAGGAAACTATAAACTCAGAACCTAGTAAACAAGAAGAGGTAAAATGTAAAATAATTTATATTTTTGCATATGAATTGGTGGGTATTTAACTTAACTTTTTAGAAAAAGATGTAATCATTTAAAAATTGAATTCATTTGTACATTTCACATTTTAAACTTTGACCAGACTACTACTTTTCAAATTTTAATATCTGATCCATAGTTAACATGGTTTTCCTGATAATCTTTTCATTATTGTTTTGTAGGAAATGACCCGTATACCGCCTACGGTTGTAAAATAGAAGTTGAGGTTGACAAGCAAGGGCAAGGAGATTACGCCACCGGAATGCTTTACCGAACAAGATGAGGTATTAAGTTTATGAATGTGATTTTCAACTTAACTTTTTTTTTAAAAAACCTTCGATTCATCATTTCACATATTAATTGAATTGTACATATGACATTAAACTTTTAAAGCAAGTCTGTTTTTTGTACGATGTTACCAAATTTGTCTTTCAAATATGTTGTTTATATATTCCAGGAAATGATCTGTAAACCGGTTATCGTTGCTGCAGAGCAGGAAAGGAGGACGCAAAGCAAGGAAAACGAAACTTTGAATGAGGAGCCTTGTACGGAGCAGCAACAAGAGGTACAACTAATTTTTTTTTTTATCAAAATGTATCAATTGACGAAGTAAACTTCGGGTAAGAGCTATGTGATCGTGATGGAGTTTGATGTAGGATCATGTCTTATTCTTCTTTTGGATGCTTATACAAGAAAGGAAACAAAAATAGATGAAACCTTGTCTTTGATGTTTGTTAGTTTTCTTACACTTTATGGGCTTGTTCATTGCTTTGCAAGTTTTGTTCATGTTACGTAATTACATTATCACTTTGTTGTCGCTTTGCATGTTCTGTTCATATTCATTGAATATTGTTGGTGCTTTGTTTCACAAGTTTCTATAGAAGAATGTGATGTTTTCGCAATGGCTAATTCAAAATTTGTGTGGAATTGCCTATTTTGTTTGAAAACCTTAGATGTAAAAGTCTGTTGGTTCTTGGCATTTTGTGAAACTTCAAGGGGCTTGCTGTGTGCTACTATAAAATTGTTCCTAATTTTATGGTTTTGAGTTATATCTAGTAATTCATGTTTCAAAGGGAGGATAATATGCCTTTTATCGAGGCAGTTTATATTATCACTCACCTCATTTGTATGGAAATACATTTCTGTTTCTATGGAACACCTTACTGGTATTTAGTAGAAATGCCAAAGTGCCCCTTCTGTTTCCTAATGTTGTGCGACGCTACGATTTATCAGGTTGATGTGCAATATCTTTCCTTTTGTGGTTCGTGTCTAAATTTAATTGTGTTAGACACCACAGTGGATAAGGGAAGGAAAAGTAAGTGTTTCCAGTTAACTGAGACGAGAACTTGTAGCATAATTTAAAATATGAATTGGACTTGTACATTTTACATATTAAGTTCTGAACAAACTATTACATTTCAAATTTTAATACTTGATTGATAATGAACATGCCTGTCAAGGTAGGAAAAGGGAAATCCAATTGACAAATATTATGCATAGTTTAAGCTGCAATACAAATTAATTGGATTCTGAACTGAACTTATTCATAGGTTGATTTCGCAATATGTTATTTTTGTTTTTCAAGTAATTATTCGTAAAAGGGTTACCGCTTCAGAGAGGAAAAGGAGGATGAAGAGCAAGGAAAACGAACCCACGAATGAGGAACCTTGTGCGGAACATGATGAGGTAATTTTTTTTTCTTTTAAGTATGTACGGAACAAGATGAGGTAAAACTTAATTTTTTTTATTTAAGTATGTATCAATATGATCTATATGTATACCCGTGCATCTGTTGGTGAGGCTGTACATAAGCAATATAGGCGCCTCTAAAAACAAACACCTCTCTCCCTCTTCTCCTCATCTTAAAGTTTCTTCAAAATCCCTCCCAAAATCCACCCTCCACACTCAAATACTTCAACATCCAACCAAAGATTCATCTTCTACGCGTGATTTGGAGTCCGGGACTCCATGGTTTCGCTTGGAGCTAACATTTTTGGTTGAGAAGCTTCAAGAACATGGGTTTTCCATTTTCTACCTATATCAAGCTCATTCTTTGAGGTAGGGATCTGATTTCTACTCCTTCTAATGGTATATTGTTGATATGTTGCATGGTTCTTGGCTTGTTCATCCATTCTTCCCCAATCAACTTTGAAAACCTCCATTGAAATGGGTTTTGTTTGATTGAGTTTGGTTTCCACTTAATTGGTTGCTAGATCTACAAATTGGTAGCTGATATACTCTTATTTCATGTTTAGTTGGTGTTTGAAACCCCTAATTTGACTTGGGTTGGAACCCCCTTCCATTTGAGAAAAGCTGTTGATCGAGCATTTTTCGCACAGAAAAATGCATCTTCAACTGGTAGACACAAAGTGCTCTACCGGTACAAAAACTCACTGGATTCTGTCAACCGGTAGACACAAAATGCTCTACCGGTTCATACTTGAAAAAAATGGATTTTTATTCGTCTTGATCCATTGACCTTCCGGTTGACTTGTTTGGTTCCATACTTGATATATCCTCATCGTGCACTTCATTATTGACCGAAATACCCCTTCCTACCCTACCTTTGCATGATTGGTTATTTTTCTTGAATTTCCAACTTACGCTTGACACCTTTAACATAGGGAACTTTGTATAAACATGTTTTTTGATCAAAATGGGTTATGTGGATGTTTTGGACACATGAGGGTTAAAGGTGAATTTTTCTTAAATTGGTGATCTAATACTAGGGCCACCTTTCGGTGCGTCCCTGGCCATGGGTGTTCGGAGGCCACGAAATCCGGCAGGGGTGTTCGGAGCCCACGAAATCCGGCAGAGGGATTAATTCTCTATTAAAGACAAGTGGTTATTTTTGTGAAATGTTTGAAAATGAGATTCTTTGTGAAAGATGAGATATTTTTTTAGAAGAATTGAACACACGACACGTTTGAAAACAGTTAGGAAGGAGATGTTGGATATTGTGTTTCTTTTAGGACTTTTGGGTACATGATTGGACACTTAGGTATTTCTTGGGCACTCGGTACTTAGTCTAGTCATAAATAGCATTCTTTTGACTTCTCATTCCTAATCATTGATTTTGCATGCACATTTCATTCTCTATACTAGGGGTGAAAAAAAAATCAGCGGGACCCAAACCGAACCGAAAATCAAAATTTCGGGTTGGTTTTCGGGCGGTTTATGCTGAAAAAAAACCGAAAAAACCAACTGAAAAAACCAAAATATATTATCGGTTCGGTCTCGGTTTTGGGGAATTACGGCCAAACCGAACCGAAGTGGGACCGAACCGATTGTGAACTGAACCGACCTAGCCCCGAACCGAACCGAAGTGTAAACTAATCAAAATCGTCCATTTACTTTGATCAACACCGTCCATCTATGAAGTATAAAAGGAAAACCCTAATCTAAGTGTTGTTGCTCCCATCACTTCCAGTCTTGTACGCCCACAGCCCCACTCCCCAGTCACTCACAGTCCCTCGCCGACCTCTCTTCTTCTCTTCTCCCTCTCCCACCATGGATCTCTGATCTACTCCCACCATAGTTGTCATCTACTATACTTGACATCTAGTCTACTCGTAGAGATTTGTTTTCATTTTTCTCCTCTCCTTTTTTCCCTACTAGCCGAACCCCTCTTTTCTCTCTCTCCCTCTCACGATTTCTCTCCGTCTCACTCTCCTACTCAAAATCTCACCTCAATCCACCTCTAAACCTTTGATTCTTGATGATTCAAGAGTGTTCTTCACGTATTCAAGCTCAGGAAGCTCTTATTTCGGTGGAGTTGGAGATCAAAAGCTAGGGTTTTGCTCTTATCAAAGTTCTCTTGCTCCCAATACCGTGGAGGCTCTTATTTGCACTCAACAATGGATAAAGAAGCCAGTAGGAATCTTATCTACTAATGATAAGGGTATAGAGTCTATACCCTTATCATTAGTAGATAAGATTCCTATTGGGCTAGTGAGCTCAACCTATCATTTTCAGGTACTCGGTAGGGCACGTGATTGGAATGCTTGGCGTGTGGATGCATATCATGAAGCTTACTTTGAATGGAGTTATTTTATCCTCTCCATAGTTTACTATATTTTTTTGGGAGATGATCTTGTAACTTCTAATTCTTAAATTTTTGACAAAATTTGATATATGTAACTCTAAACCTTTCTTGTCTGTGGACGGGTACTCTTGACTAGAAACTCATGGTATTTGACTTTGACTTTTCAATGGGAAGTTGTTTGACTGGAGTTATTTTGAATGGAGTTATTTTATCCTCTCCATAGTTTACTATATTTTTTTGGGAGATGATCTTGTAACTTCTAATTCTTAAATTTTTGACAAAATTTGATATATGTAATAACTCTAAACCTTTCTTGTCTGTGGACGGGTACTCTTGACTAGAAACTCATGGTATTTGACTTTGACTTTTCAATGGGAAGTTGTTTGACTGGAGTTATTTTGAATGGAGTTATTTTATCCTCTTCATAGTTTACTATATTTTTTTGGGAGATGATCTTGTAACTTCTAATTTTTAAATTTTTGACAAAATTTGATATATGTAATAACTCTAAACCTTTCTTGTCTGTGGACGGGTACTCTTGACTAGAAACTCATGGTATTTGACTTTGACTTTTCAATGGGAAGTTGTTTGACTTTAGATTTATCCTACGTGGATATTATTTATATTTTGGTTATTAAAAATCGAGGGCGTGACATGGAGTGCCGTGGGAGTGTACCCTTGATTATCTCCCGTGGTTTAGGAAAGTCTCCCACTATAGGATGGCACTCGATCGGGGAGAGGGGGAGGGTACGGGGGTGTGCGGCGGAGCGAATCGCGGAAGCAGTGGCTTTGTTGGATGGTGCTTTGGATATGACGGGAACTTCCACACGTCATTTCCGACAGACACTTGTTCAAATTAGAGGGGTTCTAACTGGCACGAAGGATGCCGGGGTTAGCACGGTATCTCCTACTACTACTTGACTAGTTAAAACTAAAGGCGCTGAGATATTTGACTTGTTGACATGATGTGTTTATTGTTGTGGAGACTATGACTACTTTTGGATTATGACTTACTATTGAACTAGGACTATTACAGATATGTTGTATTTGATGTCCCCTTTTGATGTAATCTTCAATGCATTATGTATGTAGTGCCTATATCTTAAAATTTCACGCCCTCGTTTTGACATTATGTAAGTAAGTTGGACTATGACTTTGTATTTGGGGATTTTTGTATATGATGTCGTCCTTCACGTTCTCGGCTAAATGGAACCCAATTTTCAGTAATTGAGTTGGACCCACCCATGTGATGGCGTCATTGACTCATCCCATCGACTCGATTCCCGAGGTACTCAATTACTTCCCCCACGTCCTGTTCTCGGATAAATGCAACCCAATTTTCAGTAATTGAGGGGGAGAGTTGGACCCACCCATGTGGTGCCGTCATTGACTTGTCACATTATAAGTGGAAGCAATGAGGTGTCCCATGTCTGGCATTGTCATCCACCTGTCCCTTCCCGAGGGAATTTTGTTGTCGAAGTTTGACAATTTGAAGTGTACTGCTTTCGCCTTCCTGTTCTCACCAAAAACTCTATCGTAAAGGGCCCAATTCGAATTCAATTCTCAAATAAGCTTGTTTCTCACATCCATCCATTCTTCCTCCATGCCACTCATCAGGGCCGCTATCGCCCGATACCCACAATTCCCATCGGACTTAACATCTTTAATAATATGAATGTATTGTCTTATTGCTTCTGGAAACTCACTCAAGTGCATGTTCTGAATAAGATTTGCAGCAACTTTGGGTTTGAAACTTTCAACTGCGCAAACTTTTGGTATTGCATGCGGTTTCTCCTTAACCGGATTCGGACTTTGCAAGGACGGCTGCTGTACAGATTTGCCTCCAAATTTTTTGGGTTTGCGGCGCGGTATCTCCTTCACCGGCTTCGGAGTTGACACGGAGGCCTCAACATGTTCAAACTCTGAGGGAAGCCTACGCGTCGAATTACTACTTTGGTCCATTTTACGACGACCTCGTCCCCGCGTCTTATGTTGGGGTTCTACAAGGGAAGTGCAATTAGGATGAACAAACTCTTTGAACTTTTTCATCATATGTCGCTGCTGCTCCTCGGTTGTTCCTTGTAACCTTTGAAAAAATATCTCCTTATTAGCCTTGACCGTCTCCGTAATGGAAGGATCTTTAACGGGTGCAACAAAAAAAAGCCTTTTCCAATGATCATGTATGATGGACAATGGTAGAGGCATATTATCTCTTATGAATGGAGCAATCTCATGAGAGCAGGGTAAACCATGGGTGCACCTAATAGAACAATCGCAACCACGGTTCGCTGCGACCAAAATTTCGACTTCATTTGCTTTCTTAATAATCATTCTCATCGCCTCCTTCGAACCAACTTCCCTTATATGGTCAAGTAGAGGAATCCTGAATTCGTGCTGCCAACGTGATAAACTCCTCTCAAATTTGCCTTTGAGTTCAGTAATCTGCAAGTTGATCAACTTGTCAATGATCTCCCATAGACGAGCAAAGTTGCATTGGGAGCTTCCAAGATGGCTTTTTAGTTTTGCATGTGCACTCTCCGCCCTATGATCGAAAAAGTGGCAAGTCTTTATCCACTACACTTAGGTAAAAGAGTGAGCAAGAAATAAATAATATCAACATGGATTGGATAGCGTGGAAGGAAGGATTTACCTGTTACTTGTATAGTTATTCAAGTGCATTACTTTGTCTATCCAAGCCGCGGCAAACCTTTCCTTGTACGGTCCCAACCAACTTTGCTCGACATATTCAATGGCTTCAGGAACGATGTGAAAATCCCGCTTCATCAATTTAAGGTGGGCGTTGTACTGTTTAGGATTCTTTGACATCACAAGTAGGTCCCAACTAAGGTTAAATGCCTTCCACATTTGCTCAAAGAACCTCCTCCTGCACCTTGCATACACATTCTTCGAGATATGCCACCTACATAGAAGATTGGTGGTTCAAGGAAAGACCTTTGCGATGGCATTCATAAGGGCCAACTCCCACTTGGTGACAATAACCAACGGCAAGTTATTGGGATCCATGATACTTTTCAACTTTTCCAACATCCAACTGTAGTTTTCCTCCTTCTCACACTCCATGAAGCCAAATGCCACAGAAAAAGTCGAGATGTCATGCCAACAATCTCAAGCAAATATAAGTTATACTTGTTGGTTTTGTATGTGGAATCAATCCATCAATAACACCAGCGGAAAAGAACGCAACAAGTCAGCAGAGGCAAGGTGTGACCATAACAACTGCGTCACGTGGCCGCTCTCATTACTCTGGTGCCACTCAAAGTAGTTGCTACTTGCTAACCGAGACATTACCTGTTGCATCTGAGATCTCCCAGCTAGTTCCTTCACCAGGGTGTGACCGTACGTTGTAGATGGTTTTAATTGTTGTGCAATTGCTAGGATCCATTAGGTTAATTGAGGTTAGTATATCTCGAGGTCTAGCAAGACAAGATGATATATCCACCACCAACTCCTCCTGCTTTGAGGACAACCTCCCAGCATACGCGTGCCCCTCCAAGTGACTATTCGGAGGATGGTTGTGCTTGCCGTTCAATACAGTAACAGTCCACCATTGATAAGTTTGTACACATTTCAATTCAAAGGGGCACTGACATTTCTTTGACCCCGTGGTGCGCACTCTCTTCTTCACAGCCCGATTAACATCATCAGACTTCTTCACACACTTCTTGTACTTTCCACTTCGTTCACATGCAAATCTCATCCTTGGCCTACGACACTTTACGACTTTCTCAGAGGCCTTGGTCACAGTCACATGACCGTGTGCTTGACTAGTACTTTTTATCCAATCTTTTAAGGCATCATCCGTGGCAAACACCTACCAACATTATAAAAAAACCATCAAGTCCATATCTGAGACTTTCACATTTGAAAGGATATAAATATTAACACTCACCTCCTTCGTTGTAAAATACTCTGCATAATTATATAGAGTAGGAGATGGGCCTATGTGGTTATCACGCGTTGAAGCGTCACACTGAACAAAGCAAAAAAAATAGATATGAAAGAAAATAAAAATTCATCAGCAAACATCAAGTTTTAACAATTGAAAATAGGTCACAAATTCCATTATTAAGAATGAATTGTGTACTACAATTCGGATATTAAAATTGAATGATCAAAAGATGAAGTTTCGTAAGTTCAATGGTCAAACCATCAAGTTTTAACAATTGAAAACATGTCATAATTTCAAATATTAAAAGATGAAATATTTACTACTATTCGAACATAAACAATTAATTTAAATCTTCATATCCTACAGTTGCCCGTGTTTAGATTTTATAAGTTGAAGTAACGTCTTAATTCATATTTTAAATTTTGAATAGATAAATAAAATTCAGTTTCAAACAACTGAAACATATGGAGGGAATTTAAACCTGCTGGTTTCAAACTTATAATTCATGTTTTACAATTCGAAATAAGGTACGTAGTTCAAACTCAAAAGAATGAAAATCGTGTGCAAATTCAATACTGGGAATCCGAATTGCAAATGACGAAATCACGAAACTTAAATCTGGGTCTTACCTCTTTGCTCGTTTTTGCCTCCCAAACCACCATTTTCTTCCCATCATCTTCCTCGTCGACCTCCTTACAGCTTGTAATCTCAAAATTTACCCCCATTGCCGTTTTTTCCATTTCAAAAAAGGAGCATAGTGGGTTAAAGGTAGGTGAAGAACCTTCCATGGAAGCCTCCATTGGATTCTCCATTCAGGAAGAGGTGAGGAATGAAGAGGGAAGTGAAAGTTCTTTAGGGTTTGAGGTGGGAGATGTGGGAGAAGAGAAGAAGAAGGTTTTTAGGGCATGTAACGTTAGGGACAGAGGAAGAGGAAGAACGTTGGGTTTTCTTTTTTCTTTTCTTTTTTTCGGCAGATGATGAAAATGGAGAGAGGGTTGGAGATAAGATGGAGAGAGGGTTGGAGATAATTTTGTGGTTGTGTTTTACTTGGTTTGTGCTATATGCATCCCACTCATTTAAGGACAAAAAAGTCATTTTATGCAAGGGGATTTTTGTCTACCATTAGTTAAATGTTAGTGGGTTGCAGTTAGCCGAAAGTCGATTGTTAATAGAATTGCCCAAAATATAATTTCACATGTATGGCACCAACAAATTACAGGTCTAAAATACCCTTCACATTTTTAAAGCTCTAACGTACACCCCTTCCCTTCCCCTACACGCACCACTGTCAATTCCTTCACCGCCTTGCTCTGTCCTCGCTTTCGGCCTCGAGAAGCGAACGAAATTCTGAAGCTTGGATCTGATTATACGGCTTCCTTCACCTACTGGGCAATATATTGTTAAGTCTACTTGGAAAGCTCTTCGACCATGTGGAGTCAAGGTTTCCTGGGCTCATCTACTATGGTTCAGTGGGAATGTGCCTGATTGGGCTTTTATATGTTGGTTATGTTGTCAGGGAACGTTATCGACTACGGATTTTTAAAGACTCAGATCGTGGGGCATGGATATTGAAGCAAACTGTGTTTTGTGTTCTCAACATGAAGAAATTCTTCAACATTTGTTTTTTTCGGTGATAATATTCCAAGGAAGTTTGGGGCAAAATCCTTGCCAATTCCATGATTTGGAAACAACCTGGCTGTGGGCAGGGACGGAGTCAGGATTTTACGTTTGTGGTGGCGAAAATATGAACTTATAAAATAAAAAGACAAACTGCATTATAAGGATGAAAGATTAAAAAAGTCTAGTGGCGGCGAGTCTATATAATTTTGGAATAGAAATTTATTTTCTATATAATAATTTCATTTTTTGAAAATCTTGTGGTGGCGGTCGCCACTACTTGTCCCCCTCTGGCTCCATCCTTAGCTGTGGGATGCTGAGTTGGTGTGGGCTGTGCTCAGATGGAGAGGGGACTCTCTCATAATCAAGCTTTGAGAGATATGCCCACCATGTGTTTGTAACAATGTCTAAACGAGAATTGCTCCTTTAATGAAACTATAAATTGCAACTTTGAACCAAAAAGTATTGCACTCTGGCTGAAACTAAATTGAACTAGGTATGAAACTATATTGCACTCAAGTGAGGACAACTGTGTTTGATTTGTGATGTCTAATTTCAACCATTTGGTTTGAAAAAATAACTATTGCTCGTTCAATAAAAAACGTTGCACCTTGAGTGAATTAACATGACACCATTTGAGGGAAAAGTTAAGGAGAAAGACTCTCTCAATTGAGGACAAGGGTTGCACCATGATTGAATTAACATGGCACCATGAATGGAATTATATTGCACTCAAGTGAGGACAACTGAGACGATTTTGATTTGGACGCTTTTTACTTTAAAAATTTCCCTACTAAATTAACAACGTTGTTTGCTCCTTAACTGAAACAACGTTGCATCTTGAGTTAATTGACATTGCACTTTTCGTGAATTTCATTGCACTCGACTGAGGAAGATTGAGTTGCCCTAAACCCTACTTTTTATTTTGAAAAATATAATAATTGCTCCTAGAATGAACAATGTTGCACCAAGACTGAATTAACATTGCACCTTTTATGATTTTCATTGCACCATGACTGAGAAAGATTGAGTTTCCCGTGTGATGTATAAATTCAACTTTTTATTTTCCAAAAAATGATCATTTCTCCTTAAATGAACAACGTTGCACCTTGACTGAATTAACATTGCACCCGAACCAGTAAGATGGAAAAATGTGATGAATTCTAAATCCCATTTTTTATTTTGAGAAAATGACTATTGCTCCTCAACTTTTTATTTTGTAAGTAATCATGGTTGGTTGTGCGGTTCCGATTGAGTTTGAAATTGTCACATCTTGCATTAACATGAGTTGCTCTCTATTTTTTCAAACTAGTATCATAATAGTTAGTTTGCGGATCAATAACACTTGCTCCTTATATAAAAAAATTGTTGCAACTTTATAATAACATGAGTTGTTCTTTGTTTTCCCAAACTAGCACCATAATTATCTAAATGATTCCGCCCAAATGAGAGACAACAAAGCCAAGGAATATCATATTCATATGACCGAAAAAGAAAAGGGCAAAAGAGAGCAAAAGAATGCCCAGGTATGGAAAACCCAAATCGTAGGGTTCAACAGATCTGAAAAATTCAACAGATATGCAAACAAAAATCAACCAATATTTTGGCTCAATAGCTTCACTCTTCGAACCAAATTGTTGTACATCTTCTCGATGTCCCTTATGGCCATACTGAGTTGACTCACCAACACGTCTTTTGAATCGTCCATCGGACCCATATGGTCCTCAGCGAGAGAGGCCAGAAAAAGAGCTTAGATTTGATGATTTTAAGGTGATTTGGAGAGACCCAGATGATGGAATTGGTAGAATTTCGATCAATTCTTTTTGGGTCGGCTTGAATCAAATAAAATGTATTTGGGAGTAAAAAAGATGGTAGGAGAGAATTATAGCCCTGAATTAAGGGTTTTCGTGGGTAAGGGAAGAGACCCAGATGAGGGAATTAGTTGAATTTCAGGTGGGAAAGGGAGAAAATGGGCGGCGAAGAAATGGTATGCATGTAAAGACGACAAAGTTGGTCAGGTGGGGCGGAAAGAAGAGAAGGAATTTTGGGCTGTTCACATATAATTTGACACGTACGTGGAATTAAAATTTTCTTTTTCATGAGTTGGGAATTTCGGAAACCACGCCCTTTCTGGCATAATTTGCCATAACCATCACTAAATTCTCCCTTGTTTTTTCGACTTCTGTATTTTGTTTTGGAAAATTCTACTGACACGGCCTAATTGATGGACATTAAGGTTTAAAAAATGAAAACTCTTCCGTAAAACTCTTTTCTGGAAGAGTCTTTAAAAAATGAGAATTGTAGCATGCAAAAATTTACTCTGTCATGAAAGAGAACCTTATGGTCAGCCTAGTGAGCTCACAATAGAAGAATTGTTTTGTTTTTCTTTGTTGTTTTCTGTTCTTACTCCTTACATGCCTTTCAAATGCATTATGTTTTTTGTTCAAAAAAATCATAAAATAAATAAAAAGTAGACCAAAGTGACAGCACGGAGCAGCACGGAGCAGATGTGCTATGTATAAACTACACCGCTTCACACACATATATATATAGGTTCCGCTTCTTATCCGGACTTTTGATCCAAATTTTTTTTTGACGATCCGATCCGTCCAATATGTTCAGAAGGTGTTTTCAAGGGTCCTTGCGGAAAATCTTCAAAAAAAAAAATACGGGGAAGGGCTTGATCCAAGCAGTTTTCGCAAAAATATATAAATACAGTTTTTGCGAAAACTGCTTGGATCAAGCCCTTCCCGGTATTTTTTTTTGAAGATTTTCCGCGTGGACCCTTGAAAACATCTTCTGAACACATTGGACGGATCGGATTTTCCAAAAAAAAATATGCAACAAAAAAAAACCATTTTTTTCTTATTTCCGGGAGGTGTGGATGTGAAGTTTTCCGTATATATATATTTTCTAGTCCGGACTCCCGGAAATAAGGAAAAATCCATTTTTTTTTGTTTTGCAAATTTTTTTTGGAAAATCTGAGCCATCCAATGTGTTCAGAAGGTGTTTTCAAGGGTCCACGCGGGAAATCTTCAAAAAAAAAAATACCGGGAAGGGCTTGATCCAAGCAGTTTTCGCAAAAAATGTAAATATATATTTTTTGCGAAAACTGCTTGAATCAAGCCCTTTCCGGTATTTTTTTTGAAGATTTCTCGTGTGGACCCTTGAAAACACCTTCTGAACACATTGAACGGATCGGATCGTCAAAAAAATGTTTGGATCATAGAGGTCCGGAAACGGGAATCCCGTTTTAGAAGTGGACTATATATATATATATATATATACTGTATACACCACACTTCCTATCCAAACTCCCGCATTTTATTAAGTTACGGACCTCCACTTTCCGGACCAAATTTTGACGATCCGAACCGTTAGATGTGTTTAAAACGTGATTTTAAGGTCCAACGCGAAGATTTGGCAAAAACAAATACCCGGAAGGGCTTGATCGGGCCAGTTTTTCACAAAAACGCTATTAACGGTTCGGATCGTCAAAATTTGGTCCGGAAAGTGACTAAAAGGTGGAGGTCTGTAACTTATTAAGTTAAGGAAGTTTGGATAGGAAGGGGACTGTATATGTATATATATATATATATATATAGGTGGATTTTCTTATCCACACTCCCGGATTTAAGGAAAAAATGGGGTTTTTTTGTGTTGCAAATTTTTTTTGGAAAATCCAATCCGTCCAATGTGTTCAGAAGGTGTTTTCAAGGGTCCACGCGGAAAATCTTCAAAAAAAAATACCGGGAAGGGCTTGATCAAGCAGTTTTTCGCAAAAACTGTAAATATATATTTTTTGCGAAAACTGCTTGGATCAAGCCCTTCCCGGTATTTTTTTTTGAAGATTTTCCGCGTGGACCCTTGAAAACACCTTCTGAACACATTGGACGGATCGGATCGTCAAAAAAAATTTTGGATCAAAAGTTGCGGAAATTAAAAGTCCGGATTAGAAGTGGACTCTATATATATATATATATATATATTTTTTTTTTTTTTTTTTTGGGGGGTAAATAACCGCTTCACATTTATTCCTTGTTTGGATAGTAAGTCCAACAAAATGGTGCGGCGGGAATAGATGTACGGGGTGTTTGGATTATTCATTTTGGGGAGTGATTTCCACACCCCCAAATTGTTATCAACACCCCTTTTTTTTTTTGTCTTCTAGTGAAATTTTCATGTGTAAAAATGGCATTAAAAGACAGATAAGAGGTGTAAAAATGTCATTAAAAGACAGATAAGAGGTGTGAATATTAATTACCTTCATTTTTACATTTTCACTTCTCATTTTCCCGTGTCAGGTGTAGGAGGAGAAAAACTTTTTAACTTCTCATTTTTTATTTTTCCCATGTAGCTCAACATAAAGACCTACAAAATGTTTTCTGCAATATCTCTCAAACATTACTCCGGTTATAAAATGCATTATGCATATATCTCATAAACACTTTACAGATACAATAGTACATTCTAACCAATTAAAAAGCCAAAAATATAAAAAGAAAAATGTAAAAGGTAAAAATATGAGGAGTGAAACCCATGTGGATACGCAAAAGCAATTAAACAAACCCACCTCGCGCACTCTGTTGTTATTGATTATCTTTAATCATAATAGTTTGAGTCTGTTAAGAAGAAATCAATGTGTCCAAAGTCCGCTTTTTTTTTATTTTTATTTTTATTTTTATATCGGCTCCAGAGTCTGCTTTTTATTGTTAGGGTAAATTTCACTAACCTCCCTTGAGGTTTCTGACAAAAACAAAAGCCTCCCCTAAGGTTTCTGAAATGCCACTAACCTCCCTTGCTTTACCTGACATTATACAGATTCCCCCATCCATCAAATATCCATCAAACGGTGTTAAATCTACTACTACATTGACCAAAATGCCCTTGTTCTACTTCATCCACACACCGCCAGTCAATCCACCTTAGATGCACGTTATCTTACCACCCACCAGTGCTGTAGTCACAGTCCACCAGTCGCCACCATAGTCGAACCAATTAATCGCACCTCCAAGAACCTTTAAACATTCCAGAAACTCTAAATCCAATCTTTGGAACATATCGTCAAAACCCTACTGCTATTCGTAAGCAACCATCGTGATCCCAATCCCAGATTCAAAACCCCCAAATCCATTTTTGGAAAAAGAAGCCCTAGAATCGCAAACCGCGAAACCCATTTACGAAGCCCTCGCACTCGATTTAACTCGTTATTGGTTTACGCCGTCTCGACCTCTTGTTGTTTTTCAATTCTTGCTCGTCGTCGATCTCACTCGTGCTTTGCCACTGATGTTCTGGAAACTGGTATTCTTAGTCTCTGTTTTGTATGTTTGTGCTAAAGGATACCATCTTCTTTTCTACATAAGTTTATTTTCACCCCAAAAAATGTATGTATGTATGTATGTATGTATGTACACACACACACACTGTACACTCATAATCAATCGTGGGAAATCAAAATTTGCAACAATATAAGTTTCGCAATCTGAAACTACCAATTGCCGACTTGTTGGGCTATATCGTGACACAGATTCGAGATCATTCCTGTTCGTTAGATCCTGGTAGAGATGTTTGGGATTTGTATTTGATAAGCTTGAATATGTTGGTGCTCTTTTAGCTATTGATTCTTAAACAACTGATTGTAAACCAAGATGGCAATTCACTGGGGTTTCTTTTGCTTCTTTTTTATTTAGGTGACTTTTTGTGTTTAGAGAGAGAGAGAGAAATCAAATGCAAACATAAAAAAATCAATTTTGGAGCAGACTTGATTTGGAGTGAAATGGGTTTTGCTTCTGTGTCACAAAGACAACGGGCAAAATGAAATCTCAGAATTTTTTATTTGGTTTTTTTCTTGTGAGTTTCATTTGTTAAATTACTTCTACAATATGGTTCAATCGTTAAATGATTATTGGCAAATTGGATTATCAATTATGGGTAAATGTAAAATAAAGCTTGTTATTCATGTAATTTTTTTTTTTTTATCATGGCTGTCTTTACATATGCACGAAACATTGTATGCGGAAAGATGGCGAAAATAAAGAGAGAGGAGAAGACAGTGAGGAGAGAGAGAAGGCAGGGATAATTTAGACATTTTAATGGCTAGAACTTCTTAAACTAGTAGATTCTGTTATGTTTTGGATGGAAAAATAACGGAAGGGGGTACTTGGACATTGTCAGGTAAAGTAAGGGAGGTTAGTGACATTTCAGAAACCTCAGGGGATGTATTTGTTTTTGTCAGAAACCTCAAGGGAGGTATGTGAAATTTACCCTTATTGTTATCACTCAACTGGTCCATTTTTTTTTTTTTTTTCTAGTACTGTCTACGGGATTTATCTTTCTAAAGGATTTGAAGTAATTTTGTGGATGGTTTGTTGAACATATTTGAGATGTAATTGACCAAAGCTTATGCGTTTTACAATGAGTATGGAGAGACTTTTTTTTTTTTTTTTTTTTTTTTCAAATGTGTTCTTTTGCAATTTAAAGAAACAACTCTAAACTTATTATTTCTCCTAAATGTGCATTGTTTTTTGCAACGTGGAGAGAAACCTAACTTTTTTTTTTTTGGAAAAGGCTACAATACACACTCCTTATTTGAGTGTGTATCATACACACCTCTACAAAGTTACGATTTTTTATTTATTTATAAAAGTTACGAGACACCAAAATTTTACCAATCCGAGAAATTGTTACAAATTATATTGCTGAAAAGTTACGAAAAACTAAAAAATGTTACGATTGCCAATGAGGTGGCACAATCTGGACCATACAATAGGTGCATATGGTACATCCAAATAAGGGGATGTATTGTAGCTATTTCTTTTTTTTGGTTATCCAAAACATGCTGTGTTTTTTCTTTTCATCTTGCAAGGAAGTCCCATGACATGAGGTCTCTGTTGTTGCAAGGAACCTAATGTTTGTGAGCCAGTTGTAGCAAGGTCTCAGTATTTCTACTTACCAGGAAAAAAAAAAAAATGGTCTCAATATTTTGCAAAAGGATATGTCGAATGCAAAAATAACGAGGACTCAGTTGTTCACAAATTCAAGCCAAACACGTATTAAGAGCCATGAAATGGTGTATATTTTTAGGCATGAAACAATGTAGTTTTATAGCACAGCTGCTCAGGTCCCCGCCTCCCGCTCTCCATTAAAGTTGATGAGCCATATGATAAAAGTGGTGGAAAAGAATTATTGAGTATCGGTTGAGGATTGTGACTATGGTGTCGGAGAAACAGTTTGGATTTATGCTTAGGAGATCAACCATGGAAGCAATCTACATATTACGGGGATTGGTCGAAAAGTATAGTGAAAAGAAGAGGGATCTCCATATGGTTTTCATATATATATATATATATATAAGATCAACTTCCAATAAGGGACCCTTATTGAAAAATACCATGCGGACCTAGCCTTTTTTTGTGTTTCCGGACCAAATTTCGACGATCGGAACCGTTCAATGTTTTTAAAATGCATTTTTAAGGGCCTCCGCGAGGATTCGTCCAAAAAAAATACCCGGAAGGGCTTCATCCGATCAGTTTTGGTTAAAAACACTATATATAACGTTTTTTAACCAAAACTGATCGGATGAAGCCCTTCCGGGTATTTTTTTTGGATGAATCCTCGCGGAGGCCCTTAAAAATGCATTTTAAAAACATTGAACGTTTTGGATCGTCAAAATTTGGCTCGGAAAGGTGAGGTCCGCATTTTAACTTCAATAAGGGACCCTTATTGGAAGTTTATCCTATATATATATAGGTAAAATTTCTAGTCCACACTCCCGGATTTAAGGAAAAAAATGGGGTTTTTTTGTGTTGCAAATTTTTTTTGGAAAATCCGATCCGTCCAATGTGTTCAGAAGGTGTTTTCAAGGGTCCACGCGGAAAATCTTCAAAAAAAATACCGGGAAGGGCTTGATCCATGCAGTTTTCGCAAAAACTGTATTTATATATTTTTTGCGAAAACTGCTTGGATCATATATGAAGGTGCTGTCACTACCCTTAGATTACCAGTAGGGGAAACGAGTGAATTTCCAATCACAATAGGTTTACAATGTTGTGCGATACTGTGGAAGTCACAACGATTCTAGCAAGCACAATCAATCTAGAAACAAGACAATAAAGATGAAGAACGCTAGGAAATCAATCGTTCCTCCCCTCTCTTCCATCCCAATTGTTCCTCCCCTCTCTTCCATTTGTTTCTCTCCATTCCAAACTTTTCCGGCGCCACTTCTCTGTTGGGTTTGGTTGTTTTGCCTCACAGCAGTCCGGGGTGCTTTCTTCCCGCCGGGATCGATGTTGGTCATTTTTTTTTTTTTTTTTCCGATTTTTGGTTGCCTAACTTGGGTGTTTGCGTTTGTGTTGGGATCCATCTTACGGTGTCTAGAGGGTGCTTTTACCACTAGCGGCTTATCCTGGAAGTGGCTTTGAGAAGCGGCAAGTGGCAGGTTTGTAGGATCGGATTGGACTCTGGTGCTTGGTGTCCAGTGGCGGCTCCAAAATTTTTTAAAAGTGTATTAAAAAATTACCTTGACTTTACTAGCTCTATTAACTATCCATATATATACAATTTTTTATATAATAGTTTGAATAATGAGACCAAATAGTACAAAAATACGTAAGATATATCTCAAAATTGCACGTTCTCGGCGAATTCTATTTTTTAGGCCAAGCAAAATTAAACTAGCAGATAAACATATTAGTTTTCATTGTAGGAAATTATCTGCCGAATTGATTCACACAAATTTTATTTTTGACCTATACTTTTATTTTTTTGAAGATAGAGAGTTGATTGTTCAATTGACTATATATGAGAAGCTATGAAACCTCTTTATGACTTTTAATTGGGTTCTTTACATTGGATTGGTTTGTGGGCTTATTTTTTGGGGTGTTCAAACTTTTTTGGGTTATGTGTTCAATATTTACATGTAGGGAGTTCAAACATTTTTAGCTTGGGTGTTCAAAAAGGATAAAACTTAAATAAAACTACAAAAAAAATACATGTATTCTAAACAAAAAGTTTTTTTGAGGGTGTTCAAGTGACCACCCCATGGTCAAGGTAGAGCTGCCTATGTTGGAGTCCCTTGGCAGTTTGTGGGATACAGAGTGGCGTTATCATGGGATCCCGTCATTTTGTGGGATTCTTGGTGTTGCGGTTCCGGTCGCTTGTTCTTTTCTGGCAGCTTCTCGATTTGGTGTCGTGGTGTGGTTGGTCCCTCTTGATGGCTTTCTGTGTTGGGCTTTGGAGGGTGGCGGTAGGGCATTTGGTTTCCAGTGGATGCGGCTGTGTTTGGGGGAGGAGGTTGTTTAGGGTTTGTTTTGGTTTTGGGCCAGGCCTTTTTTGGGCTTGTGCCCAATAGGTGTTTTGGGCTTCAATGTTTTGATTTGGTATGCCTTGGTTTTTGGGCTTCATCGTTGTATCTTTAGGCTAGGTGTTTAAATGTTTACGGGCTTTGTCCCTGAGGTGTTTTTTGGGCTATGTCCCATTAGGTGCTTTTTAATTTCTCCAACTTTGGTTGGAGTCTCCTACCTGACTTGATGAACCCTGTCAAATTTCTTAATAAATTTTTCTCGATAAAAAAAAAAAATGATTAGCGAAACAATTGATCTGAACGTTATAATTTGAACAAAAGCACATACATAGGTGGTGCAGTCCAAGTGCAAGAAAAACACACACACACATATATATGGAATAAATTATCGTGATGGTTTATAGCGATAGTAATTAGTTTTTATAGATGTGGAGCCCCATTTGAAAAATCCGTCTCAGCCCCCGAAAACTAGAGAGCCCCCTTTATGGTGATAGCAATCTTTTTCTATAATTTTAAATTTATAATAAATTTTATACTCAATATGAATCTTGTTTGATAGATCTCAATTAGTTCTATAAGAATTTTTTTAAGACATTACATCCATTCAACTCCATTTGATTCTGTAAAAGAAGAGGAAATATAATAAAGCTCTCAAAATCAAATCAGAAATAATAGAAATAGAATCAAGGAAATTTTACGAGGCAATGATCAATGTGTAAATCTTGATATGGAATCTTGAAAGTTTACACTGTACAAGAGATTTAGATCTAAACAATATTCAATGTACAAGGTTATACATAACACTTTTTCTTGTTCTGTTCACTTTACTACTATTCTTTTACACGCTGTCCTAGGTAGAAAACCTTTTGGGAAAACGACAACCTTGTGGTTTCATTTGGTATTTGCACAAAATTTACACGAACAAGAGGAAATTGTTGTCGTAATTGATTCTCAGCATCCTCCACGGCGAAAAGTTGCAAAAGAATATTTTGTTGCACCAGAAAGAATCTTGGGGAAATCTCTAATCACGAATTTATCAAACCACATACTTGTGAAGTGCCCAAAAGATAGTTAAGGCCGGAATATTCTCATAGTTTTCGCCACTTGTAGACGACAAAACGGACACCTGGAAACAGCAGATGAGCACCTCCGACACAGTACATGACCACATGGAATTATGGTGTTATCGACTTCATTGCTCAAACAGATACGGCACAACCATGCTGCTTTAGCTGTATCAGCTTCTTTGGCTGCCAAGTCAGATTTTTCCTGCAAATACTTTGCTATATCAGTAAAAGATTCAACAATGATTGTAACCATGAGTTAGCAACCATTGGAGGGACTTCAATGCTAAGAAAGTAACTCTGCAAATCAAACAGATTGCTCATGTACAGAGAACAAAAATGATGTGACCATACCAGGAATTGGGGCCTACATTTGGCCTGTATGAGAAACATCTAACTCAGACAAGACAATTCGTAAGTGTGGAATTAAATGAAACCATAACACAGAAAAAATTGGTTTACCAACTCTCTTCTATTTCTTTGCCCATGTTTCTAATTCAGGAAGTTCCCATTCCAAATTCACTTCGAAAACGCATTCAATATTCCGAGTTTCCAAAACTAACCCATACAAACTGCTATGAATACTTTAAAAAGTGGGGATTAAAGAGGCAATGCTGTAAATCATTGCCCTTTCTCTTGAGTTTGAGTGCATTAAACGCAGGTTCCTTTAAAAGGTTGGGTCTCCCAAAATGAACTAGTTATCGTTGTTTGATTGATTTAGGATCATTCCCAAGCATGCTCTATTGTTCTGGAGAAGTCATGACACCTCACGGCCGGATCTCGAACATCTTGTTGAATATTAAAAGAAAATGCCACAAAGACATGGAATGTAAATAGTGTATTCCCTCTCTTGCATAGTTCTCTTGCCTTAGAAGCGGGTATTTCATGTGACGGGTATATATCCCCCTCCTCTCAAAATGCAGTGGGGGATATAAACCCCTTACATAAAATACTTTCACCTGCCGTGGACTCAAATAGTCCAATCTCTAAGAAGGGTTGAGGGAGATAAGATTCTCACCGAGAGTGATTTGTCCGTTTCAATCATTATTTGTCAACTGTTTGGAGTAAGTGATTTGTCTGTTTCAATCATTATTTGCCAGGACTATTCGGAGCAAGTCCCTTAGCTTGGACAGGTCACAGGACATTTAGTATACATTGCACTTGAACCGCTTGGATCACACCTAGACAGATAGAAGCAGGGGACCCTCCCTCCCTCCCTTTGTGTGTGTGTGTGTGTGTGTTGCTATTTCGAACTCTTATGGAAATACCAAAATGTAATCAATAGGAGAGGGAAGTTGTAATAGTGATATCAGCTATGTGCACAGTGTTATACGTATCCATTTGGGATAGCGAATGGGTTAATTTGAATCTTTAACCTACATTAGCATGGGATAACACCACAGGATTTCAATCCTATTCTGTTGGCCTTCGGGATCAGTTTTGAAGAATCCTTTTATAAATTAGGTTAAAAAAACAAGACATCTTGATATCCTATTCTTTTTTAGCAAAAACAATTGCCAGGAATGCAAAACATCCTTTTAATGTTTTATATGAAAAGGATACGTATACTCAGATTCCTAAAAAGAAGTTTTAAAAACAGCCAGATAAAAAAGTTCTGATAAAGTGTCACACAAACCTCATTTGGATAAAAAAAAAATGCACCATTCATGACTTGTTGTGTACGAGAAAGAAAAGAAACCAAAAGTTGACAATGTGACATAAGAGACTATGGTTAATAATAACACCATAACACAAGAGACTACTCTGGTAAATCAAAGGAATGCAAACCTGCTCGAGCAACAATGTTGCCTGAGTCTCTTTCAGTTGTTCTTGCAGGGTCAATGTCGTTTGCAATAGGGACTGTCTCTCCACATCCATATTAATACCTGCTGTTGAAAGCATCTCATGAACTGCTTGCACCAGCTCTGTAGCTGACACTCGGCCATACTGAAGATCCTTATTTGCCTGCCAACCATAAGAACAGCCCTTCTTAGCTAACTGAATGACCCTTTCTCAACAAAAAGGAGAGAAAGCTAACTGAATGACAACAGAGCATATTCAAGAGACGAGCATAGAAAATGAAATCTGTCACAAGCATTTCCAAACAAAATGGCAACAATCCTTCACTATTTCTCAGGAAGTTTGGTTAGTTATTTTCAAAACTCGTTCCTGTGTAATTTTTGGAGAACTAATTTCTAAGAAAATAAAAAATATGGGTTTTGGAGTCTTTCTTGAAAACTATTATTCTTTTAATAAGTAATAAGATGTGAAAATGGTGAATTTTTTGTTTTCGAAATTTGCGAAAATTGTTCTGGAAAAGTAAATCTTAAAACATTAACCAAAACTGCAATCTTCGTTTGGAAGTTGTGACAGAATGATTCTGGAATCTGAACACGAAGTGTGCGATTTAACCGACCCCACCTACTATTACCTCATTCAGCTATTTGTGCAGAGAAAACATATACCCTCAAGGGACCGGAGAGCTTCTGATTTCTTTAGATTATTAAACAGTTAGATTCAAAGCTAGTGACAATGGAGCTAATCCAATAATATTAGCTACTTGAGAACTGTACGGTATGGGGGAGGGGCGTGAGTGGCAGAGTGGAGAAAACAAGAGATCCATTAAATATGAAATCAGCATCCTCTAAAGCACCCGTAAATAGAAGTAAGGTCAATTTTCATGACATTACATCAACATTCAAATGGATTAGGGATATCTAACAGCAAAGGGACTGCCATTCTTTTCCAGAGATACAACATGAGAACAATGATTTAACAAAGAAGAAATTAAGAGAAAATTACCTGAGTAGATTTTGATTTGTCTCTTCCAGAACCTTCTGGCCGATCGACATGCATCCTGTTTTCAGCAACTTTGCTGTTGCCATTATCCTCCACCACCGTTGATGAAGAAGCATCATTGCCAATCGATACACCTTTGAATGAGAACACGTGTGAAGAAAGAAGAGGTTCAATCTCACCATGGTAAATTTCCACCTTGAATCTGTAGAGTGCTTGCCCTGCTGATGGTCTCACATCCTCTAGAACTCTACCATACTTCAATTTTTCTCCATTTTGAGAGCGCCAAGCAACAATTTCTCCTGAATAATAGGGTCTCAATGGGTGAAGCTGTACTTGAATAGCATCTTGAGGTAGTAGTACTCTTCCTAGAAAACTGTTCTTTCCACCTGTGCCTTCATTTACTCTTTTTTTGGAACGAAGTTTCAAGAGATTCACGATTGCAGTCTCTGAGTCTTCAGGACATAAAAATAACGATCCAATAGGGAGTGGGATTGGGCAACCTAAAACCTGGCTCAAAACAATTGCAATAATGTCTAGAACTGACGTATAAGTTGGTGGCTCGGCAACTAACATGCGGGTCTTCAACCGGTCAACAAAATAAAGAGTTCTGTGTTTTGACCCATTGTCCCACTCCGGAATAATGGATTCATTCCCTATGCAGGTAATGTCTAAAGACTGTGGCAGAAGCAGAAACCGAGTATGAAGGCATTGAACAAACTGCAACTTCTCTGCAATAACTACCAGAGAGGTCTGTATTTTCTCCAAAGTTAGACTATCAAAGTCTGGAATGTCACTGCTTATACTACTGACAACACCCCATACTGCAGACTGAAATGATTTGCTTAGCAATTTTTTTCTGATGGCAACCATTGACACTGAGCCAATCTGTTCCAAGGTCTGTAGATGCTCCCCATGATCCAACTCCTGCAGCATATTTAGAGCTTTTGATTGTATTACACACAAACAAAATAAAACCTAGATATATATGTAATAATGCAAGGATCAAACTTTCACTTGGTATATTGTTTCAATTAGTTAGAAAATAAATCATTCTGAACGATGTTTCTTATGCGTTCAAATAACTTAATGTTTCGGTTGTTTCGTAGAATTTGACATGTTTGGGTGCGTTTCGGTTGGTGTTGGCATTGATTCATGATTCCACTTATGTTTTGTAAGTTTAAGTCTACTAGGAATAAAAAAACATTTCGCCCGTTTTGATGGAGACGAAACAAAAAAAATCTCCTTGAGACAATGGAACTGATAAAATAGCAAAAGAAATTGCAGCAGACCATGTATGTACCTCTACAACAACATCAGATAGCATCTTGATCCCAAGGGCTGTACATATTTTCTCAGGAACATCTGGGTTAACTAACCTCAGCCTGGCGGTATCAATATGTTTGATATACCGAGAGCCATAAGAATCGACATACACACAAGATTTTGCATGAACAAGTCTGCATCCATCATCAGGCACTATGGCTCCCGATTCCCAGTTGGATGGATCCGACGTGTTTGCCTCCATGGTTTTATCACACACAAAATGCAGAATTTCCATCACAGCACGGAGCTCATTTGGATTTAGGCGCTGATACCCACATGCTTTCTGAAGATTTGAGAGAAGATCCTTTGCATGAGTAACTGATAGCATGTCCTTAAGCCCCATGTCTTTAAGAATCTTGACAAAAGGGAGATACAGACCAGGGAGTTCAAATGCAAATGGCGAGAGGTTGATTGGCAAACGCGCGAAAAGAGAGCTCGCAGCCACCAAGCGCGTTCCATTTGCAGCTGGCATGAATGCCACTCCCTGCAACTCTGCTATGTCTGGCAAAGAAAAGAGAAAAAAAAAAAAAAAAACACATTTGAAGTACCTATTTTTGGTCAATATAGTCAAATGGTATATAGAATGGAGTTAATTTGATCGTCGCATAGTTTTGCCCACCAGCTTCTTCCATTCTTTTGGATAGGAACAAGGAATGAAGAAGATTAGACATACAATCAAATAACTGTGTGACTAATCCCTCTAACCTTTCTTAAATAAAGAGAACTGCACATATGCATTTTCAATCTTGCAAACGGAATCCCTGAACATAATTGATTGCAGAAAACCTGGGTTAACCCCAACAAACAACCTTGAAAAATAAAAAAAGTTGCGGTAAAAAGATAATGCTCCATTTTCAGCCATTGCCTTAATGAACTTTCAGGGAAAAAAGTGAGTTTCTGGTCTAAACAAAGGAATTCCAAGGCAGTAAATGACGACACCCAAGCTCATGGTTCTGAATGTCAAGATGCATGACAACATGGTTATGCATGCCGTGAATAAAGTCAAATATATTTTTGGTTGGTCAACCTAAACACAATCGAATTTCAAAATTTCAGATTTTATGATATACCAAAAAGTGAATAAAGTCAAAAGATAATGTTCCTTTTTGAACCAGTGCCTTAATGAACTTTCAGGAACAAAAGTAAGCTTGTGGTCTAAACAAAGGCATTCCAAGGCTGAATATGACACCCAAGCTCATGGTTCTGAATGTCAAGATGGATGAGAACATGGTTATGCATGCCGTGAATAAAGTCAAATATATTTATGGTTAGATTTTATTTTTGGTTGTCCTAATTTCAGGATTTTGGAGACGAGGCCTGTGCTGAGTTTAGAAGTTCTCGTTCCCTGGAAACTACTGCAACCTGAAAGGGATTCCCATTTATCAGCACACTCAAAAGTGCATAAATTTTCAGCCAACTGCACCTTTCTTCTATTGACCATGTTAGAATAGCTTTATCGTTATTAGTCCCGCATTGGATAGCTAGATATTGTATTCACTTCTCTCATAGTATAAGTAAAATATTCCGTGTTAGGGTTTGTTAACACCCTACACACTTCTTTCTCTCTATCAAACAACATGGTATCAAAGCATGATACTAACCCACCTTAGGTTCATCACACCCTAGAACGTTTCTTCCCTACTGCCTTCACTCATCATAGTCAGCCACCAGCCTCAACAGTCAAAACCCTAAATCCCCAAATTGAAACCAAATCAAAACCCTAAACCCCCAAATCGACAATCCAGCATCACCAACCAACAACCCAATCGACATTCCTAACCACAATCGACCAAACCGAAACCCTAATCATCGAAATCGATCTTCAAATCGACCATCCAGCCCCTAACGCCAGTTCGAAACTTCATAATCAGGTTCGAAATCCCAAACCAAAGTTCGAAAACTCTATATCCAGGTTCGAAAATCCATAAATCGACACTCAATCGACCCAAAATCCCTTCAAACGAGACTCAATCGACCCGAAATCTTTTCAAATCCCTAAAAATCGACACTATTTAGTTCCTTACCCAGTTTGTATTAACACTCGTATGCACTGGACAGGGCTCGAAAATTCTTACCTAGTTCGTATGCACTCGTATTAGAACTCGAAATTGATTACTCAGTTCATGGTTGTCCTCACAAGTTCTTGTTGGAGTGGAGTTTGATCTGGTTTTGTACTCTTCACACCTCTGATCTGGTACTACATTCTTTTTAGAAGTTCATTCGGTACAATTGATTTCTGCTCATGGCGATTGGTAAGGATTACTTGATTTCAACATCTGTTATGTTTAGTATTGATTTCTGCTCATGGTGATTACATGATTATCGATTTATGTTTAGTACTGAAGTTTATGGTGGCATCTGTTATGTTTCGTTTAGGGATGGGCATGGGGACGGATCGGGGCCGGAGACTACTATCTCCACCCCCAATCCCCAAACCCCTTACTCATATCCATCCCCTATCCAATCTCCAACGGGGATTTATTTCCATCCTCCATCCCCACTCCAAATGGGGAACGGGGAACCCCACGGGGATTTCGGGGATCCAATAATTTTCCCTAGAGTAACAAGTAAATAGTTATAGAAGCCCAATTACAAATCATTTTCCCTAAAATCCAATCACTGGGCAACCCCTGGGCTTGTAAAACTTCATGTGTTTGTAGAACAACATAAAGAGTGCAAAAAAGTAGAAATTATGAAGAGTTCTTATGTATATTCATGACATTAATTAAAATTGACTAAATGCAACATGGGTTGTCTAGTGGATAGCATACATAATTGTTTCAAAGGAAAAGAGACTACAACTCACTGTTGATATGCCCAGGAAACAGAATATGATAGCAGCAAATGATAAGTATTCAAATAACAACACTGACTACCTTCAAGTAGTCTTTGAACCAACAAAAACAGTCCCAGATCACCCAAAACAAGTGTCATAAACCCTAGAACGATAATTACAGTGAGACCCATGTGTTTGGAGAAATTTTAGTGTGACCCCATATATTTGAAGAAAATTTAGTGAGACCCCAAAGTTTTATAATTCATTAATAGACCCCTATATTTCAGGGATTCGGGGACGGGGCAGATCGGGGACGGGGCGGAGCGGGGCGGGGACGGAGCGGGGAACGGATTCGGAGCGGATTCGGGGCGGGGACATCACCGGACATGCCTATCTCCTCCCCCTACCCAATCCCCAAACATTTTCAAAAAAAATCTCCATATCCTATCCAATCTCCAAACAGATCTCCATATTGTCAATCCATTCGGGTCGGGGATCGGATCGGATTCGGACAGGGCAGATGAAATGGCCAACCCTAGTTTCGTTGCTGATATTGGTCATTGGTGGTTGGTTGATTTGTTGGTAGTTGTTGCTCCTGTTGGTGGTTGTTGATTAATCGGTAGACAAGGTGTGAAGGTGGGTAGGTATTTGTGTTGTTGCCTCTCAATTATTTGACATAATGTCTGAAGAAAAGTCTGGTTCTAGTTTTGGTTCTACTGTTACTGGTAGTACTTCCAGCTCTTCGGTCGTGGGAGAGGCTGTCGATTACATCCACACGTTTGAATGATAATAATTATGCTCTTTGGGCTAAGGCAATTGAGGTTTACTATGAGAGGGAGTCAGAGTCCCATTACTCAACTGATAATCCTCCTTCAGATACTACTGCATATGCTTCGTGGAAACCTAGGGATGCTCGGATCCGTAGTGGGTTGTGGAATAGTATAGAAGAAAAAATTGTTGGCTCATTGATGTTCTTAGAAAATATTGCTGGCTCAGGAGATGTATTCTGGTGTGAACAATATCCATCACACGTATGATCTTCATCAGTCATTCTTTTCTATATCCCACGGTAGCTTATCTTTGGAGGATTATTATGCTAAGTTTCGCTATAATTGTGATGAACTTAATGTCTGTGAGCCACTTTCTACTGATATTCAGGTTGTGTGACGCTAGCGTGAGAGTGTATGCACATTACTCGATTCCTAGATGGTGCCTCCTCAGATTTTCGCCCAGTTACTAATCAAATTTTGGTATCTAGTGACCTGCCATCTCACAGTGAGGTCTTCAGTTGTCTTTTTGAGTCTTCTGTCTCCAGTTTTACATCGCCTCTTGTGCCTTCTTCTGACTGTTCAGCTTTGGCTTCTGCTTCTCTGGTGGTTTTGGTCCTTCATACAGTCGCGGCCATGATTCAGGGTTTGGTGATCGTGGCCGTGATTCTGGGATTGGTGGCCGTGGTTTCGGTCGCAGTCATGGTGGTCGTGACTCTAGTTCTAGTGGTCGGGGTTCTGGTTATGGTCGCATGCCCGAGGGAGGTAGTTCTGGTTGTGGTAGCTTTAGTCGTGGTGATTTTGGTTATGGTACTCGACAGTGTACCCATTGTGGGGGGTACAAATCATGCAGTGAAATATTGTATGATTTTTCTGCCAAGGAGTACCAACACTTTGTGACATTTCAACAGTCATCTGTCGGCTCTTCCTCCACTGCTATGCTTGCTCAGACAGGTCCTTCAGTTGCTTGTGTTGCCTCTTCTTCTACTTCTATTTCTTGGGTTATTGATTCTGGTGCCTCTGATCATATGACTTGACTGGTATTTCTACTTTCTTTACTGATCTCAATCTATTGGTAAACTATCTCGCGTTACTTTAGAAAATGGTTCCACCACTGAGACTACTGGTTTGGGTTATGTCCTTGTCAATTCCTCTCTTACTTTAGACTCTGTGTTACATGTTCCTCGATTTCCTTTTAATCTTATGTATGTTAGTAAGCTTACCAAGTCTTTGAATTGCTCCGTCACATTTTCTTCTCAAGGTTGTGTGTTTCAAGATCTAAAGACGGGGAGGAAGATTGGTGGCAGTGCTAAGCGTGGTGCCCTATACTACTTTGTCAACGATGTTCAGCCTCAGTCTGTTGCTCTTCAGTCATCAAAGTCCCCATATCATCATCATTGTCGTCTTGGTCATCCCTCCTTCCAGAATTTGACAAGACTAGTACCTTCTACATTGATAGCTTATCTTGCGAAGTTTGTGAGTTTAGTAAACACCGTCGAGTGTCATATTATCCTGAGTGTCGTGTCCTTTTGAATTAGTTCATTCGGATATTTGGGGACCCATACATATTCCCAATTTGTTTGGTTTTTAGTATTATGTTATTTTTGTAGATGATTTCTCTTGAGTGACATATCTTTATCTTATGAAGGCTAGTTCAGAGTTGTCATCTATTTTTAAGCAATTTTTTATGGAAATAAAAACTCAGTTTAACATCTTTATCTATTTGGTTCTAATACTGCACGTTAACATCATCATAATGCTCTTTCTCAATTCTTTGCTAATACACCAGTCCTCTTGTGCTCGGACTCCACAACAAATTGGGGTTGCCGAACGCAAGATTTGATATTTGTCAGAAGTTAGGCGTGCTATGTTGTTTCAAATGCAAGTCCTTAAGTCTTATTGGAGTGATGTTGTCCTTACAACATGTTACTTGATCAACCGTATGCCTTCCACCTTAGATACCCCATACCGTCTTGTTTTCTGGTCATCCACTTCACTCCTTACCCCCTTGGGTTTTTGGGTGCACATGTTATGTTCATGCTCTAGATCCTGATCGGGACAAACTTGATCCCCGGTCCATTCAGTGTATTTTTCTCGGTTATTCACGCACTCTGAAAGGGTATAAATGTTACTCACCATCGTTACATCGACATTTTGCTCAGCAACCCTTGCATGGGGAACTCTTGTAGGAGAACCATTGCAGGCATACGTTCCTTGCAACAAAGTACCATTAGCCCCACCGACGCCCGCCCCGCCGTCTTCTCCGTCGCATGATCCGTAGTCTCCTCTTCCTTGTCTGATCTTTATCTTCCTATTGCTCTACGTAAATGTACTCATACTTGCATTTCTCATCCCATTTCCCACTATGTCTCCTGATCATCTATCTCCTTCTCTTCGTGCCTTTACTTCGTCCGTCTCTTCCATACATGTTCAACACAGGAGGCCCTTTCTTTGTTAGAGTGGTTGATAGCAATAGAGATTGAGATGACTGCTCTCCATGAAAATGGCATTTGGGAGTTGGTTCCTCTTTCGCGAAGAAAGTCTACTGTTGATTGTCGATGGGTCTTTGCGGTCAAGTATAATCCTGATGGAACTGTTGAGCGATATAAGGCCCGCCTTGTGGCCAAAGGCTATACACAGACACATGGGTTTGATTATGCCGACTTTTTTCCTAGTTGCCAAGATCAACTCGGTCCGGATTCTTATTTCTCTTGCTGCTAATCTTGGTTGGCCCTTGTTTCAATTGGATCTTAAGAATGCCTTCTTACATGGTGATCTGCTTGAAGAGGTATACATGGAGCAACCTCCCGGGTTTGCTGCTCAGGGAGAGCGTGCTGAGGTTTGTCATCTTCGCAAAGCTTTATATGGTCTAAAGTAGTCCCCTCGAGCTTGGTTTGATCAGTACAATGATACAGTTTGGTATGCGTCGATCTCATTCTGATCACTCTGTCTTCTCTCGTCAGTCAGAGCTTGGGAAAATAGTGTTGATTGTGTATGTGGATGATATCATTATTACTGGAGATGATCACAAAGGTATTGATGAGTTGAAACAGTCCTTACAACGCCAGTTTTACACCAAAGACTTGGGTAAATTACGGTATTTCTTGGGTAATGAGGTAGCAAGATCCAAAGATGGGATTAGTCTGTCCCAAAGGAAGTATGCATTGGATATTCTGGAGGAGACAGGTGTATTGTGAGTGAAGCCTGTAGAGACTCATATGGATCCGAATGTTAAACTTTGTGTCGATCAGGAGGAGATATTTCCGCATCCAGACCGATATCGCTGTTTAGTTGGGAAGTTGAATTATCTTTCTAATACACGTCCTGATATCTCATTCGCAGTTAGTATGGTAAGTCAGTTTATGTCAGCTCTTCGCCTTCCACATTGGGAGGCCTGTCTTCATATTGTTAACATACTGTTAAGGCTCATCCTAGACGTGGTCTATTTTACCAATCAAATGGTCATTTGCCTGTTAAAGCCTTTACTGATGGTGATTGGGCAGGATCGCCATCTGATAGAAAGTCCACAACTGGGTATTGTACGTTTGTTGGAGGAAGTTTAGTCACATGGAAAAGCAAGAAACAAACGGTTGTCGCGAGGTCCAACGGAGAAGTAGAATATCGAGCCATGGCTCACACATCTTATGAAATTTCGTGGTTGAGAGCTTTACTCAAGGAGTTAGGTTTTGGTGTGCAATTACGTATTCCTATGCATTGTGATAATCAAGCGGCAATACATATTGCCTCAAATCCGGTATTTCATGAGAGAACAAAACACATTGAAGTAGATTGTCATATTGTTCGCGAGAAGATAGATTGGTGGTGTGTTATCTACTCCCTTTGTGTCTACAGGAGCTCAATTGGCTAATATTTTCACCAAACCGTTGTTTAAACCATGTTTAAAGTTTTTATGTAACAAGCTGGGATTTTGTGATATTTATTTTTTAGCTTGAGAGGGAGTGTTAGAATAGCTTTATTGTTATTAGTCCCACATTGGATAGCTACATATTGTATTCACTTCTCTCATAGTATAAATAAAGTCTTTTGTGTTAGGATTCGTTAACATCCTACACACTTCTTTCTCTCTCTCTCTCAAACAATAGACCATATTACAAAGACACTACTGCTATAAACAATGAGGCCCCAATGATCGGAACCAGGAGCAGTTGATCATTCTCATTATTCAACCAGACCGTACAACGTTGTATAACAACAAAAGAAGAACTTACCTGAAGAAGAGAGGGAACCCCAGACCTTGTCAAGGTACTTTAAGACTTCAAAAGAAGCTTCTTCAACAGTAATTAAGCCTGAGACAGTGGGCCAGTGAGCAAGAGTATCTTCACCACTATTTCTCCCAATTACCTGGCATATATGACTAAATGCTTATATGCATGGAACATTACCTACGAAAAAAGATGGAAAAAATCTCAGTTTGATACCTCCAAGTGTTTCAAAACAATAGAGATGGCCGGAGGGCTCCTTAGATGAAGCGCTCCCCAAGAGTACTCAGGTGGTATAACACTCTGTCTAGAGAGGATGGGAGCACAACTCCATGCTAGCGGCCAATCCTTCAATATAATTGCCTCATCGTATGAGCATAGCACTCTCTTCCCTCCTCTTGTACTACCTACATTTGGAAATCCCTTTTCTGCCGGTACGCATGCTATTTTTCCAAGGATGTTGCAGAAGTTGCTGCCATAAAGCACCGCGAAATTTGAGAATATGGCTCTCATGACAGATTCAGCTAACAACCACGTTTCCAAAGGAACTTCGTTTTGAGAGTTAAATGAATCTGTCTCAAATTCGTCCACAACCCCTCTGCTTTTCGTATATTCAGATCCCAGGGACTCCACTCTCCTGGCACACTCAAGTATGACATCTGTTTCTGCGGCAGTTCGAAGGCCTGTTTTCCTTAATATAATAAGCCATCCATCAGTACCAAACCTTTCTCCAGGAAATTTCTTCCTCTCACCAGAGAATACAGAGGATAATAAAACATCTCCAGGATCAAATAGATCCTTGGGCTTAGAAAGTTCCAGAGAAGATTCTTCAGCATTTCTTACGAAATTAGACTCCCTCAAGGCCTCAATGACGGAAGAATCGAGCTGAAGATCTTGCCAATTGGCGTAAAGATAAATCAAAATGTCCTCCTGCTCAGACTGAGGTTTTAATTCAAACCCAGGTAATCCGAACCTAATAAAAATTTGTTGATCATGCAAAATAGGAACCCCAAGGGATTGGAGTAGTGAGCTTTCATTGGAATCTGTAGAATAAGAAAGGCAATGCTCATGATATGGCTTGAGGAATGAATTTGAAGAAATCAAACATATCTCTGGGGTGTGTAGTTTGGTATACGAACCAACTACACTTTTGAAAATAGGCAGATCACGCAACACTTCCAGTTCTTCGCTTGCATAGTTTGAGCCATTCAAATAGAAATCAGAAGCCAAAAGCGCAAAGATTTCATCACGGTCGGCAGCAGCAAATGAAGAGATTTCAGGAAAATAGCCAGCATGTTTAGCTGCAACAAGTTTGGATGCAACAACCTGTCCCAGTGATTGGCCGGGCGTAGGGAAACAATTACATGGAGCAGCACAATCCATGAATGAAACATCAAAAATGGGTATGTTGCACTGGTTCAAGAACGATAACAACCAAGGGTATCTATTCTTGGCAACTTCAAAAGCTAAAATGTAAGGCTGGTATAATTCAAATTCAGAAGCTAACTCAGCTAGATCACTTTCTGCTGCTCCTGTTTCCGTCGAAGTACCTGCAGAGTTTGGGTGTGCAATGGGAGGTGGAATGAAAACCAGTTGACGTTCCCTTACGCGGCATAAGACTTGCCTCCCAAGAAAAGCAGGGATAAGAGGCCAATCAGCAAAAAGGGAGAGATCTTCCAAAGAACCAGTAAAACTTTTCCAGAAGAGCCTTATCCATTCAGGGGAAGGGCCTCCCTCACCGCCATAACTTGTAGTACTCTGCCATGAAAACCAGGGAGCTGTATTTGAGTCAATCACATGATTCACCCAGTTTTCATGAAAAAGTGCTCTCATATGATTAGCCAGCAAGTGAAGAGAAAATTTTTGCAGTTTCAATAATGTTTGAAGCGCGCAGTTCGAAAAAAGGGCATCCAAAATTGGTCTATCCAACACTTCCGGATGGATAAACTTTGACGCTAATGAAGTCATCAGTGTTTGTTGCTCCTTGTTTCCAACCCAAATTTCAGTAACCCCCAACTTTGCTAGAATGTTTGTTGCAGTTGGGCAAGGTAACCCCCTGAGCTCAGCAGCTATAAGTTGAAGATTCTGGTCCCCATTTCTCCTTATACTGTCACTGGTGCTAGCTGCAATGGTGTTCCTCTGAATCAAGGGCCCACCTGCCTTACCGATATCTTCCACAACTACGCGGCCAAAATCAAATAAAGCCTTTCCTAAAGTTGTCATCATTTCAAGTGCATCTCCTCCTGAATTAGCAGAATTCTGGGTAGACACTCCATAAAGTTTGTGCAACTCTGGAATTGGTACAGAACCCGAACTGCTGCCTTCTTCTTTACTTGCCCTATTTGCATGATCAGAGGTAGAGGTGCTCGTCAATGCATTAGCTGAACTTGAATAATATTGCTCAGCAACCCGAATATCAGACAAGCAATACTCAAGAACGTCTACAAAAGTATCAACAGACCGAAGAACAATAGATGTTGAAGACACCTTAAGAAGGTCCCGAACCATCCTAGGTTTGATTTCACGAACCATAACTCCCACAGCCTGGATTTCAGTCACCAATTCCCATGGAATGGAAAAGACAGGATAATGCTCCTTCACAAAAGCACAGACTCTTGCTGGTAACACGCTATCACCCACTGCACTCCCAGGTTGTGAAAGAAACATACCCTCTTCAGCCTTGACAAGATTTCCAGAGTGCAGTTGCCATACAGGGAGGTCAACAAGGCGAGCATAGAAAGGCCTGATCACTTGCTGAATTATACATTCCCAATCTGCTTTGAGCACCTTATTTGAAAATAGCTTACAATCTCCACTTGATTCATGAATCTGCGAACGCCCACTAGCCCTTGGCCAGAAAGAATAATGGTCACTGTACGAATTCAAAGCCACACTAATTGCACCAACCAAACTAGAATCCAGATTAGAAATTGATGGTTCTCTTCTTAACTTTTGAATTTCCAAAACCATCTCGATATAGGAATCACGGACACAAGACATCAGTTCTCTGTTCCAAGCTTCTATCAGTTCATTTCCAGCATCAGGCTGTGCCTCTGCCAACTCTTCCACATTTTGGTATTTAAAGAGGTAACGGCCTCGATTGTGACGGACAAGAAAATATCCAACAATAGTGACAGGTATGTTTACACAACCAGATAAAGGAAGAGGGCACATGACGGAGCTCGATGGATTAGCCTCAGCCGGTTGACCGTTGCGGCATATGTGTGCTGCAACTCCGGCAACAGGTGTCAAGTTGTACGCTAGATACCGCCTGGTAAGAGGATGATTATCTCATAATCAAGCAATGACATAAGTTATAATGCATGTTCTGGTATAACGAATGCAATGATTAAAATAAAAACAACACGAATACACTTCTCTCATGTACCTATCAAGGGCCATATTTCTTGTCTGCCCAGAACCCAGGCTAAGCACAACGAGCCACCGGTCAACAAATCTACTTCCTCCTTGAAACAAATTCACATCGATTATATGTAATTTGATTGCGGCATTTGAGCTACTAAATAGCCTAGATATTTGAAACTTTCTCCACTTCTTTTCTGAAAAAGGATTTCTCATAATACCAAGTGAAGAATCAACACAAATAGAGTAATCCTGGGAAAGCTGTGGGCTTCCTTCCTCCCATGTGGATAATGTGACCTGGAAAAAAGTTCTTTTTAAAGCCAACACTGATATCATTCTCAATGTACCATTTGAGCAACATGAATAAAAACTGACCTATCAAAAACAGGATAGGTGATGCCACTAAATCAATTTACCATGTGTCCTTGGTGCAGCCACATTTCCTAAGGACAATCTCTCCAAAATTTGCTTTGCTAAAGACGAATTTGGCAATAGGATTCCAACAGGTATTTGTGAACCTCATTGGCCAAAAGTCCTTGCACTAAGGTGTGGTGTCCCCCCCATTTTTTTTTTTCAAAAGTGTGTGAGGTGGGCTATGTTACTTGGACTCTCATTTCAAGAACATGGGGACACGGCAAAATATTCAAATTTGTCTCTATTTTTTGTGTTATTTCTTACGTAAAATGGCGCTTTAAGGTTCTACAGCGCATTACATGGATAATAAGACGTTTATGCATACTTCCATGATAAACGCGAATTATCGGACACATACTCCACACCCTTATCCGAGTGTCGAGTGTCCGACACGGGTACTTTATACCACTACGAGAGTCCGCGTAACACAGGTGGTGGGTGTGGGGTATCCCCTTGAACTAGGATTACAAATTATGCAGATACTAGTGGCTATAAGGCGCATGCTTGGGTAGCAACTTGTTTGTTCTGGCTCTTAATTCACAATGGTTGGGATTGAGCAGTCCTCAAGGTCAAAGTTACATCATGATAGCTGTAGTTTAACCTATTTCAAGCTTGCAGCAAACAAACAGCAGGTTGGAACCACTTTGTTGCATCAGTTTCTAATGAATGCTTCGATTAGATAAATATTCTTCTACGATACTCTTTACACAAGGGGAATTCTCCCCAGCCCTCAGGCTACAGGAAAGCAGTGGCTGCATAGGAAACTATAAGAGTTATTCAATATCAGATCTTACCTGCAAAACCGACTTCAAGAATAAAAGTATTCTAGAACCATGCTCCATGAATTTTTCAAATATATCTTCTATTCTCTTTAATCCACACTCAGGTCCATTTTTCATGCACTCGGAAGACAGAGGCATGCGGATTACAGTAGAATCTGATGACGGCCACGGCATACTTTGGCTAATCAACAAGGGAGTAAACTGATCACGAAATTGTTCCATCAAATTGCTACCTGATATCAGATTAGGGAAACTGTCAGTTCTTAAATATTCTTGTAGGCTGAATGGATATAGGGAACTGATCAATTGTCATAAAGAAGAAAATAATAGAATTTGTTGGAGAGAGAGAGAGAGAGAGAACTTTTAAGAAATAGACCATGCCAAATAATGACTACAAACGAACAGAAAAATACATCACACAAACAACATATGTTTACAGAGTAGTCAGGCTTTTTGAACCCCATTATGCCATTAGAGGGAGCAATCATATAGACTTCATGCTTTCAACCCTCCCACAATAAACCATGCCACTCTCTGCTCTCTATATGGCTTCAGGAAGTAAAAAATTGTGAGTTTAAGTTTGTGGGATAGGGCAGTAGAAGAGAAGTTTATAACACGAACTGCTTAAATAACGGACATACACTCATCACACTGAAAATTCAACTACCAAAGTTCTTGTCTTCCATCATTCTCTCGCCAAACCAATCATAACACTATAACAGTAACCCAAAAATCTCCAACATATTACCATGCAGAAGGATAGCTGTATATTAATACTCCACACGGTGAAGACACTGAATGCATGCATGCGCACATTACCTATCAAAGAGAACATTTTTGCCGCAGAAGCAGAACTTGAAGGCGCAGCAAAGGCCAGACCACGAGGATCAAACATGTAAAGGCAGCCACCAGATACAACTGATGGGAGATCACATATGTGGAAACAGCTAAGCAGGCCTAAACCATAGTTTAGGGTATCACCACGCAATCTCCAAGGAGGAAGAAACTGGAGGTTACTCAATTCCTCCCTACTCAAGCTGACGCCTTCCAAGATGGCTACAAGGGCAGGCCCTTGAAATTCACCTGATCCAGAAAAATTTCCATTAAGTGTGTACGACATAAAGATCAAGCTAGAAAAAGAAGACTCAGAAAAGGCTAGAGACGTAATCACAAAGCAACATGGAGTAGGTAAATCGCACAACCCCCAAAGAAGTCCAATACTTTCATTCAGAGAGACTGAGCATGCAACTAAGTGGGACATTTATCATGAGCTAGTGTAACTCTGTGCACAAGGAACAGAGATGTGGTCATACAACCAATTGGAAGATAAATTAGGTCTCACGAGGGCTTAGAAGGTACAAAACTCTAATTCATTATCCTACATGTTGTATTGACACATAATGCGGCAACTAAGACCAGAAATTAGAGAAGTACCTAGATTGTGCTGCAATAAAGACTGACGCGGATGTTCCCTCTTGTCAAATATTAGATGGAACTTTTTTGCTTTGCAGCAATCTGCCAACTCAAGAAGGTCAAAGGACAAAAACTCACTATTCCCATACAATGTCAGAAGCTCACAAATTCTAGCGTAGTCCATGCATGGTAAATCTTTAGTCAATTCTTCACTAACTAAGGAGAGACAGCGAAGTGATTGTACCCCCAACCTATTTGCCAGGTCATTACTGATACTTGGATGCACATAGTGTCTCCCAACAAGGGTGTTCTCCAACCATTGTGCATCATTATAAACAAGATCAGCAGCAGGAGTTAGAATACCAGAAGAATCTGGAATTAATAGTGGGGTATTAGATGCGTCAAATGGCTTTTCAGAGTAACAGTCTGCAACAGCCTCTAGGACACAATTGACAAACCTCAATTGATCAGATAACAGTGAGGACCCTTTCACATCCATCTGCAATCGTTGTAGCACATGAAGATAGTCGGGAACATCAAAACTGGGTCTAACACCTAATGCCAAAAGCAAATCTCTGAACTCTGATAACTCCGAAGGTACCACGTACAAATAAGGACTAAATTTAACAGGCGAATCAAATGCGAGAGAATTTGGGGATACAAAATCATCTCCAATCCAAACCCAAGAAACACCATTTAATGCAGATTTTAGGGCTACAAAATCACCAGCACTAACGAATTCCTGTAGTCTTTTATAAAGGAGAGGAAGTTCCTTCTGAAGTGTAGCATCAAAATCTGGTTCCGCTGTGGAATGTAACTTGAGTTGGGTATAGGACATGGAAAGGCCAATTAATTGCGTGGATAAAACATCCACAGCTGGTAGATCCATCCAACCCAGTTTACGCTGTAGATACAAAGACTGGCATTCGCCATCTAGTATGTGCATTTTAGATGAAACCAACCACATCTGTGATTTAGGTCTTACATTCACTGGAGCTGCCACTGAATGACTTGACCCTAACCATGGAAGTCCTTGCAAAGGTGGAGAATCAGCATAAACAGGACACCAGGGTATGGCTTTTAGTTCTGACCAAAATTCTTCTCCTGGACTGTCATCAATCAAGTTTCCTACAAATGAGTCAACATCTAGACCCTCTGCAAAGCAATTCTCAGATCTCTGTGGAAAGGACTTTCCTGTTTCACCATCAGCGGAACTGCTGTTCTGACATTCAATGCCACTTAGTTCACAGTTGTGCTGGTCTTCATGTGTTGAGAGCTTGAAGGCTATTGCATCTAAACAAACGAGTAACCTCCTCCCATAATTGACTGTTTCCGAGTCTTTCAAGTCATGTAACATGGAAACAGACCTAGCACAATCAAGCAAACCGGTAAAACCCAAGCTTTGTCGAAGTCCAAGGTTTACTAGGGTCTCCAGAGTTTCAGGATGTGAGAATTTCTCTGAAGGAAAGAAAACATCCCTCTGCAGCACCATCTGTAGCTCGGGAATGCGAGGATCATATAGCCTGTCAAAAAGCAATGTACTTACTTACTTACTGTCTCTTCAGTACATAATTCCCGGAATAGAAAAAAAAAAAAAGATTAAATTATTGGATACTAAGAAAAAAGATAAAGGTTTTGCTAATGGGTTTTCGCAGGCAAGGTGCTAAACTTTCCATCTCAGTAGCTCTTACTGAGATCCTTTCACGGGTATTTTTTTACTCATTCATTTCGTGCACTGCAGTTTTGTCTACGAGCTGCAAGTTGTCCTAGGTGTTCATAGAAGCTCAGCATGTTAAAAAAAATTATCCCTCCTCCGTCCAACACTATTAGTCCCTTTCCAGAGTTCCAAATTTTTAAGTGGATATTGTATATGATTCGTTCGCATACAAATCAAAAGGTATTGATTTCCAACTGGCAATGGTATCCCCTTCATCCCGACTTTTTCAAGTCATCCCAATGACATCATCTCCTTAATCACGCTGCAATCTTTCTTACCAAAATATTTTCAATATTCTTTAGCCCAAAGTCTCTGCAATATTTTACCATCACTGATTGTCTACCACATGTACACAGTATTTATCTGTTTGAATTCTGTGCAACATTTTTATTTTCTAATTGATTGAAATTGGGAGAAAGAATCATTTTATATGGTAAGAAGTGTAATGATACAACAACAATAATAGAACCCATCTAGTCCCCAATCATAAGAAGAGTAATGATATGAAAATAAATTTGAGAGACTACTTATCTATTAAGAATTTTTAATGTCAACTCGGTTTGCCATTTGGATTTTTTGTTAAAATGACGTTGATCATGGACTTGTTTGTATTTAAGACCAGGTACTACCATGGGAGGAACCTTTGTTCCTGCAACCAATTTAGTAGGTGTGTATAAGGGGAGAGCAGCTGAAAACCACGACAAAAAATTGGGGAAACAGGAAGGAGTCAACAAAGACTTTGGTTGACTCCTTCCGGCGCCTCGTCATTTTTATCGTAGTACAATTCAAAACCATTTGAAGGAATCGTCTAAGAAAAGTGCAAGATGCCATACTTCGACTTTTCAAAGAGGACTCACATTTTGGGCATCCTGAATTGGAACAACTGACAAAATGGGATGCAGAGAGTAGTTAATGTAAGGTTAATATGTCAACGTCAATCAAATTTTGAAACCCCAAACATCATAATTTAGAAGTGACACTAAACACGCCAATCTCATGCGACTTCACAGCATCTCAACACAACAAAATTATGGAGGAACTGTAATTGACTGCACAAAGGCCCCCCGTGGGGTGGGGGCGTGCACTAGAGGTAATAAATAGCTGCTATCTGTATTTAGTTCAATTGCATTACAACTGGAAAATGACAGGGCACGATGTGAGATCATGCAGCACAGAAATGAAAAGCGGAGTTCAAGTAACAGATTCAAAATAATTCATAGCACACTGATAGAAACTGGTTTTTCACTAAGCAGAAGGCAACCAATAAAGGAAGGAGAAAAATGTTATGTACGGCAAACCTTAGCAGCATAATCTATACTTAAACCATGCCTTTTCCTAACTACGAGGGGTCCACTGAAACAGTATAAATGCCAGGCACACGGGCTTTAAAAAAAGCTGTTGCGTAACGTAACCGATTACTGGAGGCCCGATATGGTTACAGATGAAACTAAGGGTGTTATGGAAATTCACGGGAATATCAGGCGATACAGCCATTACATATTGCATAACAGTCTGTAATGGCCGTTACACCCCGTTAAGGATGCTATATACCCCATTATTTTGACTGGGCCAGAGAAGAAGAAGAAAAAGAAAACTTCATCTACATTTTACCTGACCTCTGATTTACATAATGGCGTCGATTCGAAGAGTTTTTGCTCACGATTTCTGTAATCTTAGGAAGAAATGGCTTCGATTTCAACTTCTTCTATTTGGGCTTCAGTCTTGGCAAAAATCCTCGTTATGTTGTTTCTCTTCAATTTGGTATGTATGGCTTGCGATTTAGGGTATTGATCGATTAAGGGTTGTTTTGGAGAGTTGATTGAAGGTTTTTGGCCCAGGATTGGTGTCATGGTCAACGAGAAGACGTAGGGTGCTTTTATTTCTTTCTTTTCCTTCTGTTAAACGATGGAATGAGGTGGTGGGCTACTAGGTATATATGTATGGATGTATTTGATTTTGGTAATGGAAGGGATTTTATATGGTATTTCTTATGTGCTGAAGATATTTAATGGAAGGGATTTTACATGGTATGTGCGTTTTTTTCCTAGAAACTGATTTAGGAAGCATCAGTCCTATGTTTAAGAGTTTTTTTTTATGCTTTATGGGGGAAAAAAAAAAGATCAGTAACTTAAGTTCAATGAAACAAAAAACTAATACTCAGCCTAATTAGTATCAACATATTTGTTAGAATTAACAATTCATTGCCAAGATGAATTATTATGAATTTATTAATGCAAACTTTCAGAGTGATTCAAAAATACGATGCCCCTAGTTTATATAACTGTGTACTGTGGTACTTCTATTATGGAATTTGCATCAATGTAACAATTGATATTAGTAGAATCTGTTATATTGTATAAATTGTCTATCCTAGTACCAATCCTAGTTTATTAGATAGTGAGAATCCATCCCTTCTGAAAATATCAACATTTATTGCCTTAAAACACAACATTTGATCCAATCTTACGTACAAAACTACTTGTAAAAGTCAAATATTGGTTAAAAATTTTATGAATGAATTTTAGAATTTGCTAGTGCTCGAAAAAAATTCATGAGTGCGGTGTATGATTCCCGTTACACATTGACCAATACTCCCGATATTCGTTACTCACTAGCGACCGTTACGCGGACCAATACCGCGATTTAAAACCATGCAGGCACGGATCCACATTTTTCAAGTTAACAAATTTCAAGGACCATTGTGATACCAGCAAGAGAAATAGAGACCATAGGATTGCGTGCCTTCATCTAATCTTTACCCAAAAACATCTCTCATCTGATAATAAGTCATCTTATAAATCAGAAGAAATGAACACATACCTGGATGGCTCCTTCCAGGATCCATTGCGTGCCAACACAAAAGCAGTACTTGAAATTGCTGTTCTGAGTGAGTTATCTTCTGCAATCAAAAGCTTAACATCCAGTAGAATGGCTAAGAGAGCTTCCGGATGCGACATAAATTTAGGCATGTGATTGAGCACATAATCTTTATAAAATTCTGCCCTTGAAAGTTCTCTAATCTCCAATATGTCTCTCAGAATCATTTTTTCTTTGTCCGATTCCGTCCGAATAAAGTTATCATCCAAAAGATCCTCACACACACCATTTGGTTTAAGCCATTTCATAGGTCTACTCAAACAAACTAATTTTCTACTCCTGAAGGACTCAAAAATGGGAAGTTGTTTAATGACATCAATATGCCTAGCATCCATTGACTCTTCACTGAACCACTTGGACTGGAGAATAAAACTTCGAAGTTCATGCATCTCACCTTCTGTTGCATCCGTGAAGAGCCCCTCAATGTCCTCTGAACTACCAGCAACTGAGAGTAGGGCATTTAATACGCCAGCAGCAGTTGGAGGCTGCACATAACTTTTCAATTGGATATGTTCTATCACAAGGTCACTCCTCAAGATTAGGCAACCAACTCTGAGCAACAGAGAGGACATATTCTCACTCCAGCCATCATCAACAATAACATTTGAATTCTTAACAAGCTGCAGAAGATGGTCCTTTCCAACAGGCAAAATAGGCCACTTAGAAAATACTGACAGATCATCGCAAGACAACTTTAGGTAACCCCATAGCAATCTCATCCATTCCAAACTAGGCTGGCCTTCAACACCAGGGACCCAAGTTACTTGTTTAGCATGCTGCCACTCGATTGGTAGTAAACTCGGAAGGAGCTTTTCAAGCAAATCGCATGTCAAAAAAGAAACATTGAAATTCTCACTTCGAGCTAGATCACATAACTTGCCGTGAAGTACATCAGAGATTCCGAATTCCACAAGTTTATGAGGGACTGAATCCTTAAGAAGACCGTACTCATCTCCTCGTGCAACATATATTCTTTCACCAGCCCCTCGTTTCTCGAATGTTGTGAATAAACCATTAGAAAGAGGTACCAAAGGTAATCCATACAAAGTATCACACTGAAAAGGAACTCTTACATCGAGTAAGCAATACTCAAGGGTCAATATCATTGAATTCCTGTCCTTAAATCCACGCTTCCGCCGAATCAACAATGTTCGCAGTAATTGAGGTGTAAGGTAATGCAACAGTGGACAGAACTCCATAAATTTATCCACAAGAGGCTTCGAAACAGTCACTACTGGTAAACCAGCATCAGATAATGCCTCAACAAGCTCATCAGTTTTGTGAAAAGTAAAATCAGGAAAAATAGCTTGTTTGGTTGAGATCCACTGTCCCCCTCTGCCTTTTGTATACAACACACGAAGTCCAAAGTCAGCGATAAACAGGTAAAGTCTCCGCACCATTGATACCCAAGGTTCTAATCCTACTGTCGTAGGCCACAGTGAAAAGAACAAATTGCATGGACCAATTTCTGATGCAACTTTCTCAAGCAAGTGACCATAAGCTGGGGCAAGAACATCTTCAAGAAGGTATATATTCCAGTCGGAGCGTTTCTTCCCACCCCCTGCCATGTCATTGCCAAACCAAATATCCCTCCGGTTTGATGACAATTCAAAATATGCATTAATATGCACCGGAAGACCAGTGTTTATAGGAAGTGGTAAAAAGCAAAAGGCACGACCATCGAAATTCTTTCTATCTTGAATGGAAGCGATAGGAACTTGAAGTACATCAGGAATAAGGATGCAAGGTTCCTCGGTATTTGCTATATCGCTGAATTCTGTATCCACCTTAGCAGAGTGTATATATGAAGCAACGCAAGCCCAAGGAATAAATTTATGGGACTTGCTATCAAACTTTTCTGGAATGTTCTTAAGAACCCCACTTCCTAGACATTCACTAGTTATCCACAGGTGTGACTTTTCACCACCAGCTAAACTTTGTTCTCTCACCACAACCTTCTGTGATTGCCATGGCAAAACTGTATCCACAGATTTGCTCAGTTTGTTAAGGAAGTGGTCCTTATCCACTCCATCTTGTTGATTTCCATGCATAAAGCTAAACAAATTATTACTGGCTTCAGCTTCAGGATCACGAACACAATGCTTGTGGACCCGATGTACAAGTTGCATTTCATTGCTACCGCCTTCTTTGACATAAATGGAGATGGTTTTCACATTGCGGAGAAATAGGAGTGTTTCAGAAACAACCTCAGAAAAAGAAGAAAAGAGTGAGAACACATCATCAGGTGAATAACCTTCTTTCTTAATTTGGCTTCGGGAAGCAACAGTTCCACTCCTGAGGGGAAATCGGAAGAGCGTTCCAGGAAACGGATGCAGCAAGTCGCAGCCAAAATGCAGGAAAGGTGAAAATTGATCCGGAAATTGTTCCAAAATCCTTCTGCCCACAAACTTAATCCGGAGACCAGGGTGAGATGGAGAGATCCCAGGCAAGTTACAAGCATGAGGATCAAACATGACGATGTTTTCCCCAGAAACGAACGTGGGGATGTCTGTAAAGTGATAGACACTATTAAACCCTAGCCCAAACCTTCCAATTGCAAAGGGTTTCTCTAATTTACTTTCCTGACCGATACGTGAAATCGAGTATAAATCTTGGGGGCTGAAAACAGAGTCATTAAAACAGTACAATGCGGGACCCTGCCAATCTGCCATTTCTGGAGAAAGAAGTGATGAAGTCCCGTACTGTGTCTTATCCAAAAGAAATATCACTTCAGAAGCTCGCGCATCTTCAGCATTCTGAACAAGCTCAAAAAGAATCCCAGGTCCATCCGCGTACATTTCAAGTATGTGTTTCAGTCTAGTTGTCAAGGCTTCGTGCTGTCCAAATGCTTCCGCCGCACCAGATAAACTTAAATTCATGGAATCGGCACTCTCAGCAAGTAATGTCCTCCGAAGTGAACGAACGCCAAGCTTCTCAGCCACATCATTGGATATGTTCCCATGCACAAACCTTTGAACAGTTCTCTTTGCAGTTAAAGCCAGAGTTGATGCATTTCCAAACGAGTTATTAGGCTCTTCTGAGCCAAGCAACCAGGGAGCATCATTATAAACTAAATCAGTAGCAATAATAAGTCTACCTGATGCGTCAGGTAAATAAATCTTAATTTCTGCTTCATTAGACCGGACATCAACCAGATGTTGTGCAATCAATATGGCAGCCCTGATTTCCTGCGCGAGAAGGGGCGTTGACCCTTTCCTCATAGCCATTCTGCATAATATATTGGCATAATCACTGGGTTTCAAGAATTCCCGAATTCCAAGCTCCAAAAATAAATCCTTAAAAACAGCTAAATCAACAGGTATTACGCGTATGTAAGGAGCCAAATGAAGAGGACCATTAAGGACAACCTCATCAGAAGTCGCAAAGCCATCCCCCACCCAAATCCATCGACACCCTTCTAGAATAGCTTTAACAACATCCATCTCATCCGACCCCACCATGCCCAGAAGTATGGTGTATATCCTTGGCATTGCTAAGGCCAACTCCTGCCGAAGCAACTGATCAGACACAATCTCACTGTTTTTTCCAAGCTCAAGAAGTTGACCAGCAATTACACTACCCCCAGGTGGAGAAGACCACCCAAGCTGCTGTGATAAGGCTGTGGATGAACATTCCCCATCAAGTATCCGCATGCTTGCTGAAGCGAGCCACAAATCTCTATAGAGTTTTACGAGCTTTGGAGGTGCAACCATCGACGAAACAGCGGGCCAGGGTAAAGCTTGATAAGGGGAAGAAACAAGGACAGGGCACCAGCAAATCATCCGAAGATCATTCCAGAATTTTACCATGTCAGATTTTACGTTGCGAGGCCTGAACGCAGTTGCAGCTCGTGACACCATTCTATTCAGTGTTCCGAGATCTTCATTTGGGGGATTTGCTACCCACTTCAATGTGTTCACTTCTAGGTAGGAAAGAAGTACTTTTCCTCTCAAGTGTGCCCTCTGTTGATCTTCATGCATTAACTGCTCCACCTGTCGAGCACTTTTTATGAAGGTTTCAGGAGACACGGTCGTCCCGAGTCCCAAACCTTGTAGCATGTCCAAAATGCCAGATTCTTGGAAAACACCAAAAGGAAAACTATCTGAATCATCTAATAGAGCATATAATTCTTCGTTACGAGGATCGTATAGTGCAGAAGGAGACTTCAAAGAACCATTAGACGTTGGGACAAATTCCAAACTTTTCAAACAGTCTCTGAATGATGCATCCTCACTACATAATTGGGGGAGCTCCTTTAGAAGCGAAAGCATGATGCTGTCACGAACTTGGGGATGCAACTCCTTAACTTTGTGTAAAACATGCTGCTTATAGAAACTCGCCTTCCTCATTTGCTCAATTCCATAATATCTATTTAAGACCTCTTCTTCAATACCCAACGAACTATAGATGAATTCAGCACCAAGAAAGCACTCAGGAACATCCCTTGGTGGTAAGTATTTGCGAGGGTTTTCCAAATCTGAAAACTTTGGGGTGAGAGGAGATTCTCCAACATAGACCCTGTAAATAGGCAGCCTCCTGCAATTCCATTTGTTAGAATCGGACAAATGGTTTCCAATATACCACTTCGGATCTAAGAGAAATTGACGAAGCTCATCCCTCTCTTCTGCTTTAACAGAGTGAAATGTAAGCATGATGCTATTATCTGAAGAGACAACATCAAAGATTGATTCCAAAACACCAGAAGCATCAGAATCATTCACATAATAAGATAATTCAGGATGTTCAACGCCGTAACTGTTGCTTAGAATCTTACACCCTATTTTACCAAGAATGTCTCGCATTGTTTCAGACAACTTCTCCACATTCAACAGTTTTGATTCCAATGAAGGTCTGTGAAGATGCCCAGCAAGAGATGGAAAGATAGGCCAATCACCAAACAAAGACAACTTCTCACACCCATCTCGAAGATACTGCCAATAAAGCACGAACCACGATGAAGTTGGATGGTCAGGATTAGATTTTGGATCCCAAATTACTTTATTGTTGTATTTCCAATCAGCAGGTACAAATTTAGAGAAAAACTGCAGGAAATAATTAACATTGAAGACAATAAGGTTCGCCTTTGAGGACTTTGCAATAGATGATAGCCTGCCAAATAGGGCGGGAGGAATGTCGCGATCAATTATCTGATCTGAGATTTGTTGAATAAGCTTGTATTCCATCTCATTGCAGATAAAGTAAGAAACCCCTTTGGAGACCTCAGACAACAACCCAAAGTGACCACTTGCCAAGGGGAGCAAAGGCAATTTATATGCATGTCTACTAACATCATCATCAAGCAGGTCTTGAAGACAATATTCCAACAACACAAGCTTGTATGATCTGCTTACTGTGGTTAAACTTCTGCATTCCCTGAGATAATGCCGTACTGAATCAGGCGTAACCACTTTCTGCTGAAAACTAGAAGTGCATTTCAAGAGCATATCAAGCAAATCTTTGCGCAGATGAACTACAGGCATTCCAAGTTGTACAAGAGCCTCCCCAAGTTCCATACTTCCAGAGAATTCCTCACCATGAAGAAAAGCCTCCAATGGTGAAACCCATTTCCCACCTTCGAGTTCCGAATACAAGACAGGAGCATGACCAATGTTCTGGTAAATATGCTCAACACAAATACTCCATGGCTCTTCAAAGGAGCCACTGGGCCACAGAGCATAATAGGATTTTGTTGGACCCAGTAACCTTTGCACTCCAAGCAACAATTGTGTGAAAGTAGGGGCCACCACGTCTTCTAAAAGAAGCCTGTTCCAGAGAGAACGAATTTTCCCACTTCTGTCCATATCGGCACCATACCAAATGCCGCGACGATTTGACGAAACCTCAAAGTACCCATTAACTTGGACAGCCATTCCAGTTCTTACTGGCAAAGGAAGGAAACAAAATGCTCGGCCAATCTTAAGAATGTCATCCTGTTCAGCGGCACAATAAAACAACATAAGAATCTGATATGATAAGCAACCAAGGAAATTTTTGGAAAAGTAGGTAGCCAATTTCCATAGAAATAGGCAGCATATACAGAATCTTAGTTTAAAGTTAGTTGGATGCTCAAACGTGCACTACCAGTCCATGTCATCAAGTCTATGATCATGAAACCACTTTCCTAGTCACACCAAATTGTCCACTTGCATTAAAGCTCCAGATGACACACCTGTTAAGTTACCGGTGGACCCAAAAGCTTAAGCTCTTAGGAAATGAGCCTAACAATGTATATCAAACTATCTAAAACTCTCCCTCACTTGCAACCCCATCTTACACGTGGAAATGCAAATTTTCATAGATAGAGCAAAACAAAATACGAAGGAGAGAAGCAAAATACAATCGGGAAACAAATTCAAACAGAGAGACTTGAACCCAAGACCTCTCCCAACGAGAACTCTGATACCATGTTAAGCTATTGTAGTCCCAAAAGCTTGAGCTCGTAGGAAATAGGCCCAACAATGTATATCAAGCTATCTAACAACTTCCACCATCCGCTACTTAACTCCAAGATCACTAAGGATGGCGCAATCACTTACCGTTGCAGAAAAGTCCTAGATGTCAAAATGAAACTGCATCACCCGGTTGTCTTAATACCTATTTAGCACCAAAATAAGAATAAAACATCTTGACACTAATTATAATTATTTTGTTCCAAGAATCCTTGCTTACCATATTATTGAACTCAAAACATAAAGCAGGAAAGGAACGGCACATTCCTGATCCACAAAACAGATCTGAAAGAAGTCTCAGCCAAGATGAGAATACAGAGAGGAGACAGAGGAACTTCCAGTCTTATCATACCTTGGTATTTATCCTAAACTTGGGATGGAAAACCACTCGCACTCTATGGTTCCATTATAAAATGGCTTTGTTTGGTGATAAAATTTTCAATTGTGCTCCTCTAAGCATTAGTCACTGATGCACCAGATTCATAAGTCAGTCTTAGATGGTACCACACATAGTATCCAAATTCCATCATTTCCTCAATACCTTTACATTAAAAAAATGATAAAGCAAAAATGTTTGCATTAATGCCTTTCAGCGTCGTCGCACCACAACAACAATGAAGTTATCTCATTTTGGAAAACAAATGTCACACAGGTCATCACATTGCACAACAGCACTCAAATGCTACTAAAAAAAACCACAAGTGCCCCAGCCAGTATCAAGAGCAACCTGAAACCAACACCATAAACATAAAAAATATACACACATAAGCACAAAATATCTACCAATTATACGCCTAAGGGTTGCACTTGAGAACATTAGCAATAATATTTGAAATATTAGTCGCATGGAAAGTGAAAATTTTACAACAATCAGTGAAGAATTGAATAAGTGCCCGCATCAGTGACCAATTTATCAGAGTCTAAATTGTGCAACAGCTATATATGCACAACTCACATGCGCTCAGACAAGCATTTAAGTATTCAAAATTACATTGGATGAATCGTCTGATATGCACGCCGCAACTGAAGCCCAAGGTAAGAGATGAATATCATAATTTTTGGATGCAGCTGCAGCAAAAGAACCAATCCTACTGGTAGCTGATGCCATTGTTTGAACTATATAGAAAGTATCTGTCCTCTTCTGAGAATGAGACTCAGCAACTGCCTCACTCAAGAAGTCCAATGAAAAGGCATCAATCACAGGATCAACAGAATCTATTGACCTGGACAATCTAAGAAGTGTCTGGCGATGCCAAACTGTGTCATCATTTGGAGAGTTAATGGAGCATGAATAGACCTTTCTTGGCTCTGGAATTCCGACATCCCATATATACATTTCAATAGAGAGTACATTCTTAAGAAAAAGTAGCGTGAAAACTCCTTCCTCGTACAGCTGAACAAACATGGAAGAAATGTCTTCTTCTAAGAAGACTTGCTTTGAGAGCTTACTATTAGATGCCTGATCTGCATTCCTCAAAGGAAAACGGAATAAGGTTCCAGCGAATGGAATTTTCATGTCACAACCAAAAGCACGATATGGAAGAAACTGGTCTTTATACAATGAGAGAGCTGAAGAGGTAACAAACTCTATCCGCTTTCCAGGATTTGCTATAGAGACATTCGGAAGGTAAACACCCTGAGGATCAAAAATCACTACATATTTACCACTTACAAAAGAGGGCAAGTCAGTTAGATGGTACACCGAATTGAAGCCAACCCTGAGAAAGAAAGCAACAAAACACCATTAAAGATAGAAGATACACCTAAAATAAAAAGGAGAACACTAAATAAAATACAAAGCAATGGACATACACATCCATTGCTAGACAGTAAGTGCATAGAAAGCCAAATATAAGAGAATTTAAGTTAAATTATGTAACCAAAATTGCATTCAGCAAAATGTTCCAAAATCAGCCAATGGGAAACATGCAAGGGATACCAAACCAAACCCAGCCTTATGTCCCCATCAATTGGGGTCGGCTACATAAATCCTTTTTCCCCATTGAGCTCTATCAAGGGCTACTTGTTCGCTTAGGCTTAGTAGACTCGTGTATTTGCGCACTATAGCATCCAATGTCAATTTGGATCTTCCCCTCCCCAAAACATTACCACCCAAAACTATCCCATCAACTCTTTGTACTACTTCATCTACAGGTCTATGGTAGACATGTCCAAAGTCCAAACCACCTTAGTCTATTATCTCTCAACTTCTCATCTATAGGTACAACACCTACCATCTCTCAAATCATTTCATTTCTAATCCCGTCTCTTATAGTCTTACCACACATCCATCTCAACATTCCCATTTCAGCTACACTCATCTTGCTCACTTGTTTCTTGATAGGCCAGCACTATGTCCCATAAAGGAAGGAATACAAAAGTATAAAAAACAATGCAACAAAAAAGGATCAGGAACATAGACCCAACAAAGAGAAACCATTCACCTGTAGATTTCTTGCCTAACTCCAAAATCTATAACCTTCAAAGTTGTTTTCTTCCCTATTGGAACAGTGCCCCTTGAGGTAAGTTGCGCATTCTAGGCAAATCCATATGCTTTGTACAACCCCTCAAAGAACCATGGCTACCTAAACTGGAAGCTTCAATTTTGAAGAAAACCTACATGGCAAAGCGGAGGCTCTTCATCTTTCATTGCCATATAGAGCACCACGGAAGTGCACACCCGGAAGGAGGTAGAATGCACCAACCATTAAACACTATTTGAGTGTTGTGCATCTCAACCAAGATGCTCACTCCACCTTTTTTCCTATGTCTCCATATTCTCCTATTAGCATCATTGAATTGCTCAAGTTTCTGGCTAAAATATAACCTACTCGCCAGAGTTCTTGGGTATAATGCTTCGACTCAAATTTTTAGCTCAATTGCATAAATACATAGGGCCTTTGATAAGGAAATACAAGCTAACTTATTAAGCCCTATTGGCTCATAAAAGGCTGACAAATGAGTTTCTGTATAGATTTTCAATTGTCCCCTATTTGCAATTTTTTCTACTTATTTGACGCACGCTAGTGAGATTTTCTTAAGCTAGAATTTGTAACTTTTTCACTCATATAGAGCTGTTAAAGTATGTACCCAAGTGTAACCAAAAGTGCTCAAGCTCTTTCAAGATAAAAACCACACAGACAAAATGGTACTAAAAGCTATTTACTAAGCTTTTGACACACTTTTACTAGCTTGAGCTTGAGTGTAACCAAAAGCTTTCAAACAGCTACTAAAATTGAATGTCTAGAAGACTAGAATACAATTTTGTCCATAGCTTAGTAAATAAGCTTTTGAAGAGGTCGTAAAAGTGTGTGTCAAGAGCTCGAGCACTTTTGGTTACACTCGGGCTAGTAAAAGTGTGTTGGACAAAATTGCATTCTAGTCTTCTAGACATTCAATTTTAGTAGCCATTTGAAAGCTTATTTCACTAAACATGTAAAAACTTTTTCCACAACTTACAATAAGCTTCTTTGTCTTTTTTCAACACCAACTTACAATAAGCTCACCAGACAAATTCTCAATTTTTCTAAACTCGTAATCCAAAAACTCGTAATCCAAAAGGTTCACTTAAGCCATATGACAAAATAGGGCCACACACACAAAATATACAGAGCCGGCTCTAAGTTTTCAAGGTTTTGATACAAACTTTTCAAATGGAGCCCCCTGTATAATGCACAATTCACAAATAAAATATTTATGAGAAGATAAAATCAACTTTAAAGAGAAACATTACAAGTATTCAAAACCATAAGTAGAAAACACTTAGATAATAATTTAATTAATTCAAAAGGTATTATTTAGACATTACTATTCACGCACTGTCATTTTAATGGTAAAAGTACTAATAAACTCTCAGACTTATTTTATGTAATGTAGTAGCATAATATGAGGGTACAATCATTTCATTAGTTGACAATGAAAATATGTTATTTAAACATCATCGCTTTTCTAGGGACAAAATAGAAAAATGCTCTCACACTAATTTTGTGAACAAGCATAATGTGAGACACTGAGAGGACAATTATTTCATTAGTTGAAAGATATCACTATTCTCGCACTAAAATGGCATAATAGGAATCTACCTCTCATACTAATCTAGTGTATAAGCATAATAGGAGAGTACAAAAAATTAGGAGCCCCCAAAAAAAGTACTAAATGATTTCCTTGGTTTAGCTATGGTTTACCATACGAGCTCTATCATTCATTCCTCTTCTTATTTTCGTGAGTTTTGAAGAGAATTGGCACCAAATGCTACATCAAAATTCTCCATTTTTTGTCGTTTTTTCTTAGGTATTGTGCCGGTATGGGTTGGTTCTTGTTGGTTTTGTTTTCCATCTCTTCTAGGACCTGTTGCTTTTGTTGTTTTGCATGGGTGAATTCCCAAGGTTATTGCCTTGATCAGTGTCTTTATGGTTCGTTTCTTAACGAATCAACTTACTTAAACACTTTGGGGACCGACACGGTCGCATCCTCGGCCAATGCCGGCCCTGAAACATACCAAGGAATCAGGAAAAAAATTACCCGAATCGACCAGTCTTCCAAGCTTGACCGTGCTTATTACTCCCACCGATCCTCGAAATACTGACGAAATCCTCCTCAGTGAACTCGGCATTGTTAAAAGCCAACAAAGCCGGTCCCTGCCACTTAGCCAACTCGGGCGACAATAGGGAGTCGGAGCCGTGACGCCTCCGGTCCAAGCACAAGCAGACCTTGGTGGCGCCGGCGTCGTCTGCGTTCTGCACGAGTTCTTTCAACACCGTCGTGCCCTCGGGGTAATTCAACAAAACCTCTCGGATCCTCCTCGTAAGGTCAACCTTCTGGCCGAAATCTTCTAGGAGGAGAGGGTCCCCTCGAGACTCCATTGGCGGTGGAGAGAGTGGTTTTGGGTTTGGTGAAGGTCGGTGGTGTCAATCCATTGGTGAAGTGATCAGAATTAGATGCGAGTTTGGGTCAATGGTAAAGTACCGACGGTGGAGTGGGGAGAGAGAGAGAGGAATTGGAGTAGGCGACCGTTTCTGATTTGTTCTGAATATTTTTACAGTTGGATGGAATTGAGAAAAAGTTCTTTCAGACGAGGCTGAAACCATGGGTGCCCTACCGGTCGAAAAGTGTGTAAGTCTAGTATTTTTTATTTTGAATAAGGCCCGTAATGCAATGTATTCACACACACACAAAAAAAAAAAATCAAATTGATCGGAAATTAAGATTGATAGATATATATATATTTTAAATCAAGTCAAGAATTTCATTATAAATGCCATCCGGCAACGATTACATTCAAAGGCAGGAGTGAAACCAAAACCACTAACAGTTGATATGAGCACGGCCTTCGCTCGGCATACAATGTCACTAGCTCTTAGACACACCTACCGAAGCAGACCCAACACCTTCGGGATGGAATGATGAATCCTATCAAAATGTTAGTAGTAGAGAACCCAACGGGTACCCGTATCAAACCCTTAAAACACTACAGCTTAAATGTAATCAAAACACAGAACTGGAAAAACAAAACAGCAACAGATAACAAACTTTCTAACTGCATCAGATAACCCAAAAGCTAGTACAAACTGAGTCGCCACGAGTCGCCTCGCTGAGTTGACCGAGTCTCCACGAGTTAGCCGAGCAGCCACTTCCCCGGACAAGGCCCCGTTCCCCTAGCCTCCGCCTGTGGCATTAGGGAACATTATTAACCGGAGGAGGGGCAAAGATACCCAAAATCAATCCGTCGTCGTTCAGAGCCATCCCGAACAAAAAAAGGGGGAAGAAAAATGGGAAGGAACGGAGAAGAGAGGTGGGGGAAGAAACGGAGGAGAGGTGGGGTATGGTGAATGGTGAGGTAAGGAACGGGGTAGAAGAAATGGTGGAGGGGCTGGGGGTGAAGTTGAAGATCTGAGGTTAGAGGAACAGGTTGCAGATCTGGGTTATGGTGGTAGGGTAAGGACCGAGGGGGATGGTGGACGGCCAAGGGTTGATGGTGGGGGTCCAGCCCAAGGACTAGGAGAAGGAGGGGTGGGGCGAGGAGGCGGCAGCCCCACCCCTCAGGAACTCAATCGGGCAATAAGAAGCAGAAGAGGAGAAGGAGGGGAGATGATAAAAAAGAAAGGTAGAAGGAAAAGAAGAAGAAAGCCGGAAAATGGGCTGCTGGCAAGAAGGGATAAAACCCTAGATGGGTCTAACTTTTAGAGAGAGAAACTCTTTAGGCAGTAGTAGGCCTCTTGATAAATTGAACTTTAGTTTACAAAATGGACGGTCGAAGGCAGTTTAACATTGACACAATTAGGCCGTTCATTTTGTAAACTAAAATTCACACATCTATTGATGTCCAACCAAACTTGTGTGGATATATACTTTGTGGTCTTTACAAGATAAATGCTTCATATTACCGCAATGAAAGCACGGTGGAGCCCACAAAAGGTGGAGGCGGAAACCTGGGGGTTTCCGGATCATCCAGAGACAATTTTCACACAACGGAATTTCCTTGGTTTCTCATACTCCCTACGTCCCTTTTTTTATTATCGACTATTCCATTTTGGATTGTCCTTTAATAACTATGTGTTTTGAAAAAATAATGGGTAAATATTTGCACAATTAGTATTTTGCCCTTTTAAAAACGTAGTGGGTCAAAGTTAATAGGTAAAAGTGGAGGATAATTTTAGAAAATTGAGATAAAAGTTGATGTGAAATGTGTAAAGTTGATGTGAAATGTGTAATGATGATGTCTCTTTTTATAATTTTAATTTACAAAGCAACGCATTTAAAAAGGGATAGAGGGAATATATGGTTTGGAGTATTAATTTGTAAGAAAAAAGTTCAAAAAAAAAATTTAAGGAAAGGAAAATGATTTTCGCAACCCCAAATTGTTAACCGCATCGCCAAGGGGTGTGAAAATCAATTGAGAGTATTGGGGGGGGGGGGGTGCAATAATCAATTTGGGGGTGTGAAAACCACTCTAAATTGATTTTCACATCCCCCAGGACGCGATTAGCAATTTGAGGATGTGAAAATCATTTCCCATGAGGAAATTTAAGAAAAAGAGTAACTTTTATGATGAATTTTGTCCAAAAAAAAAAATTACTTAAATAATAGGTGTAGTGTCATTTTGGATACTAACCTGTTTAACTCAATATTATACATAATAAATTAGGTTAGAACAAGTTGAAAACATGGTTGCAGCATTTCCTCTATAGCATTGCTTGACAAGGAGCGGGGCATGGAACGAAGTTAATTCATCGCGGTTGGAGTTCACCAAGTCGTGGGCGCCAATGTGACCCATTGCTCTGTTGTGGCCGGCAAAGCTGGCCTTTGGCATAAGTCATTAAGCCCATTAGGCCAGCACTTCAGGCCTCACTTTTTTGCTTAAAAATAGGGCCCTTACTCTGAAAAAAGTGTTTAATATTTTTAATGGTCAATGGGAGAAACGAGGCCCCCCAATATGCCTCCGATTGGGAGTTTGATTCTTGCTCCCTTATTTTACATTGTTTAAACTCAAGAGCTTGAAATTCTAGTTGTTTGAGGGATTCAATGCAAAACAAAAGAACCTTCAGAAGCACTCTTTGCCAACACACTAAGACTTTCATGCCGTTTATCTGGAACACCAATGTGTTTATAACTATTAGTACAAAATTAACAATTATTTTCCCTTTTCGTATTCTTTTTTCTGCAAAGATGTCTGAAAGGCTTACAAAAGACAATCCTTACAAAAGATTGAAAGAAGAGATAAAGGAGGAACAGCTATTCAATTACATTGAAGTGATTTTTTTTAAAGCTAAAGAGCGGCAAATTCATGGGCTGCTTTGTTTGCCTCACTTCGGATCCACCTGAAAGTGATGACTCCTTTTTCTGCAAAATATTGAATATCCAAGAGTACCACTGCTCTCGTCTCCCACGGTGGCATCAGTTCTAGAACACTTAGCGAAATAGCTTGCTTCAGATTCTACCTAAACTGCTTTCAGATTTGAATTACCCCCAAAACACAAGATGCTCTTATGGCTTTCAGCTCACCTAGAAGACTTGAAGCAGCATTAACAAAGTTTGCAAATCCATCCATCACTTTTCTCATTTTTTTTAGGTAAATTAGCTTGAAATATAAAAAGGATTAAGCGAATATACAATTTTACAAAGGGCTTACCCCAGGAAACATAAACAAAACAAAGAAGAAAGAAAGAATAGAAAGGTGCGTACTCTCATCCACAACCCGCAGGGGTGGGATAATAGCAAAACCACGCACAACCTGCATGACAAGGTATAATGGGTAATAGATAATACGTAACATGTAACATCTACTGGGATCATGGTGTGTGAGTTAGCCTATGTTCATGTCCCCGTTAAATGAACTATCCAAAAGGAAGAAAGTACAACGGGGTTGTGATCGCGGGAAAAACGAAGAACAATCATGAAATCCATCATAGGAAACAGTGTCCAATGCCATGCACAACCCGCAAGGTTAGGAAATATGAACAAAATATCGTCACATATATCAAAGACTAGTCTGGACCTCCACTGTGAAACTGCAGTATATCAAAACTCGGGGCCAAAGATGGATGAGATCTGTACACCATGCTCAAGGTAGACCAATAGAAAGGATCAGCTCCAGAGTTAGTGGCCTAAATAAACACCGACCCATAGGAATGCCATCAAATCAAAACTTACGCCCTCAAACCCAAGCTAATACCACCCGACGCTAAAAACAGCCACATCCAAGCTCATCAATATCATAATAGCCAGTAGAAAAACAGACAAGCCAAAAAAAAATGGTACTCATGATGTCAGTGAACCGATCAAGGATAGTATAAGGGATAGGTAAAATCCCCAACCAAGCTAAAGATCATGATTGATAGAGCCAGCCCCAAGGGATAACTCCCGGATCAAAGAAAACCAAGGCCATTAATACGTAAAACACATCTAGTGGTAATCTCCGCCGTCGGACTCCTCATACACAATCAACCACAAAGGTGCAACTAACCTAATCAATCCAACCTCTAGACACGATAAAGTACAAGAAATGATCTCCGTAATAAAAATAGCAGTTGCACAAAGAACTCGGAGCCAAAGATTGATGAGACCTGGAGTGGGTAAAGAGCAATTACCCTCAGAAAGGGCAAATCACGTGCTCTAATTAACCACCACGAAGGGGTAACTAGCTCGGCACTAGTGAGTAGGGGTTCCTTAACCCTATGCTGAGCAGTATTGACATGAGTAGGGTCAAGATGTTGAACCAGGCACTAAGTGAAGGTGTACTAGCTCGGCAGTAGCACGAAAGGATGTCTCAAGACATGGTCGGGCTAGATAAGCTACGAATATAACTAGGGCAGCATTATGGGACTACATGATCCAGCTCAGTGCAGCTCGACACGTGTGAGTTGGGCTCTGTATGAGCAATGTCGAGCTACGTAGAAGCACGGCCAGGACCGCCTTAAGGGTATAGGGCGGTGAGACATTCTAGAAGGTTCTGAGCCGGTCCCTTATGTGATAAGGAGCAATCCCGTGATCAAGGGGATTGGCATGAGTATTCCTAATGATGTTAGGAATACACTCCATATAGGAAAGGAACCTATATGGAAAGGAGTTCTATTACAAGAAGAGATCTTGCATGATTTGGCACCACTACACCTAATAGGAAGAATCCTATTAGGAAAGGTTTCCTAATGCAAATAGGAAACAAGGGCAACGAGATGCCTTAACCAATAAGCCATCCACAACTATAAATAAAGCATGATACCCACGGCGAAAGGTACGCTGTAACACCCAGTTGTACGCATTGTCTCTTTGCTTAATTAGTGATCCCTGTACTAACTTAAGCATTGGAGGGCCTTTGCCGACGAGAGGCAAATGTGCTCTAACCCTTGTCTGTCTTGCAGATTTAGGGTTCCGGTGAAGAAGCACGTGATCAAGACTATACGAGGATTTTATCCCCGTACAAGACCTCTGGACCATGCTAAGGCACATTAATGTATAGGGTCAACCCCAAAGTAAACTTCGTCCCCCTCGAAGAAGCTTAGATCATAGAAACTTGGCCCATCAACCAAAACAACTAAGCCATCGGATCCCTAAGACAATCTGTACCAAATGTTGAAGAACGACCATAACCAAGCAGAGAAGAAATAGATCAATTTGAGCAACAATCAACCAATATCCAACAATTTGATTCCAATTAGCTGGCCAATGTAACAAGACCAACATAGGTACAACTGATAAGGTCCAAATTAGTGGCCCATTATGTCCAAGCCTTATCCTACTCTATTCGATGACCAAGGGGTGCATCTTGCAAACCATTGTCCACAATATCAAGATACTATTCCATAACTATGGCAATCGGCTAAATTGTAGCCATATCTAACTGGTTTTGTAGACTCCAAAAGAGTCATGTGCATGAGCCCGATGTGGACTGGAACTTGGTACAACCAATGGTTTTCGAATACCAATCTATGTGAATCACTCGAGTTCTCCCAAAATTGACAATCAAACACCCAGTCCCAACAATAGATAGCGATTAAAAGGATCGAAACAAGGGATATGAAATCTAACATACAGAGAATCAAATTAGAACTTTGTCGTCTTGTTCTATATATTGAGAGGAAACCAAAGCAAATACCCATAATCAAAGCAAATAACTTCGAAAGAAATTTCAAAACAATCCGTAAGTCTACTTCTTTTGTCTCTTAGTTTTTTTTTTTTTGCTTCTCTCTTTTTGTTTCTTACACCGTGCAAAATTTATGTAGCACGTCTTTCTTGTAGCATAACGCGTAACTATGCAAACAGCTAGGTTCACTGCCTTCGTGACTTTGTAGCAAAAAATATTTCCAATTCACCACTGCCTTCTTTTCACTTTTGTAATCATGACTACTTACAAACTTTAGGCGTGCAATTCATATATCAAATAATACATATAAAGAACAACACACTACTATTTCAGGAAATACCGGAAAATTACCCGAGAATAATTTTGTTCTCTTTTCTCAGGTCATGCTCATTCTTTTGTTGTCTACCTGACATGAGGTCTTTGAAGATGGGAAAATATGGCACTCCCTTTTGATCAAAAGCATCAGAGCATGTGAACCCTTTCTTTCTACCTTTTTTTACTTTTTGCATCAAAACATGTGAAGACCCACAGTATTTTGTGACACCAAAAATTGACAGGTCCTTTTTCCCGGAATAGCACTACCCGTATTCATACAAAACATTTTGGTTTCCATGCAAGACAACACATTGCTTGCCCCTTTTGTCTTCTGACCATTGTTAAAAAACACTAGGAATGTGCTTCCTTTTTGTCAATTTGTTGTCAGTTAGTAACTTTCAAGAGCAATTGGACATTTTTCAATTATTTTGTCACCTTGCCTCTTGTACTAAGCGTGTATAAACACACTGGAATTTTCTGACCGGCTATAGTTCTGCTTCTATTATGGTAGAACAATTGCATATTTTTTTAAACATGGCACATAGCACTGCATACTCTGAATCAACAAATTCTCAAGCGTAAACCTTTATACCGTTGCATGAACGCTACTTACACCTTTTTTGTTTACTTGTCTTTAAATAGTAACCCTTTAAACCGGGTTTTGACTATTACTTTTTTTCCTTTTGCAGATTCGGTGCTTTGCACTTGCTGCACTCTTCCTTGGCTTGAAGTTCCGCGGCTTCTGTCCTCCAAGGCTCCGCAGCAATCTCTTCGAGTTTAAGGCTCTGCAGCAATCTCCCTTCGGGTTTAAGGCCCCGCAGCAATCTCTCTTCGAGTTTAAGGCTTCACAACAATCTCTTCGGGTTTAAGGCTTCGCAGCAATCTCTCTCTCCGAGTTTAAGGCCCCGCAACAATCTCTCTTTGGGTTTAAGGCTCCACAACAATCTCTCTTCAGGTTCAGCAATCTCTTTAGGTTTAAGGCCCCGTAGCAATCTATTCGAGTTTAAGGCTCCGCAGCAATCCCTCTATTCGAGTTTAAGTCTCCACAACAATTCCTCTCTTCAAGTTTAAGGCTCCGCAGCAATCTCTTCGAGTTTAAGGCTCCGCAGCAATTCTTCTCTTCGAGTTTAAGGCTCCATAGCAATCCATGAAAAAGACGGTGTTGTTCCACGATCACTTGATAGATGGTCAGCAATTCTATCCCTTGGCTATGAAGGTGACAAATCAGTCACACAAGTCGATATACTGGTTTACGATCCGGCTATTGGTGCCCTTTCACCAAATTGGCGTCTTTTTGCTGATTCTTCCCATCTCAAACGATGGTGTAGTGAATCCGCTAAGGAGCTATATGACCACGAGAAGTCTGCTACCGTTTCTGCAGATGCACTACTACTGCGATCATCTCTACACCAAAAGGACAACGATTCTGAGCACTCCCTTGTGCTTGGTGATCGAATAATGAACGGAGAAGCTAAATGGGGAAACTCAACTCCTCATTTTGGGGAAATTTGTTTCATTGACGGATATTGGGATTGGCTAGAAGGCGTGCTTGCACAGAATAAAGACATGTTGACTGCTGCAAAGATATATGATGTTGTCTTTGCTTCCTTATTCACATATGACCGCAACACCAATCTTATTCGCTCATTTTGTGAGCTTTGGTGCCCTTCAACAAATAGCCTTCATGTTCCCGTTGGAGATGTATCTATTTCAATATGGGACATACGCGTAATTGGTGGATTATTCATCAATGGAACTTTCTATGATGAGGTTGTGCCTTCTGCAAAAGAACTGGCAGGTTTTGACAAAAAAGATGTGCCACTCTTGCCCTCAAGCTGCAAGTACCTCTTCTTGCCTTACCACAAAATTTATTGCCCAAGCGGGACTTCAGATGTTACAACCCAAGATTGGGTAAAGTTTTGGTTTAAAAACCCTTCATGCTACAAAGAGCCCCCTCCTAGAGTGCAAAAGAAATGATCATGCGAGCCAAGGACATCCAACAACCCAACTAGATTTATTGGTGCACCAAAGCTGCGTTCCAAAGATGGTGAAAAGGTCTTTGACGACTTGGGGATTGGGAAAAATGCGAGAGAAGAAACAAATTTGGTTGTTTTCTATCTTGTTGGCTATGCGTGTTTGTGTTGCCAAACAAAGAAGTGGGTCAAATTCGTCCAGGCGTCTTTAAAGTTGCAAGTGTGATGTCTCGAGGAGAGAGGTTCTCTTTAGCAGTGCCAGTCCTTGTGAGTATATACCATGGCTTGAGGGAAATCACATCATCACCTTGTCCAAGCAAATATGGCACGGCATTCCCTATTCATTACCTTTATGGATGGCTTGGTCAATACTATGATAGCTATTTCTTACCTCCTTCATTAAAATCCAATTGTGGCACTCTAATGGTGAGACTTGCAGGGGAAAAGAAAGCTAAACATTTTACTGCTCAAGTGGCTAGCGATCTTTTGAAGAGAACTACACCATCAACCTTATCGGACTTGGCCTTGAGTAAACAAAAGCAAATAGATATTCGAGATCATGGAATTCAATCAGATTCTTGGAGTAATTACCTTATCAATCTCCGATCAAGCTATTTAACTCTTCGTCATGGTAGTGAGCACATTATTGAGCCCTACAGCCCTCATAGGTTTGCTAGACAATTTCGATATTGTTAAGACATTCTGGGAAAACTAAAAGAAGAGCACTCCACAAGCAATTTAGAAAAAGGTATTTCAACTTTGGCAATCTTGACCGAGGCTAGGAACGGATTCTGAATTCACAATTCCATCGAACCATCCAAGGGTCTTGCCATCAAACAATATGTTGAATGGTGGAAAAAATATTCGAGCCAATTTTGCAAAGATCAGCTCTCGAGTGCAAAGCCCAATCCTCCTCTTGGGACTCCAAAAGGAAACCATATCATCACAATACGCTCTGTGGAATCAAAGATGGCCAAAGAAATTACTCCACCTCATTCTAAATCCACAGAAAAGGAAGTGAGGAAAGCAGTAACACGGGAAGGTGAAAAGGTTGCAGCAGTCCAGGAAAAAGCTCCTTTGGCTATTCCAGCTTCCAAACCAAAGCCCAGTGCCTTCAGGACCTAACGATGAAAGTAAGAAGAGGACTGTTATAGCCATCTCAGAAGAAAGTAGCTCAAACAAAGGCGAGCACCATTGGAAGCGATTGAAAAATGATAAGGTGACATGAACTTTGATCCTAAGGGTGTCCTTGATGACTTGCCAGACACTTCAGACCATTTAGAGGTATTGGGTAAACGAGTAAGTTTAACTATTGTCCTTGTTTTTTTTTTCCTTTAATTTTGTTAGAATAAGTTTATATTAGTTTTGTCCCATATCGCCTATCGTAGACTTGTAATGTGATGCATGATAATATAAATAACATTGACATGTGTTAGGGTTAGAAAACACCCTATACACTTCTCTCTCTCTCTCTCTCTCTCTCTCTCTCTCTCTCTCTCTCTCTCTCTCTCTCTCTCTCTCACACACACACACACGCACAAACAACATGGTATCAGAGCTTTTCCTTAATCCACGCTAGAAACAAAACCATAAATCGTCCATTAGCTTACAAAACCATAAATTGACCTTGCTGACGTCATCAATACCCTCCCAGACCTCTGTTATCGTCATCATCCTCAATCGATCAACCCAAACCTTTGTATACACCTCTGAAAACCCTAAATCGATCCTCATAACCCCAAAATCAACCCTCAAATCGACCTGCAAACCCTATATCGAGACCAACAAACCTCAAATCAACCCATAATCGAACAAAACCCTAAAACAGAAGCCCATACGACCCTGAAATTCTTGCATACGATCCATAGAACCCCTCTTTGACCCTCGAAATCCTCAAAACACTCTTAATCAAACTCATCCTAGTTCGAAATCCTAAATCGCACCTAACCCAGTGACTTTCGACCATTGTTAGCCTTCGAGATCCTCTACCCAGTGACTTTCGACCATTACTAATCCAGACCCAGTCGGTTTCAAACCTGTGCTGGTGGTTTCAAGTCCTACACAGTGGATTTCGAACCTGTCCTTGTTGATTTCGAGTCCTGCACAGTACGTTTTGCACCTGTTCTCTTGATATCAGATCTGGTAGGCCTCAATCTTGTTCTCATAAGCTTTGACTGACCTTATCTGATGAGGTAACTGAGTTTTGATTTGTTGGTTATAGTTCGGTTGCTCTGTTGTTGCTCTATGGATCTACCCTTATCTATTATTGGTCGGTTTACTCGATATGTTGATCTATGGTACTCTGGTTTGTTGGGTTGTTAATCATGGTTGCACTGGGCAGTGACAGATTTATGGTTGGTCTCGGTGATTAATCTATTGTAGTGATAGATTAATCTGTTTGGTGGTTGTGGTTCATTGTTTATTGGTGGATATTTGTGGTGTTGCCTCCATTCCTTAATAGTTGTTGGATATTGAAGCTTGTGCTTTGGTTGGTTGTTTGTGTTAATTGTTTCTTGATCGGTTGACTGGGTGCCGTAGTGGTTGGGTTTGGTACAATGGCTAACGAAAAGTCTTCTAGTTCTTGTTCCAACTCTGGGTCCATTGCTATTGGTAGAACTTCTAGCTCCTCTCGGCGTTGTGACAAGGGTTCCATTACTTATATTCCTTTGAATGGCCACAATTATGCTATCTGGTCTCTCGCTGTTAAGGTTTATTATATGGGTGAGCGGAAGTTTCGGTATTTGACGGATGATCCTCCTGCCAAAGATGCTAAGGATTATAGTGATTAGAAAGTTGAGAATTGTCACATTCTTGTTGAATTGTGGAATAGTATGGAACCCCAAATTAGTGCTCCTCTGTTTTATCTCGACACTACCAAGCAAGTGTGGAATCGGCTTGCCGGGATGTATTCTGGTGTTAATAATCTTCATCGTACATATGATCTCCACCACCGGCTCTTTTCTTTGTCAATGGGTACCTCTTCACACTGTGGACTAAGCTTGCATGCAAGATTGGAAAACACAACTTTGATTATCTCAACACAATCGAATATGAGGCTAAAAAGCTTTTTGAAGAAATGAGGAAGGTGGATGCGATAGATGTAACAACCTGTCCCCGCCTTGCACAATATTGTCCGCTTTGGTCGCCCAAGCTCCTCGAACTTCCCAGTAGGTCACCCATCCCAGAATTGCTCCAGGGTGAGCACGCTTAACTGTGAAGTACCAACGACCTTTGACGCCCGCGCGGCTTTAAAAGGCCTTGTGCAAGTTAGGGCATGATCTATTCTCTTATATCATAGACCTCCATTGCATCCAGGTGGGTCCTGGACTGTCACATTCTCCCCACCTTATGATGCAACGTCCTCGTTGCATATTGGCCCAGCGACCTTCCCCCGGGAGGTATAGCACTTAGTTCTGCATAGCACTTTGTTCCCATTCCAGGATTCAAGAGGTGGCTCCTGCAGATTCTAGAGGTGGCTCCTACCCCGTCGTCCAGGGTTGTGCTCTGATACCAACTGGGTAATAATCACTCACACGAGCTTTAGCTTATGTAAATGTTTTCCCCACCTTTCAGGTAGCAAAGAGTAGGGTGTCATAGCATAATCTGTGTGGAGCCGTGACTTGTGGATATGTTGTAGATAGGACATAGTCAGGATGTTGTATTTATCTACTCTTTTGGCTTGTAAATATGTGTATTTAGCTATAAATCTTGTAAATTAAGCATAGCTCTGGGATGTAGTTTGAGTTGAGATCCTGTTCTATAGACTTGTTATGTTTTTGAAATGTTAATACAAGCTTGAGTTCCGTTGCATAACTCTGTGAGTCCCTCATTGGTCATTTGCTTATTGATTGTTTAATGCTATGTTGTGGCCTAAGTGATGATTTCACTGGCACTTTGTTATGATTAAGCCTATAGGGACGGGTTAGGGTCGTGACAATAGATATTTCTCCTTTGGAACATAACATCAAAAGCTTCTTCAATAATATTCGAGCATACAGCTTTGCCCGTTTTGCATCTATAGACATGCACAAAGATACGCGTGCAAGTCAACTTCTTCAATAATATTCGAGCATACAGCTCTACCCGTTTTGCATCTATAGACATGCACAAAGATACGCGTGCAAGTCAACTGGTTGATGCTTCTCAACAACTTTCTCATGCTGAACTCAACTTCATCAACACGAATTTGAAACCCTTGAAGCAAAATAGGTTCAGTTGAAGAAAGAGTTGGAAAGTATATCCATTAAGAGGAAAGAAATGGAAGAATTGCTTCTCGCTCACGAAGAAAAGTTCCAAGTTGCCAGTTGACGTCTCTAGCCTTAAAGATGAAATCTCCACCATTGAAAATGCAGCGGCACAAAGTGATGGAGACACTCAGAAGTTAGAAAAGATGAGGAAATATATAGAAGCGAATCAGAAAGAGCTAGCAGACTTCAAACTTTTCTAGCAATTTCTTGTTCTTTTATTCACTACTAGGAAAGATTGCCTTTTACTTTGTAGACAATTCTCTGCCATGTGGGAAAGGTTTTTTTTTTTTGCTTCTTTTTTTTAGATAATTCCTTGATGTTTAGGAACGACTGCCTGCTTGTTTAATGAATAAAATTCAACATTTTGTTTACTTATCCTTTGAAGATAAAGTAATGCAACTTGTTTCCCTTTCTTCTTCTTTTTTTGTTATGATTGTGCTTGAAATGAAATTTCAAAACTACCTACGTACCCAAGATGGGATCAAGTCAAACGTAGTTCAAAAGAGAGATTTTTTTTTTTGGATGACTGAGCTTGAAATTGAAGCTGCCTACGTACCCAAGATGGGATCAAGTCAAACGTAATTCATAATTTTTGTCTTTGGATGACTAAGCTTGAAATTCAAGCGGCCTACGTAACCAAGATGGGATCAAGTCAAACATAATTCATAATTTTTTTTTTTTGGGGCGGGTTTGCCTTTGGGTGTGCCGTCCACAGTTTAAACTCATGCGAGCCAGGAGTAACATCCAGTTTAGGCTCTTGCGTCATGGAGTGTGCTTGCTCGTTAGGGGTAGAACGTCTTCAAGAATTTGTCGTTGATGGGGCCCACTTTTAAGCCATCTTCGGCAAACAATTTGTAGGCACCACCGGAGTAAACTTCTTGCACCATGTATGGTCCATCCCACTTGGAAGTGAACTTGCCTTTGACTTTTTGGCTTGTATTGATGGGTCTTCTTACAACAAGAACCAAGTCCCCTTTCTGAAAAGAACGAAGGCAAACCTTCTTGTTGAACGATTTTGACTTGCGGGCTTGATAACATTCAAGTCGTTATTGTGCCTCAAGCCTCTTTTCATCAAGTGCTTCTAATTCTTCAAGGCTCAGACGAACGTTGTCTTCGTGAGTGAGACATTCTTGAATGGCAATCCTTAAAGATGGAATTTGACGCTCAAGTGGCAAAACAACTTCCACGCCATACACTAGCAAATATGGAGTGGCTTGTGTAGGTGTTCGATATGTGGTTCAATACGCCCAAAGAGCTTCTTCCATTCTTTCCGGCCAATCCCTCTTTGCTTTGGAAACCACCTTCTTTAATAGGTTCCCAAGACTCTTGTTGAATGCTTCTGCAAAGCCATTGGCAGGTGGGTTATACATAGTAGAGGTATGCTGCTTGAAGCCAAACTTCTGACAAAGTTTAGTCATGGCACTACTGTAGAAAGACTTTCCATTGTCGGTGATGATGTAGCGTGGTGTACCATAGGTGGATGCAGATAAAGTTGACAACATTTTCCTTTTTCACCTCTTTCAGTGGGATGGCCTCAGCCCATTTAGAGAAGTAGTCAGTTGCAGCCAGGATATATAAGTGCCCACCATAAGACTTCGGCAAAGGCCCCACGACATCTAGCCCCCATGCATCAAAAGGCCATGAAGCGACAGTAGGATGGAGCAATTCTGGTGGTTGATGTATTGTAGACACCCCAATTTGCGCTCCTTGAACGATCGGACCATGGCCCATCGGCCTTCCCAATGATGAGGATAAACCCATAATTACCATAAAGTTGATCTTGAAATGCACCCGAATGATTGATTCATAGCCTAGACCACCAAAGTAAGCCCAAAATGCACCCAAATTCCTATCCAACTAATCCACCCAAATTCCAATCCAACTAGGGCTCCCTAATTCCCATCCAACTAGGGCACCCCATTTCCCATCAAACTAGGGCGCCCCAATTTTTACCCAACTAGGGCGCCCCAATTCCCTTGAAATCATGATCATGTAGAAGCATCTGTAGGAGAATCAAATTATGGTGTTTCTCTGCATGAAGTTTTCAGCGTAAAACCAGGGAGACTTTTCCTTCTTACCCTTTTGAAACCCCTTAAACCTTTTGACCCTTTTTTAAGTCTATATAAAGCCACTCCATGCACCAAAACGTGAGAGACTCTTCCTAGCCATTACTTGCTCCTTCTCTACTGCTACTACTATTCACTTTCACCACCTCCCAAATTTCCACAAAATTTTTTACCAAAAGCCTTCTAAAAATTTCCTAAATCCAGGGGTGTTCTCAAGGGATTATTCCTTTGCTGAACTCTCATTTCTCTTTCCTGTTATTTCTGCTACCATAATCTCCCTCTAAACTTCAGCCAACAACTTACCAAAAAAATCTACCAAAAATCTTCCAAAAATTCACTATAATCCCCAAAATATTTCCCAAAGCTCTGAGCCACTGTGAAACCAAATCTGTCCAGTACCTTAACTGAGTTCTACCACCAGCAAATATCCACAACTTTTCCATCAATTGCAAACAAGTCCCAAGGATGCATTTCAAAGAGCAATTTCAAGGTAAAATATAAGTTGGGTCCTGAGGGAAAATTCCTCAATCTTACATCCCAGTAATATATACTGGAAATGTAACAAAGGAGGAATAAAGTTTGTTTTTATCAAAAAAAATTACGAAATTTTCTAAAATATAAATAACTAGGGTGCCCTAGTTATGCACAAATTGGGGCACCCCAATTCAAAAAATTTATCATTTTACTTATTTTTTAAAAAGATTAAATTGAATTTCAAATCAAACTAAGATCAAACTTATTACCATCTGTCATTCAAATAATTTAACGATTACTTTAATTTATTTTTCGCAATTTTAAATATTTTTTCTTTTTGAAAGAAATAATAATCTCTCCTTTTTCAAATCATGATTTTTCTTAAATGAAAAATCATTTAAAAATTGTTGAAAATATTTTTCCAAAAGATATCATCAGAAACAAAATGGGGAGAAATTAGTAATTAATTTTAACTAGGGCGCCCTAATTTCCAATTATGTGGGGCGCCCCAGTTCTTTGTAAAATTAGAATTAATTTAGTTAATTTCAATTTTAGAATATTTTGTTGCATTTTATTGTTTATTATCATCATTTTATGCATTTTATTTGCTTGATTATTGAATAAAATTTCATTATAAAATATTTTGCAAAATTCCACGAATATTAAAGTAGAGACCGACCTCGTGCCGAGCGAGCGGGGTGCCGTAAAACCCTTCCCCTCTCGTAACCTGGCTCCGAACCCAGATATTTTTCTAAAATGATCAGTCGCAAACCCCTTTTTCAAAATAATGCCACATAAGTTACATTTTTGTCAAAAATGGTTTCTTGGGTTATTTTTCGCAAACCCAGGTGGCGACTCCGAAAATTAAATCGAATTTTCAAATCGGCAAAGTCGAGGGTCCCTGTGGCGGCGTCCACATGTATATAGTTGGAGTGGATTTGGCAAGCATGACATCTTTTGGCATACTCCATGCAATCTTTGACCATGGTTAGCCAATAGTAGCCCATTCTTTTGATATGGAAGTGAAGTTTGGGGCCAGACTAATGGGCACCACATATACCAGAATGAGCTTCTTCTGAGGCTTTCCTTGCTTCATTTTCTCCCAGGCAATGAAGAAGCGACCCTTCATAAGATTGGCGATAGAGCGTCTCTTGTAGTAGATGAATCTAGGGGCACGACGGTTCACATCAGTCCTTTTGTGTGGATCATCAAGCAATTTCCCATTTTGTAGATAGTCAATTAGTGGTTGGCGCCAATCCTTCACGTCAATTTCCAACATTGAGATGGCATTTACTTCATCTTCACCATTGTCCTCATCATCAAAGATTGGAGGTATGACCCAACTTCAGCATATTGGGACTTGCATCTCTTGGTTAGGTAAAGCAAGGGAAGAAGCAAGTTTTGCAAGTGCATCTGCTTGTCTATTTTCACCTCTCAGCACGTGCTCTAAAGTGACGACGCCAAGCCATGTTATCAAGTGACGCGCGTAGTTATTGAAAGGCATGAGTTCCAATTTTCTCACTTCGTAGACATCAAGGAGTTGATTGATTATCAACTTTGATTCTCCATATACCTTGAGTTACAAATGCTTTGCTTCAACGGCCATCTCTAACCCGAGAATGAGCGCTTGGTACTCTGCCTCATTATTTGAACAGCTTTGGGTAACAGTGAAAGCATAAGGCAAGACGTCACCCTCTGGTGAAACAAACACTACGTCCGCGCCTGCGCCGCTACGATGAGATGCTCCATCAAAGTACATTGCCCATGGTGGACGAATGTCTACCACCATGACATCCTCATCAAGAAAGTCTTCGGACAATTCCCATTCGGCCGGTATAGGATGGTCACCTAAGAAATCGGCTAGAGCTTGCCCTTTAACAGCCTTTTGAGGGACATAAACGATCTCGAATTGCTAAAAAAGAAGTGACCATCTCGCCAATCGGTCGGATAGGATTGGCTTTGTCATGACATATTTGAGTGGATTTGCCTTGGAGATGACAAGCACAGTGTGTGCTTAAAAATAGTGTTGCATCTTTTGTATTGCAAACACAAGAGCTAGACACATCTTTTCAATTTCAGAATAGTTCAATTCATGAGGCATCATCATCCTGCTCAAGTAATATAAAACACCTTCATTCCCGTTGTCATTCTCTTGAGCAAGAAGGGCTCCAATTGAACGTTTTTGTGCTGCAATATACAAGGTTAAAGGTTGTCCTGGTATAAAGGCAGTGAGGATAGGAGGGCTCATTAGATAGGATTTGATGCTTTTAAAAGCATTACTACAAGCTTCATCCCACTCAAAAGGAGTTCCTTTTCTTCATGAGACGACTGAATGGCTGACAGCGACCGGCCAAATTTGATATGAACCAGCGAAGGTAAGCTAATCGTCCTTGAAGACTCTTTAGTTCATGTATGTTTCGAGGTTCTGGCATTTTCAAGATAGCATCAATTTTAGATTGATCAATTTCTATGCCACGATGACGCACAATGAAACCGAGAAACTTTCTAGATGTAACTCCAAAAGCACACTTCAAGGGATTCATCCTAAGTTGGTATCTTCGCAATCGTTCAAACACTTGCCTCAGATCTTGAAGATGATCGGCTCATTTCTTTGTCTTCACAACTAAGTCATCCGCGTAACACAACGTTTTTTGCAGAGCACATCGTCGAAAATCTTTTGTATTGCCCTTTGGTACGTGGCACCTGCATTTGTCAAGCCAAAAGGCATAACCTTATAGCAATAAATACCTTTAGGTGTTTGAAAAGCTATGAGCTCTTCATCTTGTAGAGCCATGCGAATTTGGTTGTAGCCAGATGAACCATTCATGAAAGATAGGACCTCATGTCCAGTGCTGACATCAACCATGAGCTCAGTTATAGGAAGTGGAAAGTCATCTTTCGTTATTCAAGTCACGAAAGTCGACACAAATTCATATTTTCCCATTTTTCTTTTTAACTGGAACAATACTTGAAATCCAAGTGGGGTACTTGACTCCTCGAATGAATCCAGATTCAATGAGTTCGTTAACTTTTGCTTCGATTTTAGGAACCAACTCTAGTCAATAGCGGCATTGAGATTGTTTAATAGGTCGAACTCCATGTTTTAATGCTAGATGATGAACAACAACTCTTGGGTCTAAACCTGGCATTTCCTTGTAACTCCAAGAAAAAACGTCCTTGTAATCACATAGAAGTTCAATGTATGCAACTTTTTCTTCAGGAGTGAGCAAAGTTGAGATGTAAGTTGGCGGCGGATCATCATTTGTTCCTAGGTTGACCTCTTTCAGATCATTGACGGTTCACACCTTCTTCTAACTCTAGAGGAGCATCTTCGGCATCTTCCTCAACTTGAACCTCATTACAAGAAGCCATGATATGGAACGATGAAGTGGGCACTCTTGATCAAGGAAATCGTCCAATTCCTTAGTAGGCAATTTGGTGAGCATTATAGTTTGGCGTTTTACCTTTAACATCTCATCCTCAGTTGTCACCATGAGAGAGGTATGGCGACGCATGCGAGAAGATATCCAACTTTTCAACTGTCTATCATCTTCGGATAAAAGGGGAGTCTTTTGTTTTGAAGCCTTTATGATAGATAGGGCTGAGCACGGGTCTGTTCGGGTCGGGTTTGACCCGAACCCGACATCCGACCCGAAATGATCGGGTTAGTCAATTCCAGGCCCGACTCCGACCAATTGAACTGGAGGAACCGCCCAATTTTTGAACTTCTGGATTGTCGGTCGGGTCGGTCGGGTTATTCGGGTTGGGCCTTCAATGGGCTTTGTTTGAATTGGCCTTTTTAATTTGCTTATTCAATCTGGGTTCAATACTTCAACGAATTGGGCTTCTTACAATTGGACTTTTAAAAAACAATTTACCCTTATTAAATTGGCCCAACATTGGGATTGCATAACACAACAGTGGGATTCTGTTAGCAAACTATTATATCCATACAAAAAGAAAAAAAACAAACAACCAATCCCAAACATTCACAACTCCAACACCAAATGCCTCATTGGCTCATTCCATAGCATCTAAGTAGCTAACATTAGATTAATACAAACAGAAACTAAATCCAAAGCATCCACAAGCTATTAAATTACATCATCATTGTATCAATACTCCACAGTCCCAAAAAAAATTCCCAATCATTCATAAGTTGCCATTATAATACCAGTATCTTGTACCCACATTCTAGTCTAGAGTCCAAAAAATAGAAGTCCAAAATATTAACAATTTAACAGTATCCACGTGTGCCATCAAAAAGTTAGCACACTATTATATACCCCATGATTCCATGAAGCACCAAAAAATGTGCCAGACTATACCAAGAACCACCAAAAAATATGGCAGACTATACCAAGAACCACCAAAAAAATATGCCAGACTATGCCATTAACTATGAAGCACCAAAAAATATGGCATTGTAAACCCATTGTACCATCCAAAAAGTTGCCCATTGTACCATCCAAAAACTATCTAGTACCTGCAAAAAAAAAAAAAAAGGTTACAAATATCAAATAGAGACTGAAATATGTGAAGTGTGAACAAATGAAAATAAGAACCGAGATATAAGTTATTTTACCAATCCATTGAGCATGCCAAATGCCTAATCAAGTTGAACAGGAGCTTGAGATTTAGCTTCCTCTGCTAACACTAACAAGTAAAACAGTGTTATCATATATTGAAGTATTGAAGCTCAAACATTTAAGATAATTATGTGAATGTATCTTACAAAAATGTATTTACCTGACTCATATTCTTCGAATTGCTCAACATAATCCATTGACTTGCCAAGATCAATGCGGATATAGTTCTGAAGCCAATTTGTCCCCATACAAGCATTTCTACATCTTGGGAGAAAGTGAGCTACGAAAGGGATCAAGAATTCGCCCCCCAGTTCTAAATGCTGACTCAGATGCAACCGTAGAAATAGGGAATGCCAAGACATCACGCGCCACTAGTGACAACACTTTGTACTTCCCAGACTTATCCTTCCACCACCTTAGTACATCAAACAAGGGATCTTTCGTTTGTTCACGACTTTCAGCCAAGTACTTATTCACCTCAGAGTTGCACAAATTTGATGTCCGCTAGTCCATGAAAGAACTAAACCTATTTGCTAAAGCCTTGTGGGGGTCATTAAACTCGTCATCCACATTCATGGGTGTGACTTCACCCACATTATGTGATTCCACATTCATGGAATAACGTTTAGCATAATCATCAAATAAACGAATCAAACAACTCTTCACCTTTTCACACATTTCTTTCCCAACCTCCTTATCAAACAAGTCAGTGAAGGCAAAATCTGAAAAGTCCAATTTGTTTCTAGGATCCAGCACCACTACCACATACAACAGCAGGTTTATTTTGTCCCCCTTTCCCCAATACTTTTCAAGTTTTTCTTTCATACTTTTTGCCATAGAAAACAAAAGCATGTCATTGGTTTTTAGCAACCCATATAGTCCAGTTTGGATCACAAACATGTCAGTAAAGAATACATTGGAAGTGACATAAAGAGTACCCGAAAACCTCTTAGTTGCTAAATAGAAAAGCCTTAGAAATTTGACAAACAATTTACAATTATTCCAACCCTTCTTGGTTGGTTTCCTCTTTATTACACTTCCCCCACTAGGCCCATTGCCTCCATTTGCACCATTTTTCCCGATCACTCCCCCCCCCCCCCCCCCCCCATTCATAATATTCCTCCTCTCCCTCACTAAACTCATCATCCTTAAAAAGAGACTTGAAACTAGCGTCCCCATCATGAAACCGATTAAAAACCTTCTCAAACTTATGGGCAACATCAAGCATTAAATAGGTAGAGTTCCACCTAGTAGGTACATCAAGACACAAATACTTTTTGGACTCAATCTTTTCCTTCAATGGCACATTTTTTAATAGCCTTAAGCCTATTAGGAGAAGACCTTACGTACCTCACAACCTCACGTATGCAAGCAATAGATGAATCAAGTTCTTTCAAACCATCACAAACAATAAGGTTAAGGATATGTGCACAGCAACGAACGTGTAAAAATTCATGCTCTAAGATGGTTCCCTCCCAATCTTTTGTTTTCTTCGCCAAGTACTTAATAGTACTGCTATTTGAACTAGCATTATCCACAGTTAAAGTAAAAACACTACCAATGTTCCATTCAATTATGCAGCGCTCAATTTCTCTACCCATTGTTTCTCCCTTATGGTCTTCTACTTGAAAAAAGTTTAAAATTCTTTTATGGAGCTTCCAATCATCCCCAACAAAGTGCTCAATCAAACACATAATTTAGATTTTGGATCGATGTCCATGTGTCCGTGGTGAGACAAACCCTACGACCTTGTATGAGATTCCTTAACTTCTCCCTCTCTCTATTGAAGATTTTGACAACATCTCTAGCAATTGTAAAACGAGATGGGATATTTTTGAACCTAGGTTGCATGATGTTGCAAAAGCTTTTAAACCCAACTCCTTCAACAAATCTAAAGGGCAATTCATCAATTATGATCATCTCAACAAGAGCATTTCTAGTTGCTTCAACAATAAAGGTTGTGGCAATAGGTTCAAGACCCTCTTTTCCATCTTTTTTATGTTGAAAATTTAATGTTTGTTGACCCCCTTGCTCATTTCTATAAGGATATTTTTTGCACCTATTCATGTGGGCTGTTAAAGTACTAACACCATGAATCTTAGGATCAGCAAGATATATTGTACCACAATATTTGCATGTAGCCCGCTATATCCCATCCTCAGTGTCCTTGGCCTCAGTTTTGTCAAAGTGGTCCCAACAAGCCGCTGGCTCCCGATTCATAGCAGCTTTTTTTTCCTTCACCACCTTGGCCTTCTGCTTTGTGTCCCTTATAGGTTGATCACCAACAATTTCACCAACCTGGGTATTGGCTTGGGTATCATTACCTCCAACAGGAGGATCCATAACCTGTTTGAAGAACAAAAAAAAAAGTCATAAGAAGAGATCCAACACTTGACAAACGAAAATCACATTAAAGCATGAAATAAAATTAAAATATATATATCACATAAATGATATTGTCACAAAACAGATCCATCGTGTGGGCTTGGAAACTCAACAAAGTCCAAGTGAAATCACTAAGTAAAAAAAGAAAACACGGTGGAGTTTGCTGCTAGATTTTCCTTTTGAGTAAAAAAATCAAATCCAGACAAAAAATTAATCACCCATTTTGAAATAAACTACAATATCATGAAATTGAATGCATGTGAAATCACTGAAATCTGAATAAAAAAACTTACAAGTTACACGGTGGAGTTTGGAAGGGAGTTTGGAAGACTGAGAGACGGAGAACTAGACTAGTAGAAGGATGAAAGGGAGAGATTCACGCATCTTGATCTTTGAGATTTTTCTTAGAGAGAAAGAGAGAAGCTGAGAAAGATTTTTCATTTTAGGGTTAGAAATGGGGGGCGTGTAACTGTGTAAGGTAGGGAGAGAGAGGCAGAAAAAGTCTTTCAAATTTTTAGATCTGGGGAATTGGGTTAGCCGGTTAGGGTTAGAGTATTGGGATGGGAACACGTGTAGGGTTAGATGTGCACTTGTGCAATTGTGTAGTACAGCTGTAGACGTATTCCACTGAACGTGACATGTATAGGTCGGATCGGGTCGGTTTGACCGGGTTTTTAATTACTCAACCCGTTACCCGCCCGAAACCCGAACATACATTCTGACCCGTGAACCGCCCGAATACTCTGATTGAACCGCCTGTTTGCCTTCGGGTTAGGTTGGGTCGGGCGGGTTGGTCCGGTTCCGCAGTTTTTTGCTCAACCCTAATGATAGTAGTGCTCAAAACACCCAATCGGCTATGTACAAACTTTCGGAGAGTGTTTGACGGAGAGAGTTCATTTGGCGAACCCAATCTACTTTTAATAGACTTATGCGAGTTTCCCCTTGGCGTAGAGCTATCACTTGGTTTCCCTAATCTGCTTTGAATAGACTTCCTTGTGTTGGAAGGTGAAGCGACTTCACTTGGGGTTGCCAACCTATCAAAGATCGATGCTTGTGATTTTGGAGCACTCAAGCGATCAAAGACGGATACTTTTGGTGACATTGACGAATCAACTTCTTCTGCAGTAATATGGTTGTTGCTTGACCATTTTATGAAGATGCGAGCAGGAGTAGGAGCAGCATATCCAAGGCCTACTTTAGAATCCTTGACGGCATACCCTTGTTGCTTGAGCATCTTCTAAGTTGAGTTCAAGCCATGTACTTTTTTGCCAGTCACCTCAGGCAAGAGCTTCCCTAGAGTTGTTGAATCATTGGGACTATGACCAGCCTTTTCAAAGAGCCTGCAAGCATTTGGATCAAAGCCATTTGTCCGTTGTGAAGGCAAGTAATCATCTCCCACCATGGGGCTATTTGTAGCTCAAATGAATCCTTTTAGTGGTGGAGAAACTTTGACTTTGTTAAGATTAGTGACAGGGACCATCAATACATCCAAAGATAATTCTTCACTTTTCTTCAACTTCGGTATGTAGCAAAGTACTGACGCGCCTTTCTTCTTTGAAGGGTCCTCTTGTTTAACTCCTTGGTCATTTTTCTCTTTCTCCTTGGTAGAAACATTGGCGTCGCCACCTTTGGAATGCTTGTAGCTTGATGATGAGGCCATCGACTCCAACTCTTTCAACACAATGTTTTTCAAGTAGAATTTAGCATCGGCGAAGTGGGATTCTGCTTCACTAATGGCTTGCCATCAGCTGCCACCTTTTTTACCATGCCATCTCTATAGTACTTGAAGCATTGATGGAGGGTTGATGGGACAACACCATTCTCATGCAGCCACGGTCATCCTAATAACACATTATAAGAGGTCTTGGCATCAATGACATGAAGCAATGCGTTTGAGGTCATATCATCAATGGTTAAGTCTAGACAAATCACGCTGAGATAGCCTTTTGCCCCCCTTGATTGAATCCTTGGATCATAAGGCGACTAGGTGCTAGATCGTCCATAGAAATACAAAGTTCCTTTATAGTACGAAGCGGCAAGATGTTGACGGCTGATCCTCCATCCAAAAGCATCCTATTGACTCGTCGTTCGCATAAATATCCAGTGACGAAGAGAGGGTGATTATGTGACGTTGTGCCAAGTGACAGATCTTCGTTAAAGAATGCGATAGCTCCAAGGCAAGCAAAACAATTGTTGGCACAAATTGAGGAACCAGGCTTGATTAGAGTTTGTTTAGAAGAGTGAGGCAATTCAGACTCTAGATCTTCAATTTCTTTAACACTCACAGTATTGCATAAGCCTACAAGAAAATCGGCATTCCGAATTGACTCTGGATAGAAGTCCCATAAAGTGAAAGGAGTGTGTGATTTTTGGACAGGCACATCTTTCAACAAATTTGAAGTTACTTTCTTCACTTTCCTCTTCCTTTGTGGCCTTCTTGTTTTGCCTTTCTTGGGCCTCTGCTTCTATTTTGTTGATTGAGGATGCTTTGCATTCGATGCTCGCTTTTTCTTGCGAGTGACAAGAGTTCATCCTTCATCATCTATGTCATCTGTCTCGGCACAGCTATTGCCCCCAAGCTGTTGAGTAGAATGACATGGTACTATTTTCTCAATTGGATCGAGTGACCCAAATTGAATCTTCAGAATTTGAAACTCTTCAAGCTGTTGAGTTTCAATTTGAAAAGTAGCCACTGTTTGATTAGTAGCTACGGCTTCCTTTTCTTCCTTTAAGATGATCATCCTTTGGCTAGCTAGCTCCACTATCCTTTCCTTCAGAACGAAGCAGCGTGAGGTTGGGTGACTAACCAAACGATGGAACTTGCAGTAGTTTGGATCATCAACTTTGTTAGCCTCTTCTGGTCGCTTCATCTCCGGAAGGTCAATGAGTTTTAAACTGATCAACTGGTCAAACATCGAAGAGACTTCTGAATCGGGAAAGGGATACACCTTGTCTTGCATCTCTTTCAACGTAAGTCTCTTTTCTCCTTCATTTGGCGAGGAGACGGCTTAACTTTTTGCTTTTCCTTCGGCTTAGTGGAGATCTTAAATGGCACAGTATTCACAATCATGGATTCTTTCTTGTTTGGTTTTGATGGGAACTTGCGCCATTTGAGAACCTCTATCTTTCCTGTGGTACGAGAATCTTGCTCCTTGCGAGAGTTTGCCAGTATCAGATCCCAAAATTCCTCTACCACATTGACTTCTAGTTCTTGATTAACTTTTGCCTCTTCGTTAGGCCAAGCCTCCTCATTCATGTTGTTATCGGCCACCATCATCTCATACTCTCTATTATCCCAATCTAGCATAGTACTTCCCCATTCTTGCCATAATGCGGGATCCAAGTGAGCAAGGAGGGTGCATACTTTGGGTTCGGATGGTATGGGTATGATGGGTTTAGGGTCAGTTTTAGGTACGATGAACTGGCTAAGGTCAAATGTGGTGGAGTTTGGGCTATTTTTGGTGGAGCTGAAGGTGATTTGATTTATGTCAATATTTCTTTTGTGGGTTGGTAAGGGATTGGTGACAGTGTTTGGCTTTTCACTTGGGTTTCGGATTGCTTTGGTGTCAATGAGATCTTGAATCTCATGACAAAGACGTTGGCATCTTTCGGTACAGTGGCCAGGTGTTTAGTGGAAGGTACAGAATTGGTTTGGGTTGTAAGAAGGTGGAGGGTTTTGTGGAGGTGGAGTTAGCGTGAGTGGCTTGAGTTTTTCTTGTTGAACAAGTCGTTCAAACACGATAGTGATGGGGGGATAAGGAGAGGGGTGCAAGGCCTGATGCGTTCTTTAGGTTTAAGTTGGGTAGTATAAGATGGTGTTGACTGGTTCAGTTTTGGGGGTTTGTTATTTTTGGAGCTAGTAGGGGCCCCGGCGGTGTAGTTGTGGTTGGCATAAAGGTACTGTTTCCGGTATACACTCGCTTGGGCTTAGACACAAATTCTTCTTTCTTTAAAATCCCACTTTGCAAGGCCTCCTCAATCGATAGACCAACTTCAAAATAGGTCTTGAAGTTGTGAGCTTGTGCAGTCACCATGTGCTTAGCCAAGTCAGGCTGCAAGTTTCGGGTTATGATTCTCATTTGGTTTTTGTCACTGGGGCGATCAGTCATTTGTGCCGCCTGAGCCCTCCACCTCTTTACAAAGTCCACAAAGGACTCCTTCTCCTTCATCTTAATGCTTTCGAGCTCACGAGTGGTTACTTTCAACTGGACGTTATATTCATACTGCTTAATAAAAGCAGCTGCCATATCCTCCCACGTCCTTCTCTTGGAGATGTCAAGCGAGAGAAGCCACTAGAGTGCGAGCCCTGTGAGGGTTTGGTGGAACATTTGGGTCATGGTTGGTTTGTTGACATTTGAAGAGAGAGAGAACTTACATACGCCTTAATGTACCCCTTAGGATTCCTGGTCCCATCAAATTTTTCAAAATCCATGGGTTTGTATTTCTTGGGGAGTTTAGCTTCGGAGAAGAGACAAAGTTTGTCCATATCAAACTCGGTGGATGCCACTTTCTCGTTCTTAGCAACCGATTCTTCTTTCTTAGCAATCTTGGCTAACATCTCGACCATTTGGGGGTTTTCAACGGGCTATTCTTGGCGCTCATCATTAGGGATATCTTGGTTCTGGGGTTCACCGTCGGGGGTTTGCTGTGGAGGTGGAGGCAGACGGCTTTGGATATTCACCATTATTGCCATGAGTTGGGCAATCTGGGTGTCATTTCGGGCCCTCACGTCTTGTATTTCCTTTATTATTTGTTCCATCTCATTTGGGGGATCCTGGTTTGCTGACATCTCATATTCGGATACTGGTGACGGGGTCGTAACAATCTTTGTTCGGGCAGTCGAATCCAAACGGGTAAGGTCTTCTTCTTCGCAGGCCCAAATATTTAGAACTAACAATAAGCAATAGTTGGACTCAGTTTCATGCCTCAGTGCGCTATGTACAAGAAAGGATGCCTAGGACTAGGTGTCATCATGTCTCTCCTCGCAAAGTTAGTCCTAATACTAGGCCTAGGGTTAATCTACCGGTCTCGAATCTCACTTGGGGCCATTGCACTGATGATTTAACAACACCCCGGGTAAGTCTTTACTCGGTAGGTATAGTTTCAACCTATAGCCTAATCGTTGAAACCAGAGTCATTCACCTTTCTTGACCATCCGAGACAGAGCAATAAGGTGTTATAATCTGGATACTAATGACTCCAATGCTAGTTCGAAACACGGGCAGCCGTTCGGGCACGGCAAACACCAGAGATATCTCAAACTCCATGGATTTAAAGTCTCCTAGACTGAGTTAGACAGCTTTGGAAGATTGCCCCAATTCTCGACTTTTCTTTTGACATTTGAGTCCTTTGTGTCGAAGACCGGATTTGAGAAAATATAAACTCACAAATCCTGTCAACAATCTAACTTTGGATTTTAGGAACAACTGTCCCTAATCTCGGGCCAATCACCCCTAATCTCCATTAGATTGTTGTTAAAGACTTGACATTTCAAATTTCCCACGCACCGATTATCCTAAGGACTAATTCGCAAGAACAACGTACATTTGAAATACACGACTCTTCATCGGGCCGAGGCAACCTCCTGCTAACCGTAAAGGCACCTAACTTATACTAGACTAACGGGACACTCTATAGAAGGGAACTACATAGATGCAGATGCGTGCATGCAATATGACAGGATAAGAAAAGCTGTAACGCATAGCACATAAACAGGGTATAGCACATAAACCTAACGCGTGGGTTCGTCCCCTAACGTGGACAGTTCTATGGTCTAACTATATGCAACAGGCTGGTTTTGGTCTCACAAGGGTACCCCAAACTAGAGTCAGAGTTGTCTCCTAATGCCAAGAGTATTGTAAGGCAATGGTAATAGCGACAGATGTGACTCATCCTCGTTGAGGGTTGTTGGGCATTTAGGGATTCCCTGTCACCGACAAGCCGGGCGGGATTGCCAAAACACACTAATGGGGCTAGGAACCATGCACGTGCCATGCAAAGTCTAAAACAAATGTTTATTTTTTTAAAAAAAATCCCTTAAACATTTTTTGAGTTTAGCTATCAAGATTAATGGATATTTCAATAAAAGTACATTAGTGTAATCGAACCAAAACATTCATTAACCAGAGTCCCCAGTAGAGTTGCCAGCTCGTGGACACCACGGAAAAATCAAGTTTGAAAATGTTTTGGAGCCACCACCCAGGTTTAAGGACCGTACCCAAGAAACCGGTTTGAAAATGACTTTTTTGCCCTTGTTTTGGTAAAAGCTTTTACCGGCACATCATTACCATGATTTCTTGGGTTCGGAAGCTAGGTTACGAGGGGGAAAGGTTTTTAAGGCACCCCCGTCGACCAGTTATGGAAACTGGTCTCTACTAAACGTTTGAGGAATTTTTAGAAAACATTCATTTCTTAAACTTGATCCACATAAAAGAGAAAGGGAAACAAGTAGATGGAGATTAACTACAAACTGTAAATACAGAGGAATTAAAGGATTTTAGGGAACCTTTTAGTAAAACCAAATCTTATCTTTTTGTTTTCCTTTAAGCACCTGAAGGAGTGTTTCAGGCGCCTAAAGCTGCTGCTTCAGGTGTCTACTCAAAACCAAATTTAGCCTCTGTCTTGCTTCTGATAATGATAGAAAAAGGTAGAGGCTCACTGTAAAAAACAGACTTGAAACCTTTATTTAGAGGAGTATTTGAGCCGTTTAGAGACTATTTTCCATTCATAAAACATGATTTTTGATCGCTTGGTTATTGTGAGGAAGGTATTCAACCCCTTTTTGAAACATAAATGATTTTCAAGAGAAAATAGTGGTTTGGCCCCTTTGGTAGTCATTTTCCTTCTTTAAAACATGGTTTTACACCTATTTGGAATGTGAACATGTACGGGGATAAAATCCACGTAGCTCTGGATCACGTGCTTCCTTGATTCAACCCCAAATCTGCAAGACAGAAAAAGGGTTAGAGCACCTTTGCCTCTCGTCGGCAAAGGCCCTCGTACTTGAACTCTCAAATCACAATGCGTATGAAAAGGGTTTTCACAATGCGTATGAAAAGGGTTTTCACAGCGTACCTTTTGTCATGGTTATTGCCTTGTATTTATAGGTGTAGACGTTCATCATCCTTAGACATCTCGTGCCCCTTGTTTCCTATTCTCTTTAGGAATCCTTTTCCTAATAGGACTTTCTTATTAGGCACGTGCTTCCAAATACTGCTAGATCACGATTAGCAGCAGTCCTCCTTTCCATATTGGACTCTTCCCTATATGAGGCACGCTCCTAATCACATTAGGACTTCCCATCTTAATCCCTTACTTTACGGGATTGCTCCTTATCTCATAAGGAGCCGCTAAAGAATATTATGGAATGTCTCACCGCCCTATTCGTGGTGATGATGTGCTTCCACGTAGCTCGGAATAACTCGTACATAGCTCAGCTCGTCACGCCGAGCTGAATTATGTATTCCAGAATGCTGTTTTAAGCTATACACATAGTCTTCCTAGATCGGCCATATCAGGGGCATCCTTTATGCCTTACGCCGAGCTAGTGCATCCTGATTCATTAGTTTACTCTTTATTAGTTCTAGCCTCATTCGTGGCCAAACCAGCTCGGCATAGGGCTTAAGGACTCCCTATGTGGTGCCGAGCTATTCACCCTCTCGTGGTGACCTATTAGGGCACATGCTATGCCCATAAGTAGGGTAACCAAGTTTTACCCACTCCAGAACAGAAGGTTTAAAACCTGTTTTTGTCAAGAAAAACATTATTAAAAAGGTTTGGTACACAGAATATACTTTTTAGAACCAAAGTGAAGAGATACGGATATTGCTTTAGGCGCCTGAAAGGGTCAAAATGCTCTTTTGATCTGTTTGAGGCATTGTAAGGCCATTGTTGGTATGGAGAACCAACATGGACTCACTGGCTTCCCTCCAGATGGACTTTTCAACAATGATTAGGTAGAGTTTCTACCTTTTAGAGCTTTAAAATGGGTACTTGAATATGAATTTTGGCTGAATGTTGAATGGATTAGCTGATATCAGTGACTGACTTTGGTGGTTTTTGTAAGAGAAATGACAACACTTGGATCAATTTCGGATTTGTGTGTTTTGAACCCTTTACAAGGAGGGGAATGGGGGGTTTTATAGTGAGCAAAGGTTGGTTTAGGTGGCCTAGAGGACAATTTAGGGGTCTGTTTAGGCTAATCATACTATTCTTTTCCCTCTCCTCATAATATCCTACAAAAACGGCCAGCATCAAATCGTAATGATCACACTTCAGATAATCCCGCCTTCATTTTGAAATTCTGGAAAATGAGCTCCAAGAGCCTGAAAAGCCCCTTCAGACGCCTCAAGGGTTGTTTCAGGTGCCTGAAGCATGGTTCAAGCACCTGGAAGGGATGCTTCAGTTGCCTCAAGCATGGTTTAGGCTCCTGAAATGGGTTTGATGGTTTCTCCCGATTTTGGTTTTGGCAATGTTTTGGTTGGATTTCAAGCGTTTCTTCAAGCTCTAAAATATGTTCATAAGTCCACTTTCATCATCGGGAAAGCTACAGATTTTCGTACGCCTAAATTGGGGTGTCTACACTACGGGAAAATAAAGACTTTTTAGCATGGTCCCATGAGGACATTCCAGGGATAGATCCAAGGATCATATTCCATAGGCTTTCGGTTGACCCAGACTTTGACTAATTAAGCAGAAAAAAAGGACCTTTGCTCTTGAAAGAAATAAAGTCGCAGCAGAGGAGGTGGAAGAGCTCATCAAGGCTAAATCAATCGGAGAAGTTCATTAGCCGGGCTAGTTGGCTAATGATAAGCCATAGATATTGTAAATTACAAGGCTTATTTTACTCGTTTTGATCACACACACACACGTCTTATCTTTTTTTATTTGGTCAATGTGTGCGTAGTGTTGTTTTTGGTAGTTTCAGTTTAAACACGTGAATAAAGCGCATTTGGAAGCGCATTAGGAAGCATCCCAAGAATCTGAGGGCCAAGTGCCCCATGGCACCCCAATACTAAGCCTCAAGAGCCAAGGAATGAAGATTTGGCTAAGGCTCGGGAAGTTTAGATGTCACGAGACCAAGCCGAATGGCCAAAGGGTGACCAAGACATGAAGAACAAGCCAAGAAGGCAGTGGTATTGATGCCTAACAATGAAGCTTTCGATACCTTTGTGGTCCCATTCTGAACAGACAGATGGGTATCGATACCCCTCTCCTAGGTATTGATACCTAAGATGATGGGTATCGATACAGAGTAGTCTGGACAGCTTTTAAAGTAGCTTTATTACTTTCCACTTATGGAAAGAATTCCTTATTTGGAATGTTTTTGGAAATTTTGTAAGAGAAAAAGGGGTTTGTGTATGAATACCTCTCTCTCTCTCTCTCTCTCTCTCTCTCTCTCTCTCTCTCTCTCTCTCTCTCTCTCTCTCTCTCTCTCTCTCTCAGAGGGCAAAAGCCAATTACTAATAAAGAACAAATAATAACACGAGCAACACATGTGCTCGACACGAGCATCATGTGAGTGTGGGTTAGTTCAGTGGGACCATGTAAGTGTGCCCTATTCTCTAACCAAGCAAGATGAGCCACAAATAAGGCCAAAGTAATAATGACCACACCACGTGAGGGTGGACTAGCTCGGTCGAGCTAGGTAAAAGTGCCCCAAGTAGCAACCGAGCTAGGTGGGCCTTAAATGTGGCCTGTCATGCTATGGGATAATGACAATACCAAGAAATGATGTACAGGATCACGTACCGAGCTAGGTATAGCTTGGCAATGGCATGGGGAGTCTTACAGTAATTTCACCAAACAGTACAGCATCCCGGCTAAACCACCTTAAGGGAAGGCGGTAGAACATTCTAGAAGAATCTAGACTAACCTCTTAAGTGATAAGAGGCCATATCCTGTGATTTAAAGGATTGACATGGGCATTCCATATCCAGTTAGGAATGCAATATAGAGATAGAGTCCTAATAAAAGTCAAGTAGCACGACCATATAGGAAAGAGACCTATATGGAAAAGAATCCTACTACAAGAAGAGATCTTGTATATACGGTATTACCATACCTAATGGGACGAATCCCATTAGGAAAGGTTCCCTAACGCAAAAGGGAAACCAATGCAATGAGAAGCCTTGACTAACAAGCAAACCTACGCCTATAAATATAGCATCAAACCAATGAGAAAAGGTACGTTGTAACTCATCATTATACGCACTGTGTCTTTGGCTTAATTAGTAAACCCTTTCTACCTTAAGCATCCAACGGCCTTTGCCGATGGGACAAAGGTTGTCTGTCTTGCAGGTTAAAATTTCGGTGAAGGAACACGTGATCGATCTCATACGTGGATTTTATTCCCGTCTCTCTCTCTCTCTCTCTCTCTCTCTCTCTCTCTCTCTCTCTCTCTCTCTCTCTCTCTCTCTCTCTCTCTCTCTCTCTCTCTCTCTCTCTCCTCTCCCTCTCCCTCTCCCTCTCCTTCTTCTTCCTTTTTAGATCTACTTTAACTTTAAGTCTTTTGCTTCCATAGCTTTTCAAGGTTAATTTCCTCAAGAACACAAGTAAGACTTTATGGTCCTTTAATTTCTTATTTATTAATGTTGTAGCTACTACTTATATCCTTTTATAAATCCAGTTTGTTTTAGTTAAATCATGTTCTTTATTTCCTTTATATTTCTAGTCATGTTTTCCATTGCTATGTGTGAGTAGTTAAAATAGGCTAAGTCATGAGATGATTAACACTCCATTACTCGGGTTTAATCCGTTCTTCTTGCTAAAAGCACACATTTCTTGTTGATCAAAGAGTTAGGATTCAAGTTTATGTACCAAAGTTTGGATTTGTTAATCTCTTTGATCTCATGTAGCCAAGGGTTCGTTCTACTTGCCATGTGTGATGCTTAAAGCGATGTCAATTTAAACATTTGCCAAATGAGTCAAAGGACCCTAATCTTTGTAAAACACCTTTTCTAGTCAATTGGTTTTAACCTCTAAATCTTTTGTTCGGGAGCATTTGACGATGTCCCGAGCCGTTATCAAGTGAGGAATGGATTAGCCTAAGTTATGGTTGTTGAAATCCCATAGACGTAGCCTTGCTTTTAATTAGTCTTTTAATCTTTCCAAGTCGTTCTCGAAGATAAGAGAATTCCACCAATCAAATCACAAACTTAGTTGGCCGCTTCAAGGCTAAAAACCTCACTCGCAAGTCAACTCTCACGCAAGATGCATTCGCTGTCTGTGGATTCGACCCCGTTCTTACCGGGTATTATGCTACGCGGAACCTAACCCTACGCTTCAAGCAAGCCTATTCTATAATACAAAGTAAGGTCGCAAGCAGCTAATGCAATAATGGTGAAAAATGTCAATTGCAAGTGGAGAATGTGCGTTAATTTCATCGACCTGAATAAAGCATGCCCAAAGTACAGCTTTCCGCTCCTCAAAATAGATCAGCTCGTTGATTCGATAGCAGGGCATGAGCTCCTAAGTTTTATGGATTCTCATCCTCTGTTGACTTAATCAACTGATGTATTATATTTTTAGGCAAATAGAGGTATATTCTAGAGGAAACTCAGTATTCGACTCTCTTAAGTGCTTGGGAGCATCCAATCATGACCTCTGGCTGTTTGCTTCTTTTGGCTCACTTGCCTAATTTGGGATCGGCGTACAGGATTTGGGATCGGCGTATAGGATGTTAATAATGGAGAGGGAAGATAACTTACTGTCATTTGCATCTTTTCTGAGATTTCTACCGATCCTTCTTTTTCTCCAAAAGTAAAATAAATAGTCCCCAGAGATCTTTTTTTGCGGATCCAGGAGCTTTCGTTGTCGAAACATCCAATAAGTTGGTCTTTTTCTACCCAAGCATTGGTTCTAATGAGAGCAAACGCCCTGTTAGCGAAGATATTTCCCTTGCACTTCTGAATGAAAAGATGATCGTTACCTGGATGGGAGGCTTCCTTTCCCCTGAGGATACGAAGCTGCTGGGAGATATCCTCACAGAGAGGCCCATGCATAATTTTCTTGCCATCATAAGTCAAATGTTTCCTTCTTTCTCGGAAGCTTGTATCTTTCATATACTGTTTTATTGTAAACTCATATCCTTAGACTGCTGTGCGAACACTTGTTGTGTCATACAGCCTTTACAGGGGTGTGACATATGTCCAGGACCTGGAGCGCAAGTTTGCTGTGCAGGAGAGAACAAAGGTTTGATCTTCAAGGGCTGCCAGCAAACCAAGAGGGAAAGCACGGGAGGGCAATGGATGCCCAAGGACCTCTAAGTGACTTTCTTCCCCACGCAGAAGGGAGGCAATTGATCCGGTATCTTTCTCAATAGACATGTAAAGATCATTCCGGAGGAAAGTGATTAACAGATACATCCCAGAGGAAGGTGATCGACAGATACATTCCGGGGAAGGTGATTGACAGATTTGATTTCCTTGAGATTAACTTTTTGAGCCACGTGGTTAGGCTAAGAGTTAGCAGGTCAGCTGGGACGAGTCGTTACACATTTGGCAATACTTGCCAATCACCGTGGTCCACGAAACAACATTCCTCTCTGGCATTGCCTGGAAAACCCACAAATCAAAGTCATGTAAGAAACCACATTTGGTTCATGGGTTTCTTCAAAAGCTATTTCAGCTTCCTCAATAGTGCTTAATTTGGCATAGAGGTCCAAAATTGCAATACCTACATAAACATTTGATTGAAAGCGCATCTTTCTTGAGCAAGCGTGAAGTTAGCTTGCCTGATACGAGGCATTTTAGAGCTGTAGAGGAGTGGATTATAGAGCCAAAAGTGAACTCATTTAGCCTAATATAAAAATGAAGCATTCTTGATAAGATATAGTTGGCTTCCTTGTTACCGTGTTGTCGAGCAAAGCGCTAAATGTTGCTGTTGCCGACATTACGTCCCAGTCGGTCATTTCGTTGAACCCCTGATGTGCAAAGTTTGATTCAAGAGCAAATATTCCTAGCTTTGAAGCACGTTCATGGCCATGAGCCGCTAGAACCCAATGGAACAAACGCCTGGTGCTGCTAGAACCCACTTCTGCCCCGCCGGTCGTGGGTTAGTGGGAGACAATTATAAATCAGACGCCAAATTTACATTTTTAAACTCTGAATCCATTCATCAAAACAAAAAAAAAAAAACCCTGAACCTAAGAACTGAGACTGAGGCTCCTAAATCCATCAGCGAAGTGTTACTGGATCAAATACGTATTCGTATCTAATTTTGGCATTGCCATAGGAGATTAGGTAGAGATCGACGGCGAGATAAGTCCGCTGTCAGAGAGTTTATCCAGATAGTTGACGATGAAATTGGAGCAGTAAGGACACAGCGACTCATAGTGGAGATCGAGTGCGACCTCAGCCTTCTCCTCAGACGACACCGCGGCGGTGGTGAGGAACAAGAGTAAAGAGCAAGTGACGATGAGAAGATAGCAAGAGCAAGGGATTATGAGAAAAGAGAACACTGACCACACAAATGATCTCTCTCATTCTTCTCTGAATTTCATGGGTCTCGTTTTGGGTTTTGAATGCGTTTTTTTGCTGAGGGTATTTTTGTCGAGCAAAAGCCAACTGTCCTGGCGGCTATGCAGGAAAATATGATGGACCAATAATGGTATAAACCCCTTTAGTATGTCCTGTTCACTCACTTGGCCAATTTTATTCTCCAAGACTGATCATGTATTCCGGGGCGGCACTTTGGTATACTTGTTTTGGGCAAACGCAAGCACATGCATGATGCATCATTCGACTGTAAACTTCCATCCCACACATTCCGTATAATGATTAAACGCCAATAAGTGAGTCGTTTAACAAAAAAGATTTACGTACATAGTACTAAAATGCAACCAAACATCAGAAATGAGGAAATCATTCTACTGGAAAACATTTTCGGTCCAAACAAACAGAGCCTTAACGCTAGTAGTATTATGTCAGCCACTTAAAAAACAGGAATGGTTCTG